>OX467710.1:3146316-3691316 GCA_950111635.1 Agelastica alni
AGCATAAATACCAAAAATCTAAAATCTTTCGAGTCATATTATTCGAAAAATCTAACAAAATCCACGGGTAAAATTTAATTCACCAGTACAATGAATTGATTATTGGTTAGGTTGTTTTTAAAAAGATACAGATTCATCAAAATGAAAAATGTTATAAGAAAAAAATTGTGAACATGTACTCACCCAGTGTTCGGAAGACAATTGGTCTGCTCCTGTATTTCTTGCCGCCCCAAACAGCAGCTACGGTCACCTGATACTGAGTGTCGGCCTTGAGACCGCTCAGGGTCACAGCGTCCGAATTTCCGGCCACCACCGCCACCACTCTGTAACTAAGAACCTGGTTCATTTGAGCTACACTAGCAGCACCCTTTTTGATCAAATATTTTACATGTAGATCCACTTTGCGACCTACTTAGTACAACCTCCGAGGCCCCATAGTCGAAATGAAATTAAAGTTTAAAAATTATTGTCCCTGATAGGTTAACTAACAATTTTTATAGATTTTTCCTGTTTTGTTACAAAATTCTTTATGAAAATCTACGGGTGGAATTGGTAAAATTTGCTCTCATTGATTTTGAAACTATAAGATTGGTAAAAAAATATTAATAGAAAATGTACCAAACTTGAAGGTTTAACATTTTTGATAAATGTAGTTTTCATCTTCCTCAACTCGAACTTTTTTTATTTTTCATCTTAAAATTTTATGCACAATTTTATGGGTTATTTGTACTTGGTGCGATGAGGCTACTATGTTTTGAAAAAAATACAATCTTATTATGTTTCCCTTTAATATACTCTCTCTGTATATAGAGTGTCTACTTTCAAGTTGTACTTTAGAAATTTACATGGGATTTTTGCTATACACGGTGTGGCGCGAAATATTTTGATTAAAAGTAATAGCGGATACAGCTATGTTAAAAATCTTAAATTACGAAGTTGTAGCTTTTGGATGATGCTAAGTTCAAATATAATGTTGTCGTAAATGTGGCACTTCCGGTTATACCGGAAGTAGACGTAAACTTGTTATTTTAAATAGAACCTAATATTTTTTCGAATTCTACATAACATTTTAGATAAAATTTGCGCACAATGTCCTGTACCAAGTACCAGTATTTTCGAGATATTTCGATTTTTTTTTAGAATTTTGAAAACATCCTAGTCCACATTGAATAACGATATCTCCACATTAACAACAAAGCTAGTGACGTGAAATTGTAACCAATAAACAACAAGCGCTTGTCCGTTAACTTTATATGTCCAACTCAGTGATATTTCATACAGGGTGTTTTAAACTTAGCCGCCAAAAGGCAAAATTTAGATCATTTATAAGTTCCCTACTTTAAATAGAACACCCTGTATTTAATTACATTTTCCGCTGTATTTTTTTAAGCCAATTCGTTTGGTATCGGTATTTTCTATACCTAAATCCAACCACTTTTGAGATATTTAATTATCTTAGATAAATATAACAACACTTAATTATTAAACTATTAATTATTAACTATTAAAAGGGGAAGGGATTATAGAAAGGAAATGATTGTGGACACGCTTTTTAAAAAGTTGCAGTTCATAGTTCTCTGAAAAAAACTGATTTTGGAAGCTTATTCCATTCCGTAGCAGCCCTGTAAAAAAAGGATTCTTGATGAAGATTGGTCCTTGTAGTGTCAATCTTGAGAGTAAATGGGTGAGATTGATCAGCGTGCCGAGTTCTTCGGCCGAATGTGGCCAATGGTGGTACAAGAGATTTTATTTCTCTGGAGCATCTGCCATGGAAATATCTGTAGAGCAATGACTGGCTCTCAATGGCTCTTTTCTGAATGGAATCTAGAAGACGAAGAGAATGCCTTGGTGCTGAACCCCAAATGTGCGAGCAATACTCCAGTAGAGGTCGGATTTGAGCTTTGTAAGTCGTCAACAGTTGATCAGGAGTAAAAAACTTTCTGGCTTTCCACAGAAAACCTAGCCTCTGGCTTGCTGACTTTGCAATGTTAGCAACATGGTCATGCCAAGACATATTATTGGACACCGTGACTCCCAAAATCGAGATGGAGGGACTTGGTTCAAGGGTATTTTCGGACATTGTGATGGGATGATTTGAGGAATTCACTTTCTTGGAAAACGTGGCACTTTGTGTTTTTTGGGCGTTGAACTGAACAAGATTGTTGTTTCCCCATTCGACGATTGCTTTAAGATCTCTATTGATGGAATCAACCTGTTCCTGCCTGAGTCTATTTGTATCATTCACCGAAAGTGATCGATAGGATGTGAAAGTTGAGACAAGTGTGCTATCGTCTGCGAAACTGTAAATGGGGTTCGTGGTGGTTTTCAAGAGGTCGTTGATGTGTAAAAGAAATAAAGTGGGGGACAGGATGGAACCTTGTTAAACGGACTTGCCGTGTTTTTGCAGAAAGATATTCAAATCGACCAAATGCAACTGGTGATATTGTAAGAAATGCTGTCAGTTTGGTCAATTTAGGACAAAAATTAATAAAAATAAACCACTAGTGGACATAAACGAAATTAATATTTTGGGTTATTTTACGCCTTCTCCAAATGCCTTCATTAGAGATTGTGAAAGAGATCTTTGTCGACGAGAACAATTCATCGCATTTTAAAAAAACAGAGAAACAGAGAATGAAAAATTCATAAAAAAAGTTATATGGTGTGATGAAGCAAAGTTTAGCAAAAATGGATTATTAAATTGACATAATTCCCATTTTTCCAGAATTACAAGACAACTTAAAAAAAAGGATTCATAAATGTTTAGAAGTAGATGGTGCTAATTTTGAGCACTTATTATAAAACTTCATTTGTTTAATATTACATTTGGGTAATTATTTTTGTTTGTAGGTTATCTAATTATATTAATACCTTAATACCTAGTCAACGTTTTTAATAATGTCCACAATTAATAATTCTTTCATGCAATTGGTTACTTTTCAGAATTAATAACTTATGAAAAAATAATAAAATATTACCTTAAGTATTGGAAATCATGGCCTACCCTTTACTAATGTTGAAATAATTAATTGTTATGTTTTAACTAAGATAATAAAAAATCTCAAAAGTTATTGGATTTAGATATAGGGTATACCGATACCAAACGAATTGGCTTAAAAAAATACAGCGAAAAATGTTTCTATTTAAAGTAAGCAACTTATAAATGATTTAAATTGTGCATGTTGGAGGCTAACTTTAAAACACCCTGTATGAAATATCAATGAGTTGGACAAGGGTCCATTCTAGCACCAACACTATTTTTACTTCACATCAACGACCTGTTAAAAGCAACTTCATGTCCCGTACACAGCTTTGCCGATGATAGTACCCTTCATACCGCTTTCTCTTCCAGGGCCCCTATATCAGCCCGTGAAACCAGAAATGAACGAGGAAGAAATGTTAACAATATAAATATGGACTTAGCAACAATTCTCGAATGGTGATCCACTAACTTGGTAGAATTCAATGCAAATAAAACACAAGCATGTCTTTTCTCTAGAAAAGCCGATCTCACTTTGCCTAACATAACTTTGTCAGGAGTAACCATACCACTGAAGTCATCCATATCGATGCTTGGTATTACTATCAGCAATAACCTTTCCTGAGAAAATCACGTGAGGTCCATTGCCAAAAGTGCATCCCAAAAACTTGGTTTTTTGTTTCGTGCCAAGAGCTATTTTACCTCCAGTCAGCTGCTTATGATCTATAAGGCACAGATCCGACCTGTACTGGAATACTGTTCCCATATTTGGAGTGCGGCACCTAAACATATCCTGAAGCTATTGGATTCTGTCCAAAAAAGGGCAATTCGTCTCGTCGGTGATGCCTCGCTTACAAACTCGCTCACTTGTCTGAAACACCGTAGAAAAGTTGGCGATTTGTCTCTATTTTATAGATATTTTCATGGGCGATGCTCTTCTGAAATATCAACAATCGTTCCTCCTTTGGCAGTCTCTTCGAGATTAACCCGTCAAGTTCAGTCTTCACACCCCTTCGTGGTCACTTTGGAGACCTGCAGAACATCACTTTCAAAAGACTCATTCATCCAACGAATTGCGAGGCTTTAGAACTCATTGCCTAGGGAGGTGTTCCCCGAGGCATACAACCTCCAGAAATTTAAGAAGAACACCAACTCCTACCTTCTTTCCCTTGGTTCCCACGATGTTCTCTGAACATTACAGGATATCCCTTTTCGTGGGAACCAGAACATAAAAAAAAAAAACATATGGAGTCAACGGGCAAGCGCTTTTATCTGTGAATTAAAACAGAAAGTATACAGGAAAACATTTTTTCTTCTTCACAGTGACTTTTTATGAACTGTAACATTGAATGATTTTTTTAAATTAAAACTTATATGTATTCACTACTTTTTTAAAAGATGATTAAAGAGAGGGGTTGTGAGTACGTATAGTTAATGAAGTCCAGGCCTACATATTTTCATATTTCTTTGAAAACTTCTACATCATAATATCGCATTTATGCATGTACAATTTTAAATAAATGAAAATACTTTTATAATACAATCATCAGTTTGACTTTTATGTATACTAAATTTAATTAAAAATTTAAACAATCTCTTTTTAGTTAGACCTTTTGTAGCAAGCTCCATTTTTAATTTATCACAAAATTTTTTCGGGTGTCAATTCGTTAAGTGTATAAACTTTTTTAATGATTTTAGATACCAAGTTTTAATTTAATAAAGAAATTTTTAGTTTTGATTTTGAACCATTAACTACTTAAGGACTTAAAAAGGCGTTAAAGACGTATGAAATAATTAACTAAAGGACACTTATTTAAATATTTTTTTTTTGGGAAATTTTACAAGAATGATGTGTTAGAATGTAAGAGGTTAGGAGTTAAATACTTCATCTCTTGCTACAAAAAAGTGAAGTCGTATAAAAACCCTCTTTTTTCAACTTTCCCAACTAATATGAACTGCAAATAATTACATACACAAATATCACCACTTCCTATTTAATCTTGAGTTTACGTAACTTAGAAAACAAAGATGTTTTTAACAAGTTTCCAAAAATGTAACTGACTTACTTTTTTGACATGAATAGTAAGGATGATCTGATATATAGAATTGTTTATTTTTACAATAATTAAGCTTAGGCTACTAAGGTGACTAATGATATTCTATATTTTTTTTGCAGAAATACAATTTAGAATGTAATTTTGTATATTTATCATCCCAATAAATTGATACATTTTAATTTTATTTATTTCATAAATATTTCAACTTACTTTTTTCATATATTTTTTGTTTTAAACGAACCGACCTTCTTCGATAACGGAAATCTAAAAACTACCATTATTTTTGCCCTGACTACTTCTTTATTTATAAATTTATCGACTTGTCAACGATACAATATTACGGTTTCTTCAAAACTATAACGATAATTTTGCTGCAAGGTTGCGAGATCCATATTGTTAAAAGATTGTGCAAAATGCAATAAAACTGCTATATTTTGAAGAAATCTTTTTGTGGTTATTAAAAAAATTATTGGAAATTTTTTGCTCTCAATGTACATATAGGGAAGAATCACGTAGCGCGAGATTGCAAAATGTCGGATCAAGGTGTGAACAACAAATATTCTTTAATTTGATCACTTTTAGATTGTAGATTGTAGATTGTAGGGTGAGTCGTGAGGGCCATGCGGCCTCTCAAGCACTTCGACCTATCAGATCTTTTGTGCATAACCCTTAATCTATTCGAGGCCCGGGATTCATAGACTTCAAGAAAAGTTTATTAGTTTTCTGGGGGTTAAGTTTCTGATATTAAAGGGCTTTAGGAAGGCCCCTTTCAGAAACTTGAGCCTCTTGCAGAAAAGCGCCGGGCATTCGCAAAGCAAATGTTCTGCAGTTTCAGCGAAGTTCTCGCAGTAGCGGCAACTATCACTGTCTGTTTTGCCCATCTTTTTCAGGTGGTATCTTAGAGGGCAGTGTCCAGTGAGGAGTCCCGAAAAATTGATTTACTAACATCAATGTTAAAGAGGGGATAACAGATGACATATATCTGGGGTGCTATTCTCGAGTTGAACGCGTATACGAAAATTGATCGTTAGCGACAATTTGCGTATGACTCAGACAAATTGGTATTCTTGAACCATTGGGGTTATCGTGTATACGAAAAAAGACGTATAATAAAGATACGACTTTACACGGATGGGTCCTGCCCATGCAAAAATTCTAAAATTCCAGCAAGCATGCGCATTGTGTATATATTTGTCCAGTATTTCATTTGTTATGGGTTATGGTATGGTTTCAATTTATATGATTTTTCTGTTGCAACTTGCTATAGTTAATTTCGATCGAATACATATATAGTTAATATGAATCAGCTCGCCAGAATAGCTGGCATTGAAGCATATGAGAATGCAGAACTCAATGAAAATAGGAGGAGATTTCATGTATATGACGACGCATGGGAGGCGTCAGAGAAAGGTTTTGTTTAGCTTTATAGGCTGTCAAAAACTAGTGCTTTTGATCTCATTAATTTATAAACACCTCACATGTTCTTCAATCATCTGATCACTATTATAATAATCATTGATGTATTGTTTAATTGCTAAAAACATCTCTGAAACAAACAAACTACATGATATTTCCCCTCGCGATTTTTTTCATTTTGTTTCAAACAGAATGAAGATTATAAAGATTGAAATTATTAAAAAACGAAAAGAAAACCACTTTCAACTAATTATAGGATATATTTTATAACATTTCAGGAGTATTTCCGTCCATGTGGAAAAACGCTTAAGTCCAACCGATTCTGAAAAAGGGAAAAAAGACTATTTCTGCAAATTATCGCCCTATTGCATTGCTTCTAGTCATATCCAAAGTTATGGAAAAAGCGATTAACACAGAACTTATCAAATATCTGGATAAATTTGAGATAATCCATGACAGACAATATGGTTTTCGACAAATTCGGTCTACTGGAGATTTGCTGGCTTATGTCACTTAGCTCTGGACAAACACTATTGAAAAGTTTGGTGAATCCCATGCAATAGCCTTGGATATATCTAAAGCCTTTGACCGCGTTTGGCACCAGGCATTGTTAAGTAAATTATCTGCCTACGGTCTCCCAACCAAACTTCGCCAATGGCTCTTAAGCTTCATGCAATATCGCTTCTTACATGTGGCAGTTGACGGTATTTCTTCTGATGCGTTTAAAACTAATGCCGGGGTCCCGCAGGGTTCCATCCTGTCCCCCACCTTATTTCTTTTACACATCAACGACCTCTTGAAAACCACCACGGACCCCATTTACAGTTTCGCAGACGATAGCACACTTGTCTCAACTTTCACATCCTATCGATCACTTTCGGTGAATGATACAAATAGACTCAGGCAGGAACAGGTTGATTCCATCAATAGAGATCTTAAAGCAATCGTCGAATGGGGAAACAACAATCTTGTTCAGTTCAACGCCCAAAAAACACAAAGTGCATTTGCATTTTCGGATTTTGTGGTTTATTAACACCAGTTGTTTACAAAATATTAATCAAATATAACACTTTTAATGCTTAAATTGCTCAAAATAATATATAATGTTCTTTTTTTACCCATATAAACAAATGGAGGTTAGTTTATTGTTTACACCTTTTTCCTGTAGAGGTAGGCAGAGATCACTTCCTTCCACTTGCTACGGTTCTTACACACATCTTTTGCTTCCTCTACTTTCATCAGTGCTTTTATACATGCTTGTCGGTTGTTGGTACTCTTGACCTGGCCTTTATTCAAAACAATGTTGATTTGATCGAGATATGTTCGCCGAGGTCGACTTCTACCGACTTGTCCATTCACACTCGCCTTATAAATTTTTTTCGTCAATATTTCTTCATCCAATCTTTCTACGTGTCCAAACCATTTAAGCATTCCTTTGCCTACCTTTGTAACCACATCTTCTTTTACACCACAGCGTTCTCTTATTTCACTATTCTTTACTTTATCCAACCGAGTCACTCCGGCTATACTTCTCCAGTTTCTTCAGTTTCCAGAACATTAAATCCTGGATTATTTTTTTATAGTTTTAATCATACTTTAAAAAACAAGGTATTGCCCTATATATGAACAATTACAATATCACTAAATACACAACTGAATCACAGAAAATCACAAGGAAAAGAGCTTGTAGAAGAAAGTGCCTTTGATATTACTTGCTGTTTTGCAGCGTCTTTAATGGTAATTGTAAATACGAATAGCCTTCAAATAAAAATATATTTTATTAATTTTTTTCTTACTTTCCTATATAAAAACATTTTGCGTGACAAAAAGATTCAAAATTTAGTCAAAAACAAGTCAATAAAATTAGTGTTTTTCGGTATAATCAATGCAACACATAATAAAAACAAATAAACTAAAAAAAAATTTCACCTAAAATTAAATACGGATAAAAAATCACTGAAGCGAAAGTGATATTTGGAAAAGAATTTAATGATGGTGTTGTTATCAATGTACAAAAAGTTGATTCTTTTGTATGGATGTTGGCTGAAATAAAATTATTCACCAGTGGTGTGCTGTGGTACCAGTGGTACTCAGTGTAGGGGTTTTTGTTACAGTCCATGATCTTTTCTGGTGGATATATTTAACCAAAGGTGGTGACAGGTACTGAAAACTGTACTCTATGTAGAAATGTTTGCATTTTTAAATTTCCAATCCAAAACTAAAACTGTTGGTTACCCATTTGACCTATGCAAAAAGAGAATCTGAAAAAACTGTTTGAACATATCAAAAACGGAAACTCTGGTAGTTCAAATGACCGCAAGAATATTATGCAGTACAAACTGTAGGGTAAATGCCTTCTTCTTCATCTTAAGGTGCTATCTTTTCCCTTCATTATAAGTCTTAGAAACTTGTATCTTCTGCCTCTGTAAATGTGTCCCAGGTTACTTGTCTTTCGTCTTCTGACAATTCCAAGAATTTGTCTACCAGGCGTCGCATCGAGCGGATTCCCAGCATCCAAGCTTTCGTCTCATACATAAGAATTGAGTGAACATAAGCTTTCACTAATCTGTATCTGATATTTAACAATAGTGCATGATTTTTTAGCAAGCTCTTCATTCAAAGAAATGTACTTGCATTTTCTATGCGACAGCTTATCTCTGTTTCTGGGTTCAAATCCTTTGTTATTCAGTAACCTTACCACTGAAGTCATCCATATCGATGCTTGGTATTACTATCAGCAATAACCTTTCCTGAGAAAATCACGTGAGGTCCATTGCCAAAAGTGCATCCCAAAAACTTGGTTTTTGTTTCGTGCCAAGAGCTATTTCACCTCCAGTCAGCTGCTTATGATCTATAAGGCACAGATCCGACCTGTAATGGAGTACTGTTCCCATATTTGGAGTGCGGCACCTAAACATATCCTGAAGCTACTGGATTCTGTCCAAAAAAGGGCAATTCGTCTCGTCGGTGATGCCTCGCTTACAAACTCGCTCACTTGTCAGGAACACCGTAGAAAAGTTGGCGATTTGTCTCTATTTTATAGATATTTTCATGGGCGATGCTCTTCTGAAATATCAACAATCGTTCCTCCTTTGGCAGTCTCTTCGAAATTAACCCGTCAAGTTCAGTCTTCACACCCCTTCGTGGTCACTTTGGAGACCTGCAGAACATCACTTTCCAAAGACTCATTCATCCAACGAATTGCGAGGCTTTGGAACTCATTGCCTAGGGAGGTGTTCCCCGAGGCATACAACCTCCAGAAATT
This sequence comes from Agelastica alni, assembly GCA_950111635.1. Taxonomy (NCBI): domain Eukaryota; kingdom Metazoa; phylum Arthropoda; class Insecta; order Coleoptera; family Chrysomelidae; genus Agelastica; species Agelastica alni. The sequence continues at coordinate 3,156,035 of OX467710.1, forward strand.
TAAGAAGAACACCAACTCCTACCTTCTTTCCCTTGGTTCCCACGATGTTCTCTGAACATTACAGGATATCCCTTTTCGTGGGAACCAGAACATAAAAAAAAAGCATCCCAGGTATTCGCTTGTAAATATCTATATCGGTGTTCACATTTGCGTTTTTGGCGATCACCATGGTTTTTATTTTTTCTGTGCTTATCCTAAGGACAAATGCATCTCCCTCTCTTGTAATTACATTTTGCATTTTTTTAATGGTACAAAAGTTTCATTAAATATTTTTTTGTTTATACTTCCAATTCAGCATTAAAGTCTGGCTGTTACCCATAAAAAGTAACTTAATCAAGAATCGAAGGGAGTGAACATATTGGATGATCATAAAACCTCAGAAAGATTCACGAACAATGGGAGTGGCCAAGAACACAATAATTATTTTAATTAATTTTGGTTTTTTTATTTAACATAGTTAACATTAAAATAAATAAATAATATCTACCGATTTATACAGAGTGTAACAAAAATGTAGGTCATAAATTAAACCACATATTCTGTGCACACAAAAAAAGTTACAGCCACTGGAAAGTACAAATAAAAATCGATTTTTTCCAATATTTCAAGAACTGTTTAAATTTAGTAATAAAAATGGATACATGGCTTTCTTATCGTAAGAATTTGTAAAACCACGAAATCGTACAACCCATAAAAATTTTACGGGGGTTTTGAACGAATAAATAACAAACATTTGCCTTAACAATTACGTGCTGTCAATTAAAGCTTTTGATTATTGTGCATTTTAAGAGTGTTAAGAAAAATTAAACTTTTTATTACAATGGTTTACACGTTTGCAGAAATAGCAAATATGCATTTAAGTCTGGGTAAGTTTGGTCAGGCTTAAACAAGGTTACAGATAATTATCTGTAATTCTGGTAATCACAGGTGAATGCAAAGGGAATAGTGTAGCAGCTGCAAGGCGTTATGCAAAAAAATATCCCAACGATGGAAAGATTTTAGAACTAGTAAAAAAACCTCTGATAGCAGTACAAGGGCTCAATTACAGCTGCTCAATTAGATGTTAATCACATGATGGTTGGTCCGATATACCAGGGTTGACTCACTCGAAGACGTTCTTACCTAAACCCTCAAAAAACCTGCTAATTCTAACGGGACTGCTTACAGGACACAGTCGTCTAAGTTACCACCTCGGAAGGATAGGTCTGAATCAACATACGAACTGTCGGTTTTTCTGCGTAAAAGATAAAACTGCTGAACATATATTATGTTTATGCGCCTGCCTGGAAAGATTAAGGTTCAACATATTTGGTTATACCAACCTAGAACTTACCGATTTTAAGAAAATCTCACCCCATACAACCATAAACTTCCTGATAAGGGCTGGATTGTGTGGGGGACAGTAACCTCTAGGGATGAGCCACAATAGACCTACTAAGGGTCGCAGTGGAGAGGCGACCTACGCTTCACTCAAATGATACCTAACCTTACCTAACCTAACCACATGATGGTTTTGAGAAGATTAAAGGAACAGCATCTTCATCCCTATCACTTAACAACCGTTCAAGAATTACTAGATAAAGATTATCCTAAAAAATGGGATTTTGCGACTGGTTTTTAACAGAAAACAATCCATATATCAATTACATTAATTATATTTTGCTTACCGATTAAGCTACCTTCAATCGGTAAACCTAGCCCCCAGAAAACTGATAAACTTTGCTTGAAGACTGGGAATCCCGGGCCTTAAATAGATTAAGGGTTATGCACAAAAGATCTGATAGGTCGAGGTGCTTGAGAGGTTGCATAGCCTTCACGACCCCCACAATCTACAATCTACAAGCTACCTTCAATAGAAACGACATACGAATCACTATAACGCACATTTATGGGCTGAAGAAAATCCTCACAAAAAAAAGCAACTCATCACCAAAGGACTTTTAGTTTTAGTCAATGTTTGGGCAGGCATTATTAATAATAATTTAATGGGACTAGTATGTTTTCCAAATAATTTAAATGATGCAAATTACTTGCAGTTTTTACAAAATGATTTACCTGAGTACTTGAAAGAGGTTAACATAGGAATAAGGCAAATTATGTGGTATTTACAAGATGGAGCATTTCGATAACGAAGTTACGGAATACCTTGTACCCTGGACGTTGAATTGGAAGGGGCCCTATTGCACCTATATCTTGGACAGCCAGAAGTCCTGATCTTTACCCTATTGACTTTTGCTTCTGGGGTTTTAGAAAAGAGGACGTATATTTTGTTGAAATAATCGACGAACAACAACTGAGGCGTCGAATCATTGAAAGTGCAAATCAATTTCGTCAGAAGCCAATGATCTTCCAAAAAATTTAGTTTTTTTTTAAAACGGTGCCAAATTGGTATTCAGGAAAATGGAGGCCATTTTGAATATATTATAGTAAATACTAAACATTTGTACATATTTTAAATGCCTGCGAATAACATGAATACTCAGTTATAACACGATAAGTCTATCCTTTTTGCGAATATTTTCTAAAAAAAAAAAAAAAAACTTTTTGTTACTCAAAATATTTGAAGGATAATGGAAACGGGGCCGCATCTCGATAAAAAATGGCTTTTCGTAAAAGAGCCAGAAATTTTTTTGAAAAATGATGTATGTCACAATACTAATTTAATTGTAACGCATAGTACATTTTTGCGGGTTTTGGGGGTTCAAAAACCCCCTAAAATTTTTATGGGTTGTGGTTTTATATAAAAAAACTTTTACAATAAGAAAGCCATGTATCCATTTTTATTACAAAATGTTAAACGGTTCCTGTAATATTGGAAAAAAACGATTTTCATTTTGTATTGTCCAAGGGATGTAACTTTATTTTTGTGCACCTTTGCATTAAGCTAACTTATGTTTAATCCAGTTATTTTTAACCCCAGAATATGTGGTTTAATTTATGACCTACCTTTTCGTTACACCCTGTAAGTATTATTTGATTGATGTGGGTAAACTTTTCAACCAGAAGTTGTTAAATATTCAATAAATGTTTTATACTACTTTGATTTTGAGTTAAATGAGACCACACGAATAAAAACAATGTAACAGCACTATTTTTCGTTAATAATAAAAACAATGATTTTGTTTTATGAATCAGTAACTGGAAGAAGCACTTTGTTAAAAAAAATTAGCTTCGTTAAATGTAAATTATTATTTACGAGTATAGTTGTTTTTAATGAATGTAAAGCTAATGAGTCAGGCCCTGTATATATTTAACATATTTACTCCTGAAATTATTTAATTTTAAAAATAAATGAATGGCAACAAATACTGCACCACTTATTAATATTTCAACTCCATTTACACGACATACTGCAAAGCAAAACGTTTTAAAAAAAATCAATACTTGAACATCTGAGACAGGTTATTTTGAATATGGTAATAATAAACAGTAAAATATAAAAAAACACTGTATACAGTTATGGAAAAATATTATTTCCGAAGTATACGCATTTCAATAGAACCGAGAGACCTTGGATGGTAGCCAGTTGATGAGCAAAAAATATGATAAATATTCACGATAAATAATTAAGTAATTACATTGTTAATTGTAGGGGGGTCGTAAAGGCTATGCCGCCCCTCAAGCACATCGACCTATTAGATCTTTTGTCTCTCTCTCTGTAGATTACAACTCGGGGTGGGTTTTCGCTGACATTACAATTTGCTTCCACTTGCTGCGGTCCATCATAAGTTCTTCTGGTCGTTGGACATTTAGGGTCCGTAAGCCCGCTGCAATATTATCTTTCCGATGCATCTTTGGCCTTCCCAGCGTCCGTTTTCCTACCGGGGTCTCTTCCCACACCAGTTTTACGACACGTTGGACTTGTCTCTTCACATGTCCGGCCCATCTCAATCTCTCTGCCTTTATTATTTTTACTATATCTGGTTGGTTACATAGTTCTTGCACTTTCCTGTTAGTTCTAATTTTGTATTGTTGTGTGGCGTTGTCCTTGATTGGTCCATATATCCTTCTAAGAATTCTTCATTTTGCGATTTAGATCTTTTGTGCATAACGTTTAATCTATTCGAGGCCCGGGATTCCGAGACTTACGTACAAAGTTTATCAGTTTCCTGGGAGCTAAGTTCCTGACATCGGAGGGCTTTAAGAAGGCCTCTTCCAGAAACTTAAGCCTCTTGTAGAAAAGCGCTGGGCATTCGCAAAGCAAATGTTCTGCAGTTTCAGCGAAGTTCTCGCAGTAGCGGCAACTATCCCTCTCTGTTTTGCCCATCTTTTTCAGGTGATACCTCAGAGGGCATTGTCCAGTGAGGGGTCCCGTCACCAGTTTCAAGTCTTTCTTTTCCAACTCAAGAAGCTGTTTAGCTTTTCTTTGCGAAAGGCTCAGTAGCCTTTTCACTTGTTGTCCGGGAGGTAGCGTCAAATTTCACTGGACCATTTTACTGAGGCTGAATTATCTAGTGAAGGCTTTTGTTGTTTTTTTGAGAGGAAATTTCCATGTTAGCTGGTCCAGATCCGTGACTAAATATTGTGAGAGGCTGCGGATCTCGCGAGAAAATAACAATTTTCGGAGTATTTAAGTGAAGGTCATAATTTGCAGGTAGCTGAATGATTGAAGCCTTGTACGTCGTCAACAGTTGATCAGGAGTAAAAACTTTTTAGCTTTCTACAGAAAACCTAGCCTTTAGCTTGCTGACTTTGCGATGTTAGCAACATAGTCATGCCAAGATATATTATTAGACACCGTGATTCCCGAAATCAAGATGAAGGGATTTGATTCAAAGGTATTTTGATTTTTTTCTACCAAACATGTATTTTAATAAACTTGACATTCACTTATTTTTTCATGTGAACAAAGTATCTGCATTTTATAACAACCCTGTATAAAGCAAATAAAAATATGGCTCTAAAGTAAGGATCCTCATAGTATCACTTCACTTTATTTTGAATTTGATCGTCTCAGTACCAGAGAGTTTAAGATTATCAGCGTTTATTGAAGTACATGTTTGGTAGAAAAAAAATCTAAATTAATTTTTATCTCCTACTTAAACGGTAACAGATAGATATAAATAAATAGTACATAAAGTTGTTGGGAAAGTGATGAAAAACCATAAAATGATATTATATATAGGGTGTTCTATTTAAAAAATCAAAGTAGCCGCAACTTTATAGTAGAAGCGGCAACGATGCATCGTTTAAAATATTTTAGGCGTGTAGATTATGTTAATTTAGGAATTCATTTAAATCTTCAAATTGATCCGTTGTCTGGTTTGCCGGAAACGTCCAATTAACGCTCATCGTGAAAAGCCCTGTATAGTTACGCCGTTTTCTCGAAGGAGTAGGTAGATCTTTTTTTCACTTGCTACGGTTCTAACACACGTATTTTACTTTTTTTACTGTCATCAGAGCTTTCATACATGTTGGCCGGTTATTGGTATTCTTGGCCTAGCCTTTCTTCAAAACAATTTCGACCTGATTGAGATACATTTATTCATCCTATTTATGTGTACAAATCATCTATGCATTTCTTTATTCATATATGTAACTACAGCTTTTTTTACACCACAGCGTTCCTTATCACACTATTTCAAACTTTATCCAACAGAGTCACTCCAGCTATACTTTTCAGACAACATAAGTGTAGAGACCAGCTCAGTCGTGTCTTTTTTGACACGTTTTGGCTGTTTATAAAGTTATGCAGGACCTCATTCTAAACATCCCTATCAACACTCTTCGCTTAATATCTTAGTCATACTTTCCGTCTCTCGTAAACTTTGAACCCAAGTATACAAACTCAGTTACTCTTTCTCCTTTAAATAGCCTCACTTATTCTTCTCTTTTAAAAACAATTTTTTTTTGTCTTGCTTACATTCACTTTCATCCAATTAATCATGTATAATATTAACCATCTCCTGCAACTTCTTAATCCCGCATGCTTATTACTTAATTTTCTCATCAGTTTCACTCGTTAGGTACCTTTTCTTTTAATCAATACCCTTCCAAACAGTTTGCCGACGATGCTGAGTAAGTGATACGATAATAGCGTTGCATTTGTCTTTTGGTGCGCTGCCGCTCCTCCAACAAAGGTTACAAGCGTGTAGGGACATTTCATTCGCGTGTGGCATATATTTTATCCTCAAGCAGTAATTTTGATAAAAAAAGGATTAAAAATAGTGTCAGTTTGAAAGTTGTTACTTGAAACAATAATTAAAAAATAATACAAATCTGGTCAGTCTGTAAATGTATGGTCGTCATGGGCATTAGTTGTTGATAATTAAATTTTAGTAGATTTTGGTTCACAATTAAGGTCAGATTTTGATATTAATTTAAAGCGCATGTAAAACATAATGGAGACGTTGCCAGAAAATATTCGTTAAGTCACTAAAAACATACTACTTGAGAATAAAATACTTTTATTGAATGAAAGAAGTAGGTGAATTATAATACAAATCAAAAATGTCTTTTAGAATTTTTTTTCTGTGATTTTTGTGATACACCGAAGATACAAAATAAAGTTTTTGGCTTTTTTTGTATATTTACCAAATTATAAACCAAACGCTTCACTAATCTGTGTCTGCTTCTCTAGTTTGCACATTCACCCAAATACTCGAGTTACCGCAGAGGAAATTAAAAAGATTTATGTATTTTAAATAAGCAATTGCGGACTGCAATGTTAAAACAGAAAATTAACGTAGCTTGAAACAAAATATAGATGGTGATGAAAAAGGGTATGAGATAAATATGTATATACGTAATTTTTTTATATTATTATATGAATTTTTATTATGTAATAAATTTTAACTCATAAATAAACGTAATTTTTATTATAAAACGAGTTTAAGGTCTAGAAATATAAACTAAGGGTTAATCAAGTGGGTTGTTTTAATATACTTGTTTAACATTTAATTTCGATCAGCATCCAATACTCTTCTTAGTCCTATTACCCTCACAAGGGTTTGGTGATACTATGCACCTACCATTTTTATAGTAATTTTCCACTCCTCTCTATTCGTCTGTCGACTTTGCCTTGAACCACCAGCTTTTCTAAAGCATTCGGTCTTCTGGAGACGTGCCCGAAATACCGCACTTTGTTCCGGTTTATTCTCTTGGTCAGTATGTCCTTGATTTTCATTTCATCTAGGATCGATACATTGGTGCGGTGCTGTGTCCATGATATTCGGAGCATTCGTCGACAAACCCACATTTCAAATGCATCTATTTTTTTTTTGTCCGCTTGTCTTATCGACTCTTCAAAACATGACAACTTCCACATGCACAAAAAGATTAAAGAGATGCAGAACACTAGTAAACAAAGCAATACCGGCATAATTCTAGACAGCGAGGGGCAGATTTTGACCAGAATTGAGACCAGACTGGAAAGATGGAATGAATATATGCAAGAATTATTCGAAGATACAATAAGAACCACCCAAAATAAACAACCCCTACGGCCTAGAAATAACAAATGCAGAAGCTAAAAAGGATATTAAACGACTTAAAGATAAGAAATCGCCAGGACCGGTGATTGTGCATGGGGAAATTTTGAAACTACTGGAGGCATCACAACTTTTACCAAGCTATTTAATAACATATATGAGACTGGACACTTACCAAAGGACTGGCTGCCATCAATATTTATCCCAATTCCTTAAAAAACCAACACCAGGAAATGCGAGGACCACAGATTAATTAGTTTTATGAGCCACGCACTTAACGTACTCCTAAATATCATTCACTCTCTCATTAACACCAAATTAGAAGAACACCTCAGTAAAGTGCAGTTTGGATTTAGAATGGGCCAAATGTATATGATCACTGGCATTGTTCAATATATACTCCAAAAATCTCTTTCGAGAAGCCTTGGATAAATCAGAAAATGGTATTACAATAAATGGTCAACTTATCAATAATTTTAGATATGCAAATGACACTGTACTGTTGGCAGTTTGTGCGGAGGGTCTCCAGAGATTGATAGATAATATTGTAAAAGCAAGCAACGAATACGGACTAAAACAAAACTCTAAAAAGACTAAAGTAATGATTATCAGTGAGAGCATTAACATAAACGCTCAATTTCCGGTAAACGATACACCATTGGAAAGAGTAGAAAAAATATGCTACCTGGGCTGCAACATCAGTGAGGTTACATGCTTTTTTAAAGTAAAAATCTGATGGATACCACGAAAATAAGTCCAAAGAGTTGCAGCCAAAAACCTCGGTAAATTTATTAAGTAAACTCCATAATTACTTATACTGTAACATTATGCATGATGCACTAAATATGTAAGTGAATGTTAGCAAGACAAAAGTAATGGTTTTTAAAAGAGAAGAAGACATGTCAAACTGCAAAATACCGTTAAAAAAACAAGTGAATAGGTTTGTATAATTGAGTTCAAAGTTGAAACAACCAAAAATTAAAAATTCCCTACGTACCCATAATAGCTTTAATATGTTTATTTGTTTATTTTATTAGGTTAAATGGCATCATTAATTTTGGGTACATTATATATTAGATTAATTTAAATTATCCAAGGAACACATTGCCCATGCACAAGGTTTCACCTTATTTGGGTTTTCTCCTACTTTATTTGCTGTACCTCCAATTATTTGCTTTTGATGTAGTTTCTTTCATAAGATAAAGATGACAAATACGAGTAAATTATTATTATTATAGCTTTTAACACAATTGTGCTCAGATATTAATAGCCATCCTTACATGATCGTTGCATAATATACATATTCTTTATCTCTAAAAAAACACTATACTACTAAAGTTTATATAAATAACTTTTTACATGAAATATAAACAAGTCAAGCAAGTGCAAGTTAATAAGTTAGTTTTAAAGAATCTGTAAAGTTCAATTTATATGCCAAAAGAAAAATATGGAAAGTCAAAGATAACTAGACATCCTTATTATAACTTGAAATATAGAAGACTTTTAAAGTGAACATACATATTTACTTACTTTAAATCAAAATCTTGGGATATTATATTTTTAACGCTTCTATCGTCTTTGAACTATAGTTATACTAGAAAGCTTTTAAAACTTTTAGAGCATCTAAAAGGTGGGAAAAAAAGTGAAAAATGGAAACATAAGTATGTACAACGAAAAGTAACAGCATAACTATATTGTGGATTATGATTAATTAATAAAATATAAAATTGCACATAAAATATAATCAATTAGGTAGTAAATAATCAACTAAAATGATTGGAATTTAAACATGTAATTTTTTTAAAGTATTGGGAGGAAATGTAAAATTTAGAGACTTTTGTAAAGAAAATTGTCAGAGCTTTCAGAAAACATCTTATTCGACCCCTGATGCCATTTTAAAATTTTGGGGTAATTCTTACCCTCGCTTGGGGTTAAAAGTAGTGGAGTCAAAAATACCGGAAAAAAATGTCATCCTTTAATCAAAATCAACGGTACTGAGCGTTTTTCTAAAATATTGACAAGGTTCCTGCAAATGGCTCTGTTTCGTTTTCGGTTGGCCACCCTGTATATACAATAGTTAGTGGTGTAATATTTGTTATTTATGTACCAAGGACAAAATACTGTATATTATAGTCAAGTCTGCAAATAGCCGAAGCGTAGCCAAGGCTACCAAGCAGGCGAGACATTAGACAGTATTTCGCCAAGGTGCATATTACATTTTTTTTTGACCTGTACATACCTGCATGAAAGTAATGAATGTGTTGTATTGTTTTTTGTATAAAATTCGTGGTTTTTGGAAGAGTAAATCTAACGTGGTCGTAGTTGCCAATTCCCGTAGCTCCGTAGGAGTGTTACTGACACCCATATCACTATGACTATCCATTTTTAATTATTTTGAACACTAATATTCACACCACGGTTTTATTCACACGTAAAATCTAGCGGATTTTGTTAGTAATTAATATGAAAACAGTAAATGACTGTTATTCTCACAGGCGCGTATGTTTTTATTAAATCGTGGATTTACGAAAATGACCCATTCGCTCTCGCACCGTACTGTATCATAGTGATTACAGCGGACGAAAAGAGTTTATGGACGAAAAATACTTGCCTTCAAAAATAGTCGATTTTTCATCCGGAAATTAGTAGGTACGTAAAATGTCATTTTTTGTTGAGGTCGACGAAAAAGTTATATATAAAAGTGTAATTCCTAGACTACTCTTTGATAGCGACACAGCCCGTTGTCTCTAGGTCCTTTATGTGGTGTTTAAGCTTGGGTACAATCAATAATTAAAACATCTTGGGCCAGTACGCTGGTAGCCTATGGTCTACTATACATCACTGGTATACACACTCTGTTTTTGGTACTGTCGAGGTAACGCCAGCTATTCGTTGATACGACAAGGTTAAGCATGACTAAATGACAAATAACGCATTTAAAATAACAAAAATGTTTATACTTACAATCAGTTAAACCTATTTAAAATAACATCAGGTTAAAAGTAAGTGTCCTAATGACACTACAAGAGTATTTGAATTTTTGGTGAATATAACCTTAGAATTAACCTTATGCAGTATTAATTTAAGATAGAACTAATTGCTTATTGATTGTAGTGATAATGAAATTGCAATAATCACAAAACTGTTTGATTCTAAAATGGTATGTCAATAACTGACATGCTTACGTTTTATTTTATTCCTGGAAAAAATTAAATACAAACCATACAAAAATCAACTTTACGTAAGAACAAACCACCAAACTAAAAAATGTGTAAAATACAGATTCGTGCGTCCTACTATTCGTTTGTCAATCAAAATGGAACTAAATGTTATTCCCTTTAGAGCATCTTAGTTGAATGTGTGTGTTTTCACGAGGAAAACCGTTCTAACGACAAATCAATAGGTTATGACGATACATGTGACCGACGAACCAGTTTAACATTAACGGCGGCATCACCGTGCATTCGGAATAAGGGTTTAATATTGTCGTATTGGTTACAATGAATGTTTAAACAATCGGTTTGCCTTCCTAAAAACAACGTAGAATTGCGTCATGCAACATCGTTTTATACAGGGTGGCTAACCAAACGCGACAAAGAGCCATTTGCAGGAATATTGTCAACATTTTAAAAAAACGCTCAAACTCGTCGATTTTTGATTAAAGGGGGACACTCTTTTCCGGTATTTTTAACTCCACTACTGTCACCCCCAAAAGAGGATAAGAATAATCCCAATATTTTTAAACGGCATTGGGGTTCGAATAAGATGTCTTTCAAAAGCTCTTACAATTCTTTATACAATAGTCTTTAAATTTTAAAATTTCACCCTTTACTTATTGAGAAATTAGAATTTAAATGTGAAACTTTATTAGAAAATAATTAACAGTATGACGAAGATCATTTTTATTTTCAACACGACGGTGCTCCTCCGCATTATGCGGTGATTGTTCGTCAGTATCAAGACCAACGTTTTTCACGGCATTGGATTGGGAGAAGAAGCAGTATTGATTGGCCTCCACGATCAACAGATTTATCTCCCCTCGATTTTTTTTGTGGGGACAACTGAAAAGTAAAATCTATAAAATACAACCAGCATCGTTGGAAGATTTGCGTTTATTATTGTATGGAAGCGGAAGGTAATAAACATTTAATCAATTAAGTAGTAAGTAAGCAACTAAAATAATTAAATTTTTAACATGTAATTTTTTTCAAAGTATCGGTAGGAAATGTAAAATTTAAAGACTATTGTAAAGAGAATTTTTAGTCAGAGTTTTTAAAAGACATCTTATTCGATTCCCAATATCATTTAAAAAATTTAGGGTAATTCTTACCCTCGCTTGGGGTTAAAAGTAGTGAAGTCAAAAATACCGGACTGAGTGTCACCCTTCAATCAAAAATCAAAGGGTCTATGCGTTTTTTATAAAATGTTACCAAGGTTCCTTCAAATGGCTTTGTTTCGTTTTCAGTTAGCCACCCTGTATATACGGTGATTTTATTTCAAAACCAGCCAGAAAGTCCAAATAATTTTTGATTTTGCGTAAACGTAAGTAAAACAAAATACATGTCGGATTTTAAATCGAGGGTTTAAAAATATTTTTCTCCTGTTATTAAGTGGCACCCCTTTAACATCCCCCACCCTTATTTAAAATGTCAAATAGCAACTCCTTTCGTGTGATATATTAATGAAAACCCAAAAAATGCAAATCAGCCATATAATCAATTTATTCTTTCGATTTATTTTGCAGATACCATTAAACATAGCGAATTTACAACATAAATACAAATGAAGTTAATTACAAACAGCATATAAATGTATTTACAGTAACTGTTCAAAGTGTGCTTCGTTATTTTGTAGGCAATAATATAGCCTATTTCTAAATTCTACTCGAATTATGCAAAGTTTCGCTAGTAATTCGTCTACATTCTTCAGTTATTCTAAGCTTTAGTTCTTTAATGTCTTCGGGAGAAGTTTTGTGTACTAATGTTTTTAAATGTCACCACAGAAAAAAGTCAATTGGTGTTAGATCCTTGTTTTTCTGGTAACTGAGTAATAAGTGGATCAGTTTCATTTTCTAATAATTGTAGGTACAATTCTCCTGTTAGGTTTTGGTAAATAAAAGTGGTCCAAATATCTCATTTTCTAGAATACCAGCCCATATACTGATCTTCGCTGAAAACTGAGTATTATCCTGTCGAAACACGATTTATGTCATCCCAGTACCCAGTGGGGCAATAAAATTTATGAAAATAAATTTATTAATTTACCTTAAGTTTTGGAATAATAAGACTCGGATTAATTTTATGTAGATATTTTGTTTATTTTGTAAAGAATTTTTTTTCCTGACTTCTACTTTATTGTTAACATTAACTCCACAGGTCCACCGTCATCTCCTTACGTTGATACATAAACTAGGTAACTTAAATAAAACAGCTCAACTCTTACAGATACCCTTCACCCTCTAGAACATAGAAGAAGAGTTGCAGACCAGTCATTGCTCTACAGATATTTCCATGGCAGATGCTCCAGAGAAATAAAAACTCTTGTACCATCATTGGCCACATTCGGCCGAAGAACTCGGCACGCTGATCAGTCTCACCCATTTATTCTCAAGATTGATACTACAAGGACCAATCTTCATCAAGAATCCTTCTTTTACAGGGCTGCTACGGAATGGAATAAGCTTCCAAAATCAGTTTTTCCAGAGAACTATGACCTGCAACTTTTTAAAAAGCGTGTCCACAATCATTTCCTTTCTATAAACCCTTCCCCTTCTAATAGTCGCAGTGCGGGCCGTCTGCGGCCCACACGATAGGTCTACCCTTTTTGCGACTATTTTCATAAAAAAAAAAACTAAATTTTACGCTTTAATTTTGTTAATAATATTAAGTTTTACATTTACTTTAACAGCTTTGTCTAAAAATATATACATTTTTGTAGTAATAATGTTTATAATTGTGGATTAGGATAATCTTCTTCTTCTTCTTCTTCTTCTTCTTCTTCTTATAATAGGACCTGGTCCTGTTTAGTCCGTTGCGTTTAGCCTCCTTCGGAGCTCTTCCTGTGATGCTGAGCTCCAGCCTTTTGTACCATCTCTTGGGTGGTCTGCCTACCGGTCTTTGCGAGTTTGGTTTTTGCGACATGGCTCACTTTGCCCACATTTCTTCTGGCATCCTTTCCACATGATCTTTCCAGCATCTTTTGTGTGTTTTAGCCCGTCTCACTACATCCTGTATTTCTGGTTCTTCTCTGATATCCTGGCTTCTTATTCTATCCCTGAGGGTAACACCCTTGATGGTTTTTAGTATTTTCATTTCGTTCGTTCTCATTATTCTTTTCGTTGTTGATGTTTCATTTCTGGTTTCTGTGGCGTAAGTTAAAATAGGTCTTACACATGTTTTATAAATCCTCAATTTGCTTTTTGTACTCATCATTTTATTTCTCCATATGATATCTCTCAGGTATCCGCTGACTCTTGTTGCATTTATGGCTTGTGTTCGTGCTTCTTCAATAAGGTTTTTTTCACTTGATACCGCCACTCTTAGGTAGTTGAATCTTCTCACCTGCTGGATTATCTTGTTGTCCCCTGCCAGTTTGCACTTTATGGGTTCTATAAAGATAACCATTGACTTTGTTTTTTCTGTTGCAATGTTCATGTTAAATTTGTCTGCTGGTACTGTTGTCTCGTATAACAGGCGTTTTAAGTCGTCTTTATTCTCTGCTATGAGGATTGCATCGTTTGCACAGGATAATACTTTAATGGTGCGATTGCCCATCCTATATCCAGCGTTCACTTTTTTGATGATGTTGAACAGAGTAGGACCTTGTCGTATGCCCGTATTGATTTGCACTTCCTTAGACAGTCCATCGTTCGTTTTTATTCTTGTTCTACTTGATTGGGATAATAATTTTTTTTATTTTTGATTTTTAAAATTTTTAAAATTTTCATTTTCATTTCACATATAAGTTTAAAAATTGTGATTTAAGCACTAGCACTGGTAAACAATTAAACGCAAACTATGGTCATGTACTCGTATATTCTATCTAAATTTAGAATTTTTTTTTCATAAAATCGCGGAAAATGTGTCCCTTTATTTTTAAAAGGGAATAATAAAATCATCTGTCCTCTGCCACTGTCGATTCTGCTTTGATTCCAATTTATTAAATGGCCGCTCGTCACACGACTACCTGACTTGAAAGCAAGACACCTCATTGGGACGACTGTCAATTTCAAAATATTACTGCGCCATACTGTTACATTCCGTTAAGCTTAATTAATACCATATCAATTTACTCTAATGGGATGTTCAAGTTTTAATTAAATCAACGTTTCGTGTTTTTATATACCATCAAACGTCACTGATGGAATGAATAAAAAATTATAAAAGTAATTATAAATAAATCATACCGCATAATTTTAATTACTTCAAAAATAAATAACATATCTTTATTAAATAATTAATAACAAAATTAACATTAATTATACTGTAACCTAGTTGTTTACAACACAATTCTTAATTATTCCAATGTAGAATTGGCAACCCTATAATTTAACATCTCACAACTATATTTTCCAGCTCACTATTACATAATTACTTTGAAAATGTTGAATGTAATATTAATGTAATAAATTAATATGATTTTTTTTGTTACAAATAAGCCATTATAATAATTTTAACCATTTATTAAATAAATACGATTAAGCTGGTAGTACTAAAAAAAATATTTAAAGTAAGTGATGACTTAATAGGGGTTTTGACAAGTTACTTAAAAGTTGGACGTTCTTTTTTTGCAACTATCAAATGTCACATTTTTCAATCGTATTTATTATTTATTTTTGCTTAAAAATTAAATTAAATAAACAAATCAAAAAGAAAACAAAGCACTTATTTGTTATTAACACCACCAATACGAAATTTTGACACTTCAAATTTTTTAAAAATAATTAATGTTATTATTTTTTTAATACACAAGATAAATTATTCTCTATTAAAAAATAAAAAAAATATAACTACATTACTCCAAATGGCAATTTAATCAGTCACAATAACACTGTCATAACAGATATAAATAAAAGAGAAATAACAAACAACGAAACATTATTCCCAGCATTTATTTAAGGATGACAAACCTGAACAACATGGTTTTAAAGAGGCGAGTACTGGTCCAAATATCTTATAAGAGGAAATCATACAGGCTATCCGTCAGTCAAAAAACGGTAAAGCTGCAGGCCCTGACTACATGTATGTTGATATTCTTAAACTAGCATAGAATAGTGTCGCCAAGGTTGTCACTGATTTATTCAACACCATATACATTTCAGGAAGGATACCACAGGATTGGTTAAAATCTACTTTTATCACGCTACCAAAAAAAGCTAATGCCAAACACTGCTCAAAGTATCGTACCATAAGCCTTATTACATATACTTAAACTATTTTTGAAAGTCATTTACAACAGAATAGATTAAAAGTGTGAAGAAACTGTCTGACACACAGTTTGGTTTCGGAAATTGTCTTGAAACAAGAGATGCTCTCTTTAGCATGCAAGTTCTAGTTTAGAGATGCTTTAATATAAATAGATCAGTATACATGTGTTTTAAAGATTATAAGAAGGCTTTAATAAGGTACAACATTTCAAAATGATACAAAACCTTCAGAACATCGGGCTGGATCATCGTGGCAGCGCTAATCTATATTGGAATCAACATACATATAGTCACGCCTTTCTTCCGTAGGGGTAGGCAGAGACCACTTCCATCCACTTGCTACGGTTCTTACACACATATTTTGCTTTCTATACTTTTATCAGTGCTCTTATGCATGCTCGTCGTTTGTTGGTACTCTTGACCTGGGCTTTCTTTAAAACAATGTTGATCTGATCGAGATATGTTCGCCAAGGTCGACCTCTACCGACTTCCGTCCATTCACACTCGACTTATAAATTTTTTTCGTTAATCTTCCTTTATCCATCCTTTCTACGTGTCCAAACCATCTAAGCATTCTTTTATCTTTCTTTGTAACCACATCTTTTTTTACACCACAGCGTTCTCTTATCTTACTATTTTTTTCTTTATCCAGCTGAGTCACTCCGGCTATACTTCTCAGACTTCTCATCTCCGCAGCATTAATCCTATTTTTATGCTTTTTTTGCCAAACCTAACATTTAAATACATAAGTGTCGGAACCAACACACCTCTATGCACAGCTAGACGTACCTATTTTGACAGTTTCTGGCTGTTCATAAAGCTATGCAGTGACCCATTTTTTTTCCTGCCAACACCCTACGCTTAATGTCACTGTCATACTTTCCATTTCTCGTAAACTTTGAACCCAAGTACGCAAATTCATTTACTTGTTCCATTTTTTCTCCCTCAAACGAAACTTCACAGTTTGACATACTTTTTTCTCTTTTAAAAACCTTTACTTTTGTTTTGCTTACATTTATTTTCATCCCTTTGATTTTCAGGTCATTATGCAAAAAATTAACCATCGCCTGCAACGCCTCTTTAGATAACGCTAACATGACTTAATCATCGGCGTAAAGAAAGCGTTTGACCATCAAATCATTCATTTTTAAACCATACGCACTCTCTTTCAAATATTTTAAACGTCTATGTATAAGTTTAATAGCCATGGCGAGCTTCTGTTAAGGCAAAGAACCATGTATCGGATGAGGTAGAAATTTAGAGAGGAGTCAGGCAGTGCTTCGTGCTTTTGCTATTATTGTTTAATATCCACTTTAAATCTATTTTGTCCGAAGCTTTATTTGAAAATGAAAAAGGAATTTACGTAAATGGTGTACCAGTAAATAGCATCCGCCAAGCTGATGATACAGTATTATTGAGTAGTTCTTCTGAGGATCTGTAATGGTTACTAACAAGTTACCAGGCTAATAATGCACTAAATTTAAAGAAGACCAAACTCATGAAAGTCAACAAGCAAAATATTGGAAATGTACAAATGTCAGTTGGCCAAGAAATAATAGAAATAATTGATCACTAACAATACCTCGGATGAAAAAGCCAGAAGTGCATTTATCAAAATGAAACAGCTTCTCACATGTAGACAACTGAATACAGAGTGGACCATAAGTCTGGAAACGGACAATTATCTTGTAAAGTTCAAATTGTACAAAATTTGGGATAAGCTCATTTTGAGATATGAAGATTCCAGATTTGACATATGCTATATTGTCAGATTTGCCTTTTCTCTGATATTATTAGTCACTTTGGTTTTTTTAAATACATCATCCTGTTATTTAGTCATTATTGTAATCTCCTCTTTAGTTCGGGCATATGTAACACTTATGATTTTATGTAATCTAAAAAGTCCAGTCAAGGTCTAAACAATTATTGAGAAATGTGGTGGAAGCATTTTACCATTGATTAGGGTACTGCCAACTTATAAATGAAGCACATTTTAAACACTACATTAAGTAATCATTATGTTAAAAATGTTGTTATTTTTTAATTTGTTACGTTTTAATGTAATTTGTTTGTATTAAAAAAAATTTTAATACAATTAGGCATTGCCACACTTCTATTTTATTTATTTAAGACCTTTTAGACTACATAAAATCATGAGTGACACATGTGGCCAAACTCATATTGAAAAGGAGATTCCAATAATGAATATATTAAATCTGGAATTTTCGTATCTCAAAATTGGCTTATCCCAAATTTTGTACAATTCGGACTAGAAACATACGACTCTGTAAAAGTTTAAGACTACGCCAAATGCTACATATTTTTTATCTTGATTTATGGACTAGAGGGATGGACACTGTTGGATCGGCATTGCAAAAAGATTGAAGCCTTTAAAATGTGGGTTTATCGTCGCATACTTACGATTTCCTGGACTGATAAAGTACGCAATAATAATGTCTTGTTAAGTCTAAATACAACGACCGAGATCTTAACACAGTGAAGCGACGAAAACTGGAATACTTCGGACATGCTATGTGGGGCAAGAAATACCCCTTTCTTTAACTAATAATACAGGAAAAAATAAACGGGTGACGAGCACCAGGACGAAGACGGACATCCTGGTTTAAGAACTTGAAAGAGTGTTATGGAAAAAGTACCAGGTCCTTATTTTGCGCAGCGGCCTCCAAATACAGATAGCCAGAATGATCTCCAACCTTCAGTAGAGGACGGCACAAGAAAAAGACTCATTTATAAGCATTTAAAGGCATTAAAAATTTTTTTTTTTTTTTTAAATAAGTGGTGGAGTAAATAAACTTTTTTAACATTAAGTAACTTGTTTTAATTTATCATCTTTTAAAATTTAGTTAAAAATTTTCAGCTAAGATAAAAATATCCTTAGGTTATTTTTATGTGTGTATAAAGATAGCACGTTTTATAAAAATAATGAATACTGATAAAAGCATGAGATTTGCTTTTACCTCTCAATATATCAATGTTGTTTAATGTTAAAATATTTCTTCAAACAAGATGTGTGTAGCTTAATAACAATGTTATTGTGTTACTAGTTCTTTGTTAGTTACGAGCCATGTTACCATTAGGTTATCGAATGTTAAACAGCAGTGAATTATGTCAACGATAATATACTGACAGTAAATTTATGATGTTAGAATTAATATTCTCCAGAGTTTAAATGGATGTTTTATTATAAAATATTTATCTAAAAATATTACTTAAGGTACCCGAATGACGCAAAAAATTAATGTTTGAGTTGGTAAGAAATATTTTTGCCAGATTTGTCTAAACTGTTTATAAAAATTTCCAAGTTTTTATTTTTATTAGTGATAACGATCTACAGGATGATTCATTAAGAATGTTCAATTTTTGAAGTGTGGATTGAATACCTTAAAATATGATTATTCTGTTCAACGTGCCTTTTACAAATATTGCTAGTTTTTGAGATACCGGATGTATAAAGAAATTTTTTTTCAGCTGAACTATGATTAAAATAATATTAAAAAGCATTGAATTCTACAAAAAAAGTTACACTTGTTGGTTCATGTAAGTCCTGCGGTTTTTGAGTTATTTGCTTCTAAAAAGTATAATGAGTTTTAATTTTACAAAAAAATTTATTTGCTAAATGTGTAACAATAACAAATTAAAACACAAAAATAAAAAACCTAAAAGTAATTTGCACACCATTTATTTCAATACACATTATAATCCGCTTTCGCAAAGATCTATTAATATTAAAAACCCTTGTCCATTATTTTTTGGCCATCCTCATGCCAAAAAAACGCAAAATTGCAAAATTTTGTAAACAATGTAGGAGGTTGTAATACCTACCTGGCACCCGTCGGTTTGTACGTGACATCGTATTTGTCGGCGTTTTCCAAGGAAGTCGCCCACGATACTCGAACTGACGTGGGATTGAGGAACGTTACTGTGATGTTCTCAGGAACACCAGGTCCCCCGGGCATTGAACCTAAAAAAAAACAGTTTGTTTAATTTATGAAATAATTTTTTTGACAATAATTATGTTGACAAGTTTTTAACAATATTGGTTAATATAAAAATCAAAGTAAGTAAATATTATTGATATTTTTTATGCAAGATATTTTTAGAAAGGATACAGTAGAAATATAAGATATTGTGGTTAGTTTCTGTATTCAGTTATCGAACTGTTCATTACTGTTACATATGACAAAATAACAACAGTTATATAGTCTAAGTGGGCAATTACGACATCACAATCTACAATGTCAAAGTTTTGGTAATTGGTACACAAACCACAACAATAATGTTCGAAAACAGTCATGTAGGTAAGAACGAAAACATCGTCTGACTTTTTTTTACATTTACATCAAATACTGTCTAGATGAAATTAAATCTGAACCGATAAAAAATAATACCATTTTTAAAGACAACATAGATGTATAGGAAAATACGATTATTTGTAAAAAATTTTCACAATTTTCAATCACTATAAATATTTGGTGAGCTCGCACAAATTAAAATTTTGGCGAACGCGCTAAGTTTTCCAACAAATTAAAAAAATACATGTCGTTGAAAAGTAGATATATCTTTAATATATGTATATTGTAACTAACTTCTCAAAAATGGTGCTTTTTGTTTGATTTATTTATATTTCTTAAAATGGTTGAAAATAAAAATTATTTTTTAGTTAAGTCAATACTTTCCAGCACAACAAAAAACGTTTTATCTGCTTAACCATTAGAACTTTTTATTATAATAAAGCTAATTTCGCAAATGCAAATAATTTAAAAAACAGAAAAACAAGAGCCAATTACCTGACGTGTTTGACAAATTCAGGATCTTCGTAGTTAGTATACTGAATAGAGAATATATATATTACAAGAGATTTTGAAGATGTCAGCTCAGCACTGCGATGTCTAGGGGTATAAGTATACTTGAAATGTAGCTGGCTGGCAACTGCAAAGAAACGAGGTCTATGACCTGTTATTTAGTGGGGTTTTGAAAAATATGTGTCAAGATACAAGTATGAACTTATGTAACTTGATTTTTTTTTATTCAGTAATTTTCTTTCGTAAAAAATGGATCGAAAAATAAATACCCTTTTTTGTAACAAAAGCTTGAAATATTTAGAATAATTTTAGAATTACCCAGAAAATACAGTCTTTAAAATGTCAAGTCAAACTTTTATTTAAATTTTTCCACAAACCGTAATAATGTTCACAGTTTTATTTAAAAAAAAGCTCGGTCTTTTTACGACGCAGTCGACTTTTAACGTTCTAAAAGATAATATTATTGTGCGACAGTTCAAACTTTAATGACATTTTTTTTGTTTTTACGTTGCAATGTAATAATATAAAGTGTTTATTTTAGTCGAAGCTTTCACGCTTATCAGTTTATGTATCAAAATTGTAATACGAAAAATTTGCGCATAGCACTAACCAAAAAACACGAATGAAAATAAGCTTTTTTTGACAGCGTTTATTTAAACCACAGTCTATTATCTTTTAATATTTTTAACAAAAATATAAAAGAACTAAATTATCCAAATATAAAACTCCAATGGTAATAACGTTTTAATTTATACATATAAAATGCTTTGTCCTGAATGACTGACGGATCAACGTACAGCCTAAAATACTGGTCGTAGAGTTTTTTTTTTTTTATGAAAATAGTCGCAAAAAGGGTAGACCTATCGTGTGGGCCGCGGACGGCCCGCACTGCGACTATTAGAAGGGGAAGGGATTATAGAAAGGAAATGATTGTGGACACGCTTTTTAAAAAGTTGTAGGTCATAGTTCTCTGGAAAAACTGATTTTGGAAGCTTATTCCATTCCGTAGCAGCCCTGTAAAAGAAGGATTTGATGAAGATTGGTCCTAGTAGTGTCAATCTTGAGAGTAAATGGGTGAGACTGATCAGCGTGCCGAGTTCTTCGGCCGAATGTGGCCAATGGTGGTACAAGAGTTTTTATTTCTCTGGAGAATCTGCCATGGAAATATCTGTAGAGCAATGACTGGTCTGCAATTCTTCTTCTATGTTTTAAAGGGTGAAGGGTATAGAGTCCTGAAACTTGAAGGGTATGTTCTTTGTATAACGTAGGCATCCGATAAGAAAATTTTATCCGAAATTCTGCCCCTAAGGGGAGTGGAAAACGGGGGCAAAGTTTGTATGAACATTAAGGTGCTATGTGTTTTCAATACCATATTATGGACTTAAAAAGCTGGACACTCAAACAAGAACACATAAACAAATTGCAGTCGTTCGAACTGTGGTGTTATAAAAGAATGCTTAAGATGTCATGGACAAAAGGAAAAAAAACATGGAAATACTTTGAGAAATGGGTAAAGAATATGCATTAACACCACAAAAGCAAAAAACTTACAATATCCAAGGGAAGATAAAAAGAAATAGAAGCATTGGAAAAATGAGAATTCCGTGATTGAGAAACTTAAGAGATTGGTTTAGCAGTAGCTTAATAGAACTTTTCAGAGTGGCGGCAAATAAAGTAAGTATAGCAATAATAATATCCAACCTCCGATAGGAAATGACACCCCAAGAAGAAGAAGTGGTCGTGTATTAATATAAATCGATACGAAATTTTTTCTTTAATGGCTGCGGCATATGGAAGTACAATTTGTCAAAGTATTTCATTAATGTACTGATTGACAACATTATTTTAAAGAAAGGCCAGGCCAAGAGTACCAACAACTGACGAGCATGCATGGAAGCACTAATGAAGGTAGAGGAAGCAAAAGATGTGTGTAAAAACAGTAGCAAGTGGAAGGAAGTGGTCTCTGCCTACCCCTACGGCAAAAAGGAGTGACTATATGTATGTATGTATTATTAATATTTAAATATAAATGTTCTTGGTTTATTTTTATGTGTGTATGTGAAAGTTATAATTTGGTCTGTAAGAAAAGTATATACTGCTAGTGCTATTGGATTTCGAAGAAAAAATACACTGAATATAAGTGAAGTAATTTAAAAATTATAACTAATTTGTTTGCCGAACAATAAAAAACCAAATTTTACAAGCAAATAAGTACAATTGTGACTTAGAAAGTTATAATGTATTTGTTAACATAAAATAAATTTGATTTTAAGTTTCTGACGCTACCAATAAAATTAATATTTTTCCTTTTTTTACGTTTATTAAAAATAGATATAAAAAAATTACTACCTGCCAAACCGATACTGAGTAGCAGTAATGCAGTAATCGCTAAAATCATATTAGCTGAACATGGACTCGAATGTTGCCCCTAACATGGCGGCGAGGCTTTTGGGACTTAACCACGTCAAAAGTCCCAATCCATTTTGTAGCCACCCACCCACGTGCCAAGTTGCTGAGTTTTGATCAATCTGTAACAAACATAAAAACATATATTTAGATTTAAAATCGAATTAACAGGTTCTAATTTCATTCGTCGGTTACATTACGCACGAGCTACGTACTGTAATTTTTTTAGGTAATAAATATACTTAACATCAGGAAATTTATTATTAATAAAAATAAGTATTAATATTTTCTGTATTTTTATATCCTACAAAATTTTTACCAAATAAATAACCCCAACCGATTCACATATTCACCCCTACAACAAAAATACCCTTTAATGTATTATATTACAGTTTGTTCATGCTTACTCTCTAATTTAGCTTTCTCGCAGTCAATTAAATGCCGGTTGCGTATACATTTCTCCAGTGAAATTAAAAGAGAATAATATAAATTATTCAACTGAGGGTGGATAATCTACCCTTAAATGTGCTCAAAGTTAAACTTTAAAGTTCCTGAGGGGTCGCAACATGAAATGCGAAAATTATGAAAACATGGATAAGGCTATCACATTTAGTTTATACAAACCAATTGAAATTAATTTGCAGGGTACGAATTATTTTTTTTTACCCTCAAATTGTTTCTTGTGATACATCTTTAAGTTTCGAATAGTATTGCAGTCTTATGTATTTTTTGCTTTTCATTCCTTTATGGAATTCCGGGGTTACAAAAATTTATTGATTATTAACATGTTTGATTACAATATTATTGTTAAATAACCTTTTTCTGCAGGCGTATCGAAAATAAAATTTTCGGTATAATTTATTAAATCAAAAATACCACTTTACACAAATCGTACCATATACAACCGATATACAAATATCTATTTTCGGTACAAATTTTTTCACTTTGGTACGATTTTGGATATCCATGAAGACGGTTTTGACAATAACATGAACTTGTATTTTATTATGACAGCGATTGTCACGTAACATTGGTTTGAGTTTTTTCGATTTTTAAATAAAAAGATGGAAATCTGTAGTAAAAGTAAGGCTAAATTGATCCCACAGAAGATAAGTGAATCTGCTAAAGAAGCTACTTACGAATTATTGCCGGTAAAGTCAAGAGAGAGGTATGAATTGGTTTGAAAAATTTAAGAATATGGAGTAATGATAAAAATGTGCATAAATAAGTTATTCTTGCATATTTAATGAAAAAATCTAAAACATTTAAGCCAACAAGAATCACGTTATGATAGAAAATATGAAAATCTTGGTTTTTATTGTTTTGATAAATGTAGTTAATCATTATCATAGCAGCTAAATAACGACTGACAGCTATTTGACATAAAATTAGTTGATAGTGAGCTGCTAAAGCACAATTATTGTCTAAAAAATCAAAATCCAAGTACAAAAACGTTTATGATTTTTTCCCGAATTGGATGAATGTAAAGAAATGCAAAACTATTACAAAGGATGTAGTTTTTGGCTTATTTGGCGCAAAAATCTAAAACTGTTAAATCGTCTATCCTGTGAAGCATGCTCTATGTTAAAAAGTACCATTTTGGTGAAAAAAAATGTAAACAGCCACTTTTCCAAAGGTTATCGCATTTCATAAAAGGAGGAATGTTGGTTATAAAGTAAAGAAATCAGAAGTATTCAGCAGCAAGCAGATTAACAAATTTATTAGGTATACAGATAATGAATCATATCTAATTACAATTGTAGGATATAAAGGTATCAATTTTATTTTCAGGTAGCAACAATTATTGGGTTAGCCCGGTGCGTGTAGATGAAAAAAAATGTCAATTGATCTAATAAACGACAAGAAAGACATGTTGCTTGTGCAAATACCAGATTCCAAAACACATATTAGGAGAACTTTTGTTGTAATTGGGCACAAAAACACTGCTGTTGTATAGGCAATATTTTTCTTTACGGCCATCCCATACTTAAAATAACAGATTATTCGTGAATTACAAAAAAGAAAAATGTTCGATTTAGCCTGTTTGTATCCACAATTTCAAGAATCTTGGATTAAAAATAGCAGAATTTACCCAATCCTAAAAATTACATAGTCCATAGTATTTGTCAAACTTCAGCGACGTTATTCGCTGGTAATGGTGAAAACATCACAAATTTGAAGAGACACGGTGGCTGTGAAACGGAAAATTGACCTTCTTCAACAAAAGTCATTTATATAATATACCAAGCATTTCAAACAAACTGAGCTGCTTCAATATTAACAATTGCTCGAATTTTAATGTAAATGAGATTTAGAATGTTTCTGTAAGTAACTATCTTTTATTCGAATTTCAATACTAAAAACAAATAAGAATTAAAATGTTTAAAATTTTGTTCTACAAAGAAATATATTAAAGAAATGTATCTCATTGATTTGTTATTTTACACGGATACCAAAAAAAATAGTGTACGCAACACGTCCGAAAACAGTTTTTTTGGACTCGCAAACTTTTGTCTACTCGTCCAAAAAAACAGTATTTTCAGGACTTGTTTCGTAAATTACCATTTTTTCAAATATTTTATTTTTTCCCGAAATTATTGTGGTATTGTATAAATCTGATTTTTAAAAACCAGCTAATTTCGCCGCATGTTACCTATATTTATGGGCATACGTGGGTCTACTTTATATCAGAAATATATATATATATATATATATATATATATATATATATATATATATATATATATATATATTTTAATGAAAATAACGCAAAAAAGGTGGACATATCGTGTGGGCCGCGGACGGCCTGCACTGTGACTATTAGAAGGGGAAGGGATTATAGAAAGGAAATGATTGTGGACCTGCTTTTTGAAAAGTTGCAGGTCATGGTTCTCAGGAAAAACTGATTTTGGAAGCTTGTTCCATTCCGTAGCAGCCCTGTAAAAGAAGGATTCTTGATGGAGATTGGTCCTTGTGGTGTCAATCTTGAGAGTTAATGGGTAAGACTGATCAGCGTGCCGAGTTCATCGGCCGAATGTGGCCAATGGTGGTACAAGAGTTTTTATTTTTCTGGAGCATCTGCTATGGAAATATCTGTAGAGTAATGACTGGTCTGCAACTCTTCTTCTATGTTCTAGAGGGTGAAGGTTATCTGTAAGAGTTGAGATGTTTATATATGATAGATAATCGTGCATAATCCCATTTCGGGTGATATGCAGATGTTTGTTTATTAAAATAAAGAATTCATAAATTGTTGCCCCCTTATCAGCATAGGGTAGATTTTGACAAACTCACGTTTGCCCCTTGAGGAGACAAATTAACAATCCCCACCTTTAATAGGTACATATGAAGAACTGAACGCAGACCGCTAGTCACGACATCTATACCTTTCAACTAGCACCACCCGGAATAGCTTCTGAAGGGAGTATTAAATTATTATTTAAACATAAATATTATGGAAAACTATATTATTTTTGTTTTTGTTTATATATATATATAAGTATAGGTAACTTGCGCCAAAATTAGCTGGTTTTTAAAAATCAGATTTATATATTTTCATGCCTATTCGCTAACAAAAATAATATTATAGTTTTCTTAAATATTTATATTTTAATAATATTAAGATATTTATTACTCCGGGCTATTGCAATAAAGTTTTATAAAGTCGATAAATCTTTATATACAAAAATGAAAAAGTGTTTGTATGTATGTCCTTTAAAAACATCCAAACGGCTAGACCGATTGGAATGAAATTTTAAGAAGTTGTTTTATACATACCAGGGGTGGTTTAAGTAAAAAAAAACTTAAGTTTGATAGGGGGTGGGAGAGGGATAAAAATAAATACTATTAGAAACGCCGATATTAATGTCAAATTCATTGTTTTTGTGGTGGCTGAGTTTGATTGTAACACTCCCAGGTTTGTTAGTACCCCTACGATAGGGGCGGGTAGGAGAACTGTTATAATTATATCTTCAATGTTGTTATCACCCCAACGAAAGGGGTGGAAGAGGGATGAAATTTAAAAACTATTAAAATGGCTGATATTAGTGTCGAATTTATAGGTTTTGGGGTAGCTAAATTTAATAGTAACATTTCTAATTTTGTTAGCACTCCTACGAAAGGGGTGGGTACAGAATAAAATATAAAAACTATTAGAAACGTCGATATTAGTGTCAAATTCATAGTTTTAAAAGTGGCTAAGTTTGATTGTGATATCTCCAATATTGATAGCACCCCTAAGAAAGGGGTGGAAAGGGGTTGGAATATATAATCTTTTAAAAAAGCTTTGATAGTGTCGAATTTATAGTTTTCGGCGTCTCTGAGTTTTATGGTGATATTCATAAAGCAGGCAAGCCAACGTTCGGGCAGGAAAACGTCTGCCGTGTTCGCTAGTGATATAAAAAAATCAATTTATTTTTTTAAATATTCCTGAAAAATTAATTAAAATAAAACAGCAACTATTTTTGCAACTGCAAATTAAAGAACAATTAACCTTGATGTGATCCAGCTTCTAGACAACCCACACCAGATTCGAAGGCTCAAAAGAACTAAACCGTTTGGGCTTTTGTAAGTAATAAGTTAGTTGAAAGCAGAGTCAGTGCTGTGCTGAGTAGCCACACAGCTCAAGATTACGTCAAAAACTACGGTGAACCACAGGCGACATCTACACAACAAACTTTTAGTAATTTAGGTTGAAGCAAAAATGTTGATTAATTCTCTTGATTAGGTGCATTTTATTATTATTATTAATCCGGTTTATAGCGTCTTTCGCCTTCCGGTTTCCAGTTGCCAGCCTCTTCGGTCAGTCCAATCTCCTGGGGCTAGATTTCTTTCGGACATCGCTTTCTGAATGCCCCCTATCCATGTTGGTTTTGGTCTTTCTCTTTTCCTTCGTTCTGTTGGGGTCCATTTAAGCACTAGTTTGGGTAGCACTTTATCTGTCATACGTTCAACATGGCCGTACCATATAAGTTGTCTTCTTTGGATTTCATCTATTATAGTTGTGTCGGTCTTTACAATTTGTCGAATTCGTTCATTTGTAACCCTTTTGAGACGTGATATGCCAGCAGATCTTCGCCGGAAATCCATCTCCAGGGCTAGCAATCGGCGTTCTAATGTTTTATTAAGTTGCCACGTTTCACAGCCATATAGAACAGTACTTTGAAAGATAGTATTATATATCATATGTTTTTTTTCCCTAGATATATTTTTTGCCCACAACAGCGAGTTTAGGCATCCTTTAACTTTCTTTCCTTTTAATATCCGTTGTTCTATTTCCTCCTCAGTACGACCTTTACATGTGATTTTTGTACCCAAATAGGTGAATTCCTTACATATTCCTATTTTTTCATTGTCCAGATCCAGATCTGTTGTTTCTGCCCCAATACACAAATATTTCGTCTTACTCATTTTAACCGTTAATCCCCATTCTTCGTATTCTCTAAGAAGTCGTTTTCCCATAAACTCCAGATCTTCTTTATCTTGGGCCGCGACGACCTGATCATCCGCGAAGTGCAGATTATACAGAGTAGTGTCATCATTTAACTGTATCCCCATTCCATGGCATGCTCGTCTCCACTTCTTTAACACTTCGTTTAAATATATTTTAAATAGTGTGGGGGATAAACTCCAACCTTGTCTTAGACCCTTAGTGACGGTGAAGCTTTCAGATAGATTATTTCCTAACTTAATTTTGGATGTTAATTGCTGATATAACTGTTTAATAGCTATTATTACAGTGTTATTGATCGTTGATTTCTCTAAGACTTGCCACAGTTTTGTTATGGGGACAGTATCGTACGCTTTTGTAAGGTCTACAAAAAGTAAATGGACTTCCCTTCTAGTTGCCACTCTTTTCTCACTCATTTGAACAATGCTAAAAATATGGTCCATGCATGAGCGGCCGGCTCGAAACCCTGCTTGTTGTTCGATTTCGTTTGCTTCGTATTCTTGTTCTAGTAAGTTTTTTAAGATTCTCCCATATAGTCGGCTTATGGTGCTTGTTACCGAGATAAATCTGTAGTTAGAACAGTCATCCTTTCTGCCTTTTTTGTGGATTGGTGTTATCCAGGCTTCTCTCCAGCTTAACGGAATTGGTTGAACGGAATTCTCTTGATTAGGTGCATTTTTATTGTTAAATAAAAAAAAGTCAAAGAACAATAAATTATGTATCAATCATTTAAAAAAAGGAATAAATGCAAAAAATATGACATTTAATTCAAAGCTTGTTAAAATACAAGTGGGTTTTATGTTTGGAAAAATAATTGTATAATATATATTAAATAAACTAATATTTCCCATCAAATACATCGGCTACCTGCTAACCTTATATGTTTCTCTAAAAATAAATACCTTAACTGTCATCCCTTTTCACCCTTAATTAAAATACACCTTACTTTCGTGCGAATGAAAAAGTCCTAAATTTAATTTATTCTTGACTTTCCCTTTCAAACAAATTAATATTAAAAACTATACTTACACAGCTAAAGTAATATATTTACTAACTTAATTTTACGCATTGTTAACTAATTTAAACATAAACAGATATATTTTTTGCAAAATATTTTATTACAAAGTAAAATCACACTAAAATATGGAATACTGGTTTGGGGTGCTCTAATTTAGAAAAAAGATATACGATACCCAACCAAACTACTTTATGGAAGGGATATATGTAACATAAGATCGCTGTACTTTCATACATTGGTAATATTTATGTAAAGAAAAGAACATTAAAAAATCATATCCCGCATAATATTATGACAAACAAGTGTGCATATTTTTAGAAA
This sequence comes from Agelastica alni, assembly GCA_950111635.1. Classification (NCBI taxonomy): domain Eukaryota; kingdom Metazoa; phylum Arthropoda; class Insecta; order Coleoptera; family Chrysomelidae; genus Agelastica; species Agelastica alni. Next base: position 3,185,907 of record OX467710.1, read on the forward strand.
ACATTATAGTGGTAGGTATCACAGTATGTAACATTTTGTATCAAGTTTATTTTATATTAGATATATTAAGAAACATATATATATATATAGAAACATATACACCATAGTATAGCCACTCATCACTGCCTTACTCTGATTTAGATGTTAAACCAGTCTGTGTAAGCTTCCTTTATCCTGACTTAAACACTGGAATCCTTGTAAAGTGATTTTAGGGCTCACATGCTACCGTTCACTTCATTTAAAGATTTATCTTCAGTTGTTGTAGTTTTGAATAAATCTTTTGCTACATCAGTTTCGTTAAACTTGTTTACCAATTTGGACCTTGTTATGGGATTATGGTTAGGATATAAATTATTAAAGATATCACAAGTTTCTTGTTGACTTCTTTGCCTATCATCATATCCTAATATCATCCCCATTCGTTTTTTTGCACATGAACGATCTATTGTCACTTTTAATAAACACCAAAAATAATAAATAATCGAAAGGTCAAAGTTGACATTGTTGCAATCATAAGCACCTCGATGCAGCTTTTATTTTAACATAGGGGGCAAAAACCTTTATCTCCGAAATTGTTGATTTTAGGTATAGAGAATAATACATAATAAATATTTATTATTTTTTAAAAATTTAAAAAAAAAATATATATAGGGTGATCCATTTGAGATAGATATGAACGAAAGATATGTCAACAATGTAAAGACCACCGTAGGATCGGCCATATCACAGAACCCTTCTTCTTCTTGAAATCCCACTTCTATCGGAGATTGGAAATCACAAACTCTCCTGCGGCTCCTTTCGAAATTTTTATCCTTAAAAATAATAGCCATTATACGAGAGTAGAAGACTATACTTTTTCCACGACCATCGCAGGCAATTGTCTAGTTCAAAATTAAAAAGTTTAATAAAACTAAAACATAGGTGAGTATTGGGATTTAATTTAAATCAACAACAATATTGGCATGTATGCGATTACAAGCATTACTTAGTGGTCATACTTATTAACCAAATTGATCGTTATATTTAAACAATTCGCAAAATTCAAATTCTCGATAGCCCTCTGATTTGTGTTTTAAAAATGCACGTAATTTGGGATATGTTTCTATGTTGATATTGTTGTTCACATTGATCGTGCTTCTCAACATGGAATACAGCTATCACAGCGACGATGATTTACATTTATTATTTAGTTTTGAAAAATATGCTAGAAGGATATTCTCCAAAAATAAATGAACGTGGTTTGATTTTCGCCAATCCATGAGTTCCGCATAAGCCTTTACATATTATTTTCTAGATTGCTCTGGCAATAAGTTGAGAGATGTAACTTTTGTTATCTCCGAAATATCTGGCGGTGTACACATTTTGCCGTTTTCATCACAATGACTTGTTAAATTTTCGATCTTATTGTCGTAATCAAAAGTCGAGAAACAGTTCATCAGAATGAACTCGACGTAATTTTTGTAGAATCCAATGGCCGTAGAGAAATATTGTTATTTAATTGTAAGTTTTATCATTATTGATAAAATTTTTATGTGTCTATTGCAAGCGTTGAAAATTATAAACATAAACCATTTAAAGGGACAACAATACTTCTGTGCGGTGATTTTTCGGTAAATATAACTAGTTATTCCACTTCAAAACAAATTAGTGTGAGTTTTGTCACAGTTAAAGTTTATATAGAGAAGAAGTGCAGAAAGCACGTATCAAACATACATAATATGTGTTACATACTCGTATACCTTAAATAAAAAAAACAAAACATTCATTGTCAAACTGTCATGTTAAATACTCGCAACTGACGTGATAAAAAAAGTTTAAAAATAATATATGCAATGATTATAGAGGTATGTTTTTTGACAAAAGAACCTCAATAAAATTTAAACTTAATAATTAAATAAATGGTCAGTTTTAACGAAGAAGCGGACAAACTAGCTAGGCGGGGCTCTGAAACATCATTTATTGGAACAGAACCAATAATAGGGATACCCAAGGTCAGCGTTAAAGTAGCGATCAAAGGCTGAATCCACTCTCAGCATCAGCTGAGGTGGGCACAGACAGAGTGAGCTATGCACAGCAAACTAATGCTGAAAAAACCCTCACCTAAGCAGACAGGAAAGCTGCTCTCGCTAAGTAGGGAAAATGTTAGTACAGTTGTAGGGCTTTGTACCGCACACTGGTCTTTGAGGAAATATCTGCACAATATAGGCGTGTTTAACACAGAACCTATATGCAGATTATGTAATGAGGAGGAGGAAACAGCCACTCATATTATCTTCGAATGTGAAGCCACCGCCCAATGGAGGCACTACCTGGGTTGTATACAATACCAAGGAGTGATCCACCTGGGGCAATAGCAGTACATAAGCTTTTACTCCTTAACAGGAGAATTGGAGAAATGGGAATAAAGTAAGTAGTTGGAAAGGTACAAAAAGCAGACAAATGAAAAATTAGACCTTTTTCACAACTCCTATTTACTCATTCATTCATTCATGGTCAATTTAAAGAATTATTGTCGAATGTCGACCAATGGACGACCCCTAGTAACAACGAATATATCAATGTACTTGTATGCGCACCAGCAATGCCCTTGCATTTTTTTTTAAATGACAGGATTGTTTATTAAAAATCAGGTAGGTAATTTATATTTTTAAAACATAAGTTAAGTTTTTTATGGCGTTGATAGAATAAAATACAAAACAATCAAATACCATTTTAACATTCCACAACTTTGATAAAGTAAATGGTAACATCTTTATCGCATCTGAATGGTTAGCATTACTTGTAAATTCCGCTTAATAATCAAGCTGGTATGCGTTGTTTAAATAAAACCTTATCGACCGTATTTGTTTATAAATTTTATTAAACGATATTGTTTTGACCAGCAGCAATGTGATCAATAATTAGACGCTATTTTTTAATGCGCACTATATGATTGTGCAATTGAAAAATAGCTGATCACGCATTTAAACCTTTTGGACTTTAAGACACTGGCCAAATGTTTTTTTTATTTGCACAAAAAATAATTTAAAAATAAGTCCTGTAAAAGAACCCAAATACTCAATACCAACTAAAAAAAAATAACACAAAAAATTGTGTGACTAGTAGCTTATGTCAGGGCACACTGTTATTTATGTCTTGTTTAAAGATATAAATATCCAGTGGATTGTTTGGTACAGAAAAATCTCGTCCTCTGTCACTGTCCAGGAAGAATTTCTAGGACCGACTCCTCTCAAAAATTTTAAAAAAATATTTTTAACTAAAATAATCCTCCCAAAATGCACTTCATGACAATGTTTAATAATTAAAATTAAAAAAAAATTATTTTTTAGAAACCAAATACAAAACGAGTCAGCAACATTACAAGGAAAAACTTTTAAAGTTCAATGCTTGTGTTAATATAATAAATTAATTAACAATAATATTTTCACGTCAAAATTTATTTTTATAAGAAAAACGATTGCATGGACAGAAGGAAAGAAAATGGATAAGCGAGAAACTTTCAGCTTTAACCCTGGACAACTTAATGTAAGAATAAGCAAGGAGAAATGATATCAACAAAGAGAGATGTCTTGGAAAGATGGGTAGAGTACTTTGGTCAACTCCTGAACAAAAATCAGGAAACGTTAGACCGAGAAAATGTCAGTGAAGAGCACGTAATGGAAAAAGATGAAGAACAGGAGCTACCCACAAAAACAGAGGTGGAACAAGCTATGCAAAACCTGGCAAATAACAAATTATAAGGGAGTGACAAAATACCAGCAAAATTAATAAAAAAATTTGAAACCACAAAACCATGTCGAGCAGGAGCGGCAGGACGAAGTATGCACAATATTTAAGAAAAGGGATATATTTGAGTGCTTTAATTACAGGGGAAAAACATTGCTAAACACTGCATATAAAGTATTCTCCAAAATACTTGTACGTATTCGCCCTTATGTAGATAAGCTGATAGGACAGTACCAAGAGAGGTTTATAAAAGGAAAATCAACAACCAACCAAATATCATGCCTCAGACAAACTAGTGCAACGAGTACAATGCAAAGAGTACAATGTAGAGTTCGTGTAGGTGAACACACATCATAGAAGTTTGAGGACGTATAACGGATTCCGTCAGGGTGATGCATTATTATGTATTCTTTTTAATTTGGCATTGGAAAAAATTGTGGGACTTTCCAATATAACCACAAATGGTACAATTTTTAATAAGTCGTAGCAAATTCTTGCTTATGCTGACAAAATTGACATATTAAGTGAATCTGAAACAGGTGTTAAAAAAGCCTTTACAGCACTAAAAAAAGCAGCAAAAAGAATGGGATTATCGCTCAACATGGAGAAGATCTTGGATCCCTAGTAACCAGAGACAATAATACCTTTGAAGAGATACGTAGGAGAATTCTTACGGCTAACAAATGCTATTTCACACTAATGCCTTAGCTAAAATACCAAAATATATCGAGAACAACAAAGTGTAAGCTTTATAAGACGCTAATCAAATCAGTGCTAATGTATGGCTCTAAAACTTGGACGCTTACTAAAAAGGACCAAGCTGCACTGGGATGCTTCGAATGAAAGGTCCTGCGAAGGATCTTTTAAGGCGTCAACGAAAAGGAGTGTGAAGATCCAGGCATAATTTCGAGCTGTACAGAATTTATCAGGGGCCAGATATCGTAAGGTCCATAAAAGTAGGAAGACTTAGATAGCTGGGACATGTGATGCAAAAAAATGCCAATGACCCCTCAAGAAAGACCCTCCTAGACAAACCAATAAGAAAACGTAAACGAGGGCGACCAAGGACTTGAAACATAGAGAATATTGAGGATAACTTGAGAGTGATTGGAGTTAGAGGATGGCAAAGGAACGCACCTGACAGGAACGAATGGTCACAAATTTTACAGCAGACTAAGTTTCACCCAGGGCTGTGATGCCCAAATGATGATGAAGGTTGTTTTTGATGTTTGCCTCTAGTAAGTTAGTATTTGAGTGTGGTATATGTAGACAAATAAATATTTTAAATTGGTTATTGTCAACATCTTTTAAAAAATAATTTTAAATTGTAAAAATATCAAATTAAGTTAAAAGATATTCTTATTTAGACGTGTAAACACTGTTAACGAAAATATTTTTTTCATTTAGTTCATTTTCCAACGCAAAACTGTATTTCAGCAGTTAAGAATCATTTTATATAATATTCTTTTAAAGAATACACATAAGAACAGTTTTCTAGTTTATATTAACTAATTAAAGATAATAAAAACATGATAAATTATCAAAAATAAATTAATTAAATACAGAAAATATAGCTTTTCTGTCCAATAACAAAAAATTAGCAAATAGGTTTGTTTTCCAGGAAATAATGATTTATAACAAGATTTATTTTATATTGCACAAAAACAAACATTTAAAATTATTTAAGCATTACAGAGGGAAAGGGTTTTTTAGAATGACAAAAAAAAACATTTATATATGTGACAATATTGCCTTGCTTTTTCCTGCTAATCTGAGTCTTAGCTTTGAACTCTCGACGATTTATACATAACTTTATATTTTTTGAAAAAAAAACAGCAATGCTAAAAATTTATAAATAGGGACTAAAATGCATTAAGACTATTTTATTCTGACACAAATTTTAATTTAAATTTTATATTTAACCATAGCTTTAATTATGTAATTTATGTTCTATGTGTACCAATGAATATTTCGTCGGATATTGATAATATTATTTTACAAACCAGAAGAGTATAGTAAAAAATAATTGATTCGAATGCATTGTATATTCCAAATGATTTTTTGTATCAGTTTTTTTAAATATTTAGACAACACGGTAACGTTGGACTACCGCATGCTGATTTGAAATTTTTGTAAACACTCTTTTCACTATGCACGTTATCAGAATGATAAAGGGGCCGAAAATAATTTTTTAAAAAGTTAAATTTAACTGCATGGGAAAAGAAAAATCCGTAAAGAATATTTTTTTATAAATTATATGGAAAAATAAATATTTCAACATTGAAAACTTTCGCATGGTTTATTACTATTTTCTACTAATATTTTTGTTGTTTTGTCTTTTTTTTTCTGCTATAGTTTATAGTTTCGTTTTGCTAGGGACCACGAAGATTTTTTATCTTGCTCATGAGTGATTTTTTCTCCTCCTCTGCCTTGTTTTTTAATTTTTTTTAATGTAAAAAAAAAATATGTGATTTTTATTAACCCCCATAACTAAGTTGGGTAGTAATGTTTTTTTCACTATTTAATTTTAAATAATTTTATCTTTTTACATCGTTTTCATGTAAACATGTTTTATTACACCGTAATTATCAATAATAATTGTAAAGAAGAGAAAGAGCCAATATTTTGATTGGTTAATACGCGTAGTGGAGTGAGAATGCAATGTTATGATTGGTTAAGATTAACTAAACAATTAATGATACCACCCATTGGGCTTTTATTATAAATAAAGCACCATCGGATATTTAACACTATTCTTTCGTGTTATTTTCGGTCCTAATTTTGGTAAGTGACGACATTTATAATAATGACTACTTTTATATTTAGTAAATTTGTGAATATTAGATGTAAAAAAAAATGGTAAGTAAATTATTTTTCTTTTTAAAAAAAATATTAAATAAATATTTTCTACACTTTTATCCAATTTTTTTAGAAGGTGGATTAGTAATTTTTTTTTATTATTATGGTATAACTGAATTGCAAAACTATCTTTTTAACAACTGATTAAACATTTTTAATATTAATATTTTTTTAGTTCTATAGTTATGTATATAAACAAGTTTTCAAAAGTAAAAATTATTATTTTTTGTAAAATAAAATTACCAAAGTGTTGCCTGATTGTAATATGAGCTAAGCATTCTGCAGAAAATAATCATTGTGCCAATGTTTAAAATTTTTTTTATATTTTGGGTTTATTACATAAAATAATATAAACTTTAAGAAGGATCAATTAATCACCTATAAAAATTTAACTATAAAATAATAGAATGCTATGAATTAATTAATAAAATCAATAGTTAGAAGATAATTTTTAGTGATTTTAACTAAACTTGTAAAAACAATTTCTCCCATCATTTTTATTTGCAGATAATTAAAAAAATATCTTTAAACATCTGTAGAAATCATTAAATGGAAATTTTGTAAATTAAACTTTAGTAACTTGTATTTTTTACAATACCTTTACGATACAACCTATAGAATTAGGTAAAACCAGAAATTTTAATTTGCAAAAAATGTCAATTAATTAAAAATTTATTATTTAAAAGAAAAATTTAATTTAAAATATTCGTGAAAATAAAAAAAAAAAGTTAAAGTGGCTAGCGCTATTCGTATGGTCCTTCATGTATACTTGTTAAGAGTTGGAATTGTTGATTTGTCTCTTCGAAGGGTAAACATGAGTTTGTTAAGACCTACCTATGCTGATAAGGGGCAACACCCCGAAACCGGTCCATGGGTGGTCACTTCAAATGGATAAATTTAATAATTTTTTTACTTTACAAGCATCTGCATATCACCCGAAACGGGATTATGCACGATTATTTATTAGATGTAATTCAATGCCAGGAGTGTAGTTACCTAATTTTAAAAGAAAAATGATTGGTAGACGTAAAAATGTCAATAAGTCAATAAGTATTTCGAGTTTTGAAATAAGACAAATAAAAAAGCTCAAGTTTTTAGTTTAAAGTTTTAAACGATCCTTTTTGGGTGTCTTAGAAATGATTGGAGTAAGTTAAAACATGCCCTCGATTAACAAAACACCTATCAAGCCAGAAAAAGATGATGTAAACTTAGTAAACACGTAAATGCATTTTTTACAATGTTGGTTGTTTTTTTATAATGAAAAATCAACACATTGTAAAGATTTATCAAGATTAAGGATCCTAATAAAAAATATAGAGCCAGCAGTTTCTCCTAAAACCTATAAAGATCATCTTAAAAAATATTATTTCAACATTTAGATAACCTATAAAAAATTTTAATGAAATATTTAAAAAGTTTATTTTTTAAACTATTTTTACAATTACTTACTTCCAATAGGTTTTAATAATTCCTCATTAATTTTATAAATATTAAACTAGTTTTGCCACTTATGCTTTTAAAATAACAAAGAAAAAACATTTTTATTACTGAAAATACTTTAAATATTTTTTAAAAACTCTCCGTTAAAATTAATCCATACATTTAAAACCGAATTCAAAAAGCAATTTTTGTAAAAATAATAACTCCAAAGCACACATTTTGAACTTAACAACTGCCTCGTCTGCAGTGGAAAATCGTTGACCACACAAGTTCTTCTTCACGAAAGGGTACTAACAAAAATCATTGAATGATAAATCAGAATTATAAGGCGGATGACCCAACAATTTTTTGTTATATTGTGCTTATCGAAGTCCCATACGGACGACTGCTTTGTAGTTTTGGGTTTACAAGTATATAATCATGATTTGTTCTCTGTCACAATCTTATAAATACTTATTATGCTTTATAATGATAAGAGGAATTTTAGTATTCTTTCTTACCCATAGGGGTATTTATATTTTCGTAGGTGTAGCAGGTTCATTGTTTTTTTTATTTCTTGCGCTATTATTTTAAGTCTTTATATTTTGTATAATACGTTCAAGTAAGCAGTTGCTTATTTGTTACTTGTAAATAATTATATGTAAACAAAAACGTAATAAAAAACTTAACTTATCTAACTAATGGTCTGCAAACGAATTTGCAACCCAATTTAAAAAAAGCAAAATCTATCTGATGTAAGCAGTGCTGCCAGATTTTTTTTTTTACCAAGTCGGGATTTTGGAACCTTTTGAGTGAAAAAAGCGGGATTCTTTCGTCAAAAGCATAGAAAAAAAACGTTTATAATCAGAAGTTTTAAATATTTATCTTTTTATTTGAATTCAAATTACGTTTACGTGACAATAGATAGCAAAAGTAGCCACAGAAAATGTATTTTAATAAAAATATAATATTTTTAATCAGATTTACCCTATCGTTAAATAGTCGAGTCTAATTTGTCTTTTGTTTAAAAAAAAGAAAAACAGAAATCAAAAAAGTTTTATTCATTAAAAATATATGGCGTTTCAAACAATAGTCTGTGAAGTAAGTGTTGCAAATTGCAACTTAAAATAAGAGAATATTTATTTATAAGAATTACTTATTAATAATATTTTTGTGAAGATTTAACTTTTTTTAAAGTTCCCTTTTTCTCTTTAATAAAGATAAAGAACTCTTTACAGGATAGCTGTAGATTAAACTGGATGAGTAATTTTGCTTTCATTAAATTTACGGAGCATTTATTTCTGGCATCCGACCATTTTAAATTCTTCTGGGAAAAAACGCGTTCAGGAAAGCAGTTTAATGTTGGGATACTTATTATGAAAGACACTAGTTTAAACATATTCCTGGTATCTTTTTATGGAAACTGTTAAAAGAGCTAGTGCCGTTTCTGTGCGGTTTGCAATTTCCCACTTATACGTCCAAGGACGATTTCACGCACGGTCGAGTTCCCTGAAAAGCGGGATTGAGGCTGTGACGCGCGGGATTTTGATTTAAAGATCAGGACGTCCCACCAAAATCGGGACCTCTGGCAACGCTAGCTGTAAGTGATCACAAGAAACCGGTTTTTATTAATTGCTATAAGTTGAATACTTATTATGTTTTAAAGTGTATAACATTCACTCGTGTTGCTGCTAAGCATATTATTTGATTTATTCAGCATTATTTGTTACAAATAAAAGGTTTTTGTATAGTAAATTAGCATAATCCGATCAAAACTTACCCGGTTATTAACTTACGTTGGATTTCAAATATAAACCATCGTCTCGTTACTAAATTTTTAAAAATCTGCAAATAAAACTGAAGATAAATGGAAATTTTTCTTACCTATTTATAACCCTCGTATAATTACAGGTGTCTATCGATTCGTGACTGATTATCGAATGGTTTAAAATACCAAAATATATCCTTAATTTTTTAAACTACAAAAATATTATTTTATAAACTTTTTCGAGGTTAATGTAACAATAAATATCGATCGAATGATACTTTTTGGAAAAGTGGTAAAAACAAATTTTTATCGTTTTCAGCTAAATATGTTTGGAGAATGGGTGTGAGATATGATATTTAATTAAAAATTCATTCATTAACGAAGCACAGATAATTAAAATTGAATATTTTTTTCATTTATATAGTATTCATAAGAGATTGTCGCTCAAATAACGTGTAAACACACCTCGGGAGATCCATTCTAAATTTTGTTTATTTTTTTTGTGGTCTCGTAGAGTTAAACTGTTATCTTCTTCTTTTGGTGCCTCCTGATGTTAGCAATCATAATGGCGAACTGTGCTCTGTCTTCGGCGATTCTAAAGAGTTGTTCTGGGCTTCGAATTCCGGTCCACTCTCTAAGATTCCTTAACCACAAGGCTTGTATATTTATATTTGTATATAAAAAACTAGAATGCCTTGGTGCTGAACCCCAAATGTGCGAGCAATACTCCAGTAGAGGTCGGATTTGAGCCTTGTACGTCGTCAACAGTTGATCAGGAGTAAAAAACTTTCTAGCTTTCCACAGAAAACCTAGCCTCTGGCTTGCCGACTTTGCGATGTTAGCAACATGGTCATGCCAAGACATATTATTGGACACCGTGATTCCCAAAATCGAGATGGAGGGACTTGGTTTAAGGGTATTTCCGAACATTGTGATGGGATGATTTGAGGAATTCACTTTCTTGGAAAACGTGGCACTTTGTGTTTTTTGGGCGTTGAACTGAACAAGATTGTTGGTTCCCCACTCGACGATTGCTTCAAGATCTCTATTGATGAAATCAACCTGTTTCTGCCTAAGTCTATTTGTATCATTCACCGAAAGTGATCGATAGGATGTGAAAGTTGAGACAAGTGTGCTATCGTCTGCGAAACTGTAAATGGGGTTCGTGGTGGTTTTCAAGAGGTCAAGAGGTAATGAAATATTCACACTGCAAAAATATCAAAAATTCATTCATTCATTCATTCATTTAATTTGAACAAGTAGTTTAGGAATTATAACTAGTCAAAGTTTCTTAATCACTGACTGACCGATCATCTAAACTCTAAGGCACTTCTAGCAGACGAAAAAGCTTCAAATTTAAAAGACAATTAGTATTTGGTGCATAAATAAAAAAAACTAAAATATTTTGTAACTTTGGTCCAGTTTTCTGGATACACCAACTGCATAAATAACTTTGTAATCCCAAATAAATATAGGCTTACAAAGTTACATTGGCAGTAAAAGAATCAGTGTACCTGCATATGTATTATAAAGAAAAACAAGTAGTACCATCCACAAAAAAAAGATGCCATTAAAAACATAACTTGTAAAAAACATCAAGTCTTGCAACTCAGTTCTTCAACCTAAAAAAGTTGTGAGATTCTCGAATACCAAGTCGGTTAATTTATTCAGTCCCTACTTAAGAGTCCTTCTGTCTTAAGTTATTACGCAATTAGCTAACCTAACATCATCTTATAGTGACCAAATCAATATTAAAAATAATTTATGTTTTAATTAAATAAGTAGATTGACTTGGCAATCGCAGTAAACAATCTAAATTATTATAATATGTATTACTTGTAAGATACATTGTGTTTTCATGCACTGGCCAAGTCAATCTATTTATTTAAAACATAAAAGATTTTTAAAATTTATATGGTCAATATAAGATGTTAGGTTAGCTAATTTTGTAATTACTTAAGACAGAAGGACCTTTTGGTAGAAACTGAATAAATCAACCGACTTGGTATTACATAGATCTCACAACTTTTTACGTTGAAAGAACTGAGTTGCGAGACTGTTTTTTACAAGTTATGTTTTAAATGACATTTTATTTTTCATAATGCACATACAGGTGCGGTGTTCTCATTAATAATAGCACAGTAAACTAAGCAAAGAAACATGCTGCTGTAGGAAATATTTTTAAAGTCAAGATGAATGGTTAATAAACAATTTAATGGTAAAAGACAATACGTTAACTATTTATTGATTATTCTGACATCTCTTGCCTCGCCGCCTTTGTCATCATATACAGGACGATCAACGACTATTAGCTGTATAGTATCTAGACGATATTTTAATCGGTGCGATAAATTGGACATAAATGTTGGACAAACTACGGCAAGTATTTGCTGTGACATTGAAAGCTAATTTGTTTTTTAAACTTGATAAATGCGAATTTGGGAAAAAGATTGTGAATATTCTTGGCTTCCAATTGACTGCAGATGTATTGGTTCCTGGAAGAAAAAAAAAGAATGCTGTTAGCGAATTTCCGATACCGAAGTATAAACACGAGGGTAGACGTTTTCTAGGTTTGACTAGATTCTTCCGCAGATTCATCAGGAATTATGCAGAAACAAGAACAACAGAAAGCTTTGGATAATATAAAATACTTGTTACAAAAAGCACCAATTTTACAATTGTATAATCCCAAAGCTAAAACCGAACTTCATTGTGATGCATCTAGTTTAAGTATCGCAGGTATGTTATTACAAGAAGGTACGGATGGTAAAATGCATCTTATATACTGCGTATCCAAGAAAGCGATAGATGTCAGAATTATAAATAAATAGTTAACGTCATTTAGTTCATTATATTTTTTTACCATTAAATTGTTTATCAACCATTTAACTTGATTTTAAAAATATTTCCTACACTGTAAAAGCTTATGTTGTGGTTCTACTATTGACACGATATAATATTAAGAACACCGAAAAACTTCGTAAAATGGTTAAAAAAACTAGCTGTTTTTAGAAGCAATATCAAGTGCTAAACTGTTTAATTATATAAATTAATATTTAACTAATAATTTACTAATTTTGTTTAGTTTAAATTTTAATGTAATTTTTTATGTGTTTAAATCATCTAAGCGTTCACTTATTTCCTTTATATTTTTCACTTCCGATTTTACAAAATCCAGACAATTACAATTTTTTTCTATTTTACACGAAATTCAGCAAAATATCTCTCGTTTGGTAACCCTACCTCAGCCTTACCTCTAGTAGAATGAATTCAGATCGCTTGGCAAAAGATTAAACCTAAATAATTGATAGCTGCTTATCCATTAATAATTTTAGTGGGTCTGATTATAAAAATTTTTGGGAGACCAAAAGCGTGAACGAACACAATAACTATTCAACACGAATAAATTGTAATATAAAACATGTTTGGGATAGAAGTGAAATAAAAACGGGATAAAAATCCCCCTGAAAGCGCGCGTGTGTGTATGTAAAGAGTTATTCAGTAATTTATGTATTTCTTCAAAAGCGTCCTAGGGGAATTTCTTGGTGAAACGAGGGACTATAGGAGTTGCGAATTGTTGGCGTGCATGAATTCCAACAATTTTGACTTCTGTAGACTCTTTAATCACAGTTATATTTATGCATTGGACCAGTTCTTGTTAGTTTGTGGGATTATTAAGCATTGATTGAATTTTTAAATGCAATCATTATTTTCTAATTCCATAAGCTGAAAAGAATGCAAACTACTCGAACCATAGAAATGTCTGCATAACTAACCAAACATTTAATACTAAAGAAAAATGTTTATGTGTAAGATAATTGTTGTTCAACTAGAACAATCTGAGATTTTTACATTAACGAGGTTGTCGCGGTACAATATTGTCAGAAAATTTGGATTATATTCGCGGTAAAAGTATACAAGCCTGCAGCGAAGTTGGTCATAACTTTTATGCAAGAATGTACCCGTGAAGACGTTATCCATACAGTTTTCATATGTATGCATACACTTATACTTCCACATAAGTTCTAACCCGGCAACGTCACTTATGCCCTACTAGAATTGATGTACAGTATAGATCGATACACAGTGGAACTTTCCGTTTTATTACATGTTGTGGTTAATTTACATTTAATATAAAGATTAGTTTAATATTATTCTTTGTGTTACCAAAAATGCAATATATTCTATTTGTAATGACTGCATATTAAGTTAAACGTAAAATTCTTTTACATATTTTTTTTTATAATATATTTTTGTAATTTTTTTTATTTAACTTAAAACAAAAACATTAATGGGCTGTTAGTTTTTGAAAGATGTAGTAGTGGTCGATGGAGTTTCATCTGACACTCTACTCATAAATGCTGGTGTTCCGCAAGGATCCATTCTAGCACCAACACTATTTTTACTTCACATCAACGACCTATTGAAAGCAACTTCATGTCCCGTACACAGCTTTGCCGATGATAGTACCCTCCATACCGCATTCTCTTCCAGGGCCCCTATATCAGTCCTTGAAACCAGAAATGAACGAGGAAGAAATGTTAACAATATAAATATGGACTTAGCAACAATTCTCGAATGGGGATCCAATAACTTGGTAGAATTCAATGCAAACAAAACACAAGCATGTCTTTTCTCTAGAAAAGCCGATCTCACTGTGCCTAACATAACTTTGTCAGGAGTAACCATACCACTGAAGTCATCCATATCGATGCTTGGTATTACTATCAGCAATAACCTTTCCTGAGAAGATCACGTGAGGTCCATTGCCAAAAGTGCATCCCAAAAACTTGGTTTTTTGTTTCGTGCCAAGAGCTATTTCACCTCCAGTCAGCTGCTTATGATCTATAAGGCACAGATCCGACCTGTACTGGAGTACTGTTCCCATATTTGGAGTGCAGCACCTAAACATATCCTGAAGCTACTGGATTCTGTCCAAAAAAGGGCAATTCGTCTCGTTGGTGATGCCTCGCTTGCAAACTCGCTCACTTGTCTGGAACACCGTAGAAAGGTTGGCGATTTGTCTCTACTTTATAGATATTTTCATGGGCGATGCTTATTTTGGCAGTCTCTTCGAGATTAACCCGTCAAGTTCAGTCTTCACACCCCTTCGTGGTCACTTTGGAGACCTGCAGAACATCACTTTCCAAAGACTCATTCATCCAACGAATTGCGAGGCTTTGGAACTCATTGCCTAGGGAGGTGTTCCCCGAGGCATTCAACCTCCAGAAATTTAAGAAGAACACCAACTCCTACCTTCTTTCCCTTGGTTACCACGATGTTCTCTGAACATTACAGGATATCCCTTTTCGTGGGAACCAGAACATAAAAAAAAAAAAAAATTCCGAAAGTTAATTTTTTTTCTAGAACTAATCAACTGGTACAGAGCTACAGCGAGCGTATACTATCTATGTCAATAATCCAATTTTTAATTAAGTATTTCTCGGGTTAGAGGAGGTCAGTTAACTTCAAATTTTAGGGGTAATTGTATTATCATGTCCCTATTAAGCATACAAAAATTTAGAATTTTCTGACGCTATGCCTACACCACGACAATTACCTTAAACATGTAAAATCTAGATTGTAATAATATGTTCTTCAACGAGCGTAAAATTATAGCTGTTATTATACTATCATTATACGCGAGTAGAAGACTATACTTTCTCTACGATTATACGGTAGTCAAAATTTAAATGCAATATAAGTATCATTTATGAAAATAAAACTAAGAAAGAAAGAAATCTGACATTCGCGGAAACCGAAATGTAACACGTCGAATGAATCAAAGCCTTCTTAAGAAATTTGTTTGGTAGATTTGCTGTTTTGTCATTGGTCTAAACCTGTCAGTTCCCGTGGATCCTAAAAATTGTAAATCTATGATTTGTTAAATGCCGTTGAATAATGAATAAGGATTCACCCACGAATTGACAACCAATATGTTATCAACGTTAGTCGTAGAGAAAATATTTTTATTACTTAAAGATTTATATGCACAACTGGTTTTTATTTTGTATTTTTGTAGTAGGTATATGTGCCCTAACAATTATATAATCGACTACATAATATAAAAACTAATTATATTTATTTTCGTCCCGATAAAAAAATCAAATCACATTTTTTTTACCCAACATAAAGAATCATATTTTGCATAAACTAAATGACAAAATGTAACAAATTTTTTGACAAATTAATATTTGGATTCGAATCTTATAATTTATGAAAAACATTAATAAAAGGTAACATAACCTTTTGCGACATTAACTGGAAACTATAAAAGAGTAAATGATTGTTAAATGCCTGTTTTACGTCAATAATAAGGTCATATTAACATCATCTGAGGAGTTGTAGACGATTGTATATAATATGTCTAAAAATTAAAAGAATAAAGGTTAATGTGGGCAAACGAAATTAATAATGTTTAAAAGAGAAAAAAGCATGACAAGAGAGGAACAAATGAAAAAATTTGTATGCTTGGGTTAAAAGTTCACGAGAGACGAAAAGTACGACTGTGAAATCAAGCAAAGGGTATTGGCAGGAAAACAAATAAATGGCCCTGCTTACCTTTATGAGCAGCCAACGTAGGCGAGTGCTTAAAATAAATATATATATATATATATATATATATATATATATATATATATATGCTCGAACATATAGTTGTTAGGTTCATACATACATACATACATAAAGTCACGCCTTTTTCCCATAGGGGTAGGCAGGTTAGGTTCGTATTTGTATATTAATATCTGCCTATGAATTGTCCATTTTCAGGGTACCAAATGCTTTGCAAATTTAAAAGTTTTAAAAGTAAATGGGACACTGACGTCAAAGGTGACGAAAAAAGCAGAAACCAAATTTTAAGTTAAGCGTTACCTATTAAAACAAATATTTCAGAGGCTCGGTAGCTCTTCGCGGTTAGAGGCTAATTTTTCAGGTTTTTTTAGTTATTTTGTTGCTTGATAAATATAGTTGTCTTTTTAGAATTTTTATTAATTATGTAATGATTGATGTTGCCTTGCATATAAATATGACGTTATTGCCCCATTTACTACTAAAATAAAAATTATCTTTAATTTTCAAAAGACTTTGTAAAGTAGTCTAGCATCAAGCATCAAAAATGTAAAATAAATTATTTGAAAGTTTAGTAAGTCCTATTTTTTTTTAACAGTAAAAAAAATAATTTAATTAAGAAAATTATGGGTAACAAGTACCTATTGTAAATCTTTTTCATATTTTTTCCCAGCAATGATTTCATTGAAAGCCACTGACGTTGAAAAATTCGAGATTAAAGTAACGATATCTTTTAACATTCGTCATAAACCAACAAATCATAACAGTAAACGTATCACCTTCTTGTTGTTAAAAGCACTCTACTAAGAATTGAATATGTAAACAATCGATTCATCAATCATTAATTATCACTGTGATTCGATAGGAAGAACATAAATATTTCAAATCAGACAATTAAAGCTCATTTTACCAATATACGACGGTATCTGATTAATTACCAAGGTATTGATTTAACGGGCACACTGTGTTGAGAAGTATATTAGTTAATTCCCCTAAGATTTAAACCCGAAAAATGTTTGTTCATTATTATGCTTTTGTTGAGAGGTTTTATTTTAATTTTTTGTTTAATTGTAAACAGAAATCGTTGATGTAGCTCTCAATGAGTTTTTTGGTTAGAAATAGGCACATATTTAATTATGTTAAAAGGAAATGCAACAAAAATATATTATCGGTACAAATTTAGTAGATATGTTTAATCATGTAGTACCGTATTATCAAGCATCAGATTTATAGTCATCATAATCGGAATCACTGTATTCACTATCCACATTCGGATTGTAAATTTTAACAGAATTAACTGCTATGATGCTGTTTTTACAAACTCACCATTCCTTTATTACATTTTCACATTTTGTGACAGATTTTTCCCAAATTTCAGGAGTGGCAGTATTAAGTGCTCGTTGCGAGGTTTTCAAAACAGCCTCATCACTGTAACCATTAGATCCAATGTGATTGTCGTAATAAGTTTTACATATTCCCCAAATATACTCAATGGGATTAAATTGGCAATGATAAAGCGGAAGTCTTAGCACACGATGTCCGTAACTGAGTATAATTTGATCCACTTAAATTTTTTCTCTTTCGTGCCTTTTAGCTATAGATAATAATTTCGGCTTACAGTAATATTTTATGTACCGTCCAGAAGTGCTAATTTAAAATTTCCGAATAGTACAAAGCATTATCTAATACAATGACAGATGGTTCATGTAACGATGGTAATAGTTTCTCTTTTAACTATTTCACAAACATCTTTGTATCCATATTATCATGATAATCGTCTTTTTCCTTCACCGTCGGTGTGTTTTATAAACTTTATGTTATCTTTCTGCCAAATTCTTTTTGTTCTACCCTTAGCAAAAATCCTTATGACCTAGAATTGCTAATTACTTTTCTAGAAATCTAACAAAAAATCCAACACAAAATCTTACAAAAATAAATTAACAAGCCAAATTAATGCTTAGTTAATTAGTGAAATTTGTTTGAATTACTTACCTACCTCTTCTATTATGTACAATAAATAAAGTCATTAAGATCAGATTTGGTTGCAAAATTAACCCTGCTAACAAAGAAACAAGAAGTCCCTTATAAAATAAAATTCGTTACCTACGACATTTGTTTAAAAATATTAGGGGAATTTACTTTCGTACTATTTAAATGTACAGTTTCTAACGATATTACGAAACCACCGTATATTCATGAAATATGCTATATTGGTTTGCCCATGTAATTAAAAGGAACTCACTTGCTGCCACTTATTTTGTTAAACAATAAATACTTTTATGTACAACAGATATTTGCTTGAAAAAAATTAAATCAATTTTTGTTAAAAAGCGTAAAAATTTTAATTAAATATTCCATATTTAACAAGATTTTACGTATTTAAAGGATATAATATTATATTCTCTGAAAAATAAATTTCTGATTAAAATTTTTATTTAAAAAAAAATAATACCACCTAAAATTAAACAAAATTTCAAAATCAAACGAGTGTCTTAAAAAAAATTAAGAAAATGGTGGAATAAATTTTAAAACCTGTTTAAAATAAAAAATTAATCCACTTTTAAAGAAAATAAAAAAAGCCGCGTTTTTGAATAAATAAAATAAAATAAATAAACGGGCTTCACATAAGTGAATTTAATTTTCAACTGTTTAAAAATGAAAATTTTATTTTTATTGCTGTTAAATTAAAAAAAAAACAGTTGTGTGTTGAAAGGTAGGGTGGAAGCTGATTGTTAGATTTATAAGCATTCTACAACAGTTAACATCCTAGCTTTCGAATGATACAAAGCATCTTGTTGATATTATTGTTGCTTAAAAAAACCGTGATACAATAAATACCGGAAAAATGTAATTTAAATTAATGGTATATTAAAATTAAAAAAAAATTAGGTACTTGTTATTTTATATGAGAAAAGTAGTAATTAAGTTTAATTAATAAATGTAACTGTTTAATGTAAACTCTACTTTCTGGGAAGGTGATCCTAATTTTGTTTACAATTATTACAGAAATATTGTGAACATTATTAGAATCACATCTTTCCATTAAGAAAAACTACATCAATAAAATTTGTGAATCCCCGACTTTTTTAAATTTTATTTTTAATATGCAAAATAACGATAAGTTTTATATTTTTACTAGCGACTATGTCCACGTAAAAGTCAAAAATGGGATTTTTAATTGGTTTTTACGGTATTAATTTTGTTATAAAATATAAATTATTATGTTAAAATGTTTGAATACTTATAAAATATAATAATCTTTATGATAGTGTAGGGATTTAAAGGTTAAATAAACATAAAAATAAAATAAAATGTTATATTTTATGAACACAAAGCTCGGCCTTTGATCTGGTAAAAGTGACACGGAGGTAATATTTTTTTACAAAGAAAACAAAATACTGCCCGACTGCAGTATTTTTTTGTAAACAAAATTTTTTGTTTTTCCTTCGGGTGCTATAATCACCAGGCTACTATGTGCGCTTACTCTGGAGCATGCCACATACAACTGGCCGTGGGAGAAGTAGAAGTAGTCTACTTCTGCTACCTTACAAGTTTGACCTTGAGCTTTGTTTATGATTATGGCGAAGCAGACTTTGATGGGAAACTGCACTCTCTTGAATTTGAAGGGGTAATTTGATGGTATTAGGGGAATCATAAAAGAAATACAGACTCTCTGTCAGTCTAGTTGCCTCGATTACATTGCGATGCAATGTTTTCACTTGCAACCCGGTGCCATTGCATAATTTTGGTGGATTAATATGGCGCAGCAACATAATTGGCGCGCCAACTCTCAATTTAAATATGTGAACTTTGCCACCTTTGAAGGGTGGCCAACCGAAAACGAAACGGAGCCATTTGCAGGAACCTTGTCAAAATTTTAGAAAAATGCTCAAACTCGTCGAGGGTAAGAATTACCCCAAAATTTTTAAATGGCATCTGTGTCAGGGATCAATCGAACTAGCATCCAAAACATTTGAAAAAATAAATTTCATCCATATAAAATACGTTTAATGCATGAGGTTAATGAAAATAAATATGTCCACCGTTTACAGTTTTGCAAAATAATTAGTTCGCGAGCAGGGTACGATCCACATTTTCATTTTTATATCTGTTTATCCGATAATTGCAGTTTTTTCCTGCGTGGGACGGTAAATCGCCACAATTGTCGCTATTGCTCCAATGCAAACCCAAGCGTTTTTCACGAGGTGCATACACAGCAACTGGAAAAATTAAATGTATGTACTGGCTTTTGCGGTGACCGACTCTGGTGGGCTCTTTTTTTCTATCAGGCAATTTGACTGGCGAAATGTATTTGCAATTACTGAAAGATGCTACTGACCCTGCTTTGACTGATATATATTTGAAAATAATCCACAGTATGACCATTTTTATTGTTATTAATGATATGAAGGAAAGCGTCAACTCGAAAAATGATAAAAATTGTCCAGTAAAAGATCGAAGTAATAAAGTATCTCTCGACGGAATACTTAGCTTTTTTAATACATTAAACATTTAGTTTGACTCGGATATGAAGTAACATTCTTGGAAGGAATATTTAAAATTTTGATGAAAGAATTAAAAAAAAAAACCAGGGGCTTACGTTACAAGTCAAGTTGTCCGGTGCATCAGGTTCTCCGGGTTAATGATGTTAAATTTGTGACAAGCGACCTGAAAAACCCCGGAACGACGAGTTTTCAACGATTCGTTAAGTTGTTTCATTAAAACTCCAGGGGATGACGTTACTAGTCTGGTCGACCGGTGCACCAGGTCCTCCGGATCGGGTCGTCGATGTCAAATTTGTGACGGGCGGCCTGAAAAACCCGCAGGGCATGAGATTCTCTTGATTTATCAGAAGTTAAGCAGGAAATCCAGGGGATGATGTTTCTAATGCCCTCCTGACCTCCAGATGTACAGGGGACTAATTTTGACATGATATTCAGATTTTTCGACCTGAGGAACCCCTGGGTGTGAACTTTCGTACAGTTCGGGTGTTTTTTGTGGCAGACATGAATTTATTTCCCATCATTTGAAATTATGCAGTTAAAAGAATGCACTTTTTGATGAAAAAGTGCATTTTTCATGAAATCTGAAAAACAAAATACTAACAAAGTTTCTAAATGAGCTAACGATTCAAATGCAAAACACCACATCTCGATCCGTTTGACTGGGCAAATTTCCTGGGTTTTGCTAATTTCAGTGCCAAATTATCTCGCCTATATCTGCTCAAATAAATCTACATATTTTGTATTTAACTAAATATATCAAAGTCATGATTAATCAAATTTTTTGTGGCAATTAATGGTTCGAGTTAACGAAGTTTAACTGTAGCTTTAGTTTAAGATATTTTTTATTAGATATATACACTTGGTCCAGCCAAAGAATAAACGTGCGTCATTAATAAAAGCATCTGAAATAAGTCGAAAGCGATAACGTCACTGTTCCACAAAGACGGTGTTGCTAGTGGTCCAAACACCGTGCCAATAGTTTAATACCTTAAAATATAAGTATTTTATTTTGTTTAATTTTAAAAAACCAATAATCACATCACAAAGGACTTGTTTATAAATAAAAAGTTTATTTGAATATAATTTACCCATATAAATATTACAATTCACATAAAAACAATAAATTTATATTTAAACGCTTTTAGAGTCAGAGCTATCACCAATATTTATAATTATAATTTATAATTTATAATTTATAACCAATTGTTGTGCTTGTGATTTTAAGGTTTCTCCACGCATATTGTTTACAATCTAAAAAGAGTAACATGTATTTGAAGTTATTTTTCAGCATTGTTTTTAATAGTAAATCTTGATAACTAGCAGTTTTAAATTCTAAAATTTGCGAAGTTAATTAATCCCGTTATGCGGATTCTTAGACAAACGCTTTTATAGGTTACTTAATGAAATGTCAATGTAAGGTTAGGATTATTTTAATATTAAAATATGTACTTACTGTAAAATTAAAATTTAACAAGATTTTAATTTCAAAAAAACTGATTTAAAAATAAATACGTCAGCAAAACACGAAAAATACAACTTAATATAACAAAACAACATACATCTTTGATTAAAAGACAAGCTTTTACTAATTATATGCACTCTTAAAAGTTTATAGAAAGAGATGTTGGAGAATGTGTTTTATACAATTATGTATTAATGACGTACGTTCATTCTCTCACTGGAAGAACAATGCAATGCATTATGCGCGCAAGCAAATAATTTTGTTTGTGTTTGTTTTTGTTATAATATACTTGTGTAATTTTTTGTATAAATTATATTTTTGCTGAAATAAAAGATTAAGTTATAAGAATAAAATGTTATTGGTGTAAAAAAAAACTAGTAAAGTTTTATTCTTATAGCTTTCTTACTTACTTAGGTAACGTCAGTCTTTAGCTGCATTTTAAAATTTTCACCACTTCATCGCATTGTTTGAAGTAAAACAGGGTGCTATAGGAATAAAATATTATTATTAGTTAGTTTGCAATCTAATAGTTTTTGTTCCTATAATTCTCTTTCTTACTATTATCCACGAATTTACAACATGGAAGTTGGACACTTAAACACAACCTCTTCATTATTAAGAAAGATGAAAAAACCTTCTTTAATGTGTATTTTGTGTAGCCAAATCGTAAGTAAGATATTTGTATAACGGTGTATTAATATTTATTGTGTTGGTACAATTACTAAAATAACTTGATCTTATTTGCTTGTTAGTACACATTTAAGAATAAAAAATATCTACAAGTGTGGACATTGCATTATTAAAAGACTATTACTAAGGCGATGCTTGCATGAAAAATATCTTTATTCGTGCCATTTTATATTGTAAGAACAAGAAAATAAACTCAATTTTACATTAAAGGTCTCTCAGATTTGTTCTTTCTTAGAAAGGGGGGTATCAGTGTCATTTTTTTATTTACTTTGTATAACCGCTATTTAATGGGTATCAATCCCATTTTCGTAAATATGTTGTTAAGCCGCTGTATGATTGTTAAATAACATTTGTGTTTACTATATTCCTGTGTTCGCATGGACGAAAAACATTGCAATCGAATTAATTTAACATCCAAAGGGGCAGGAGTTCATACTTGAAGCAAAAGCGGTCGATCGTGGAAACTCACAGTAGGAATTCATATTACTTGCATTGGAGCAAATGAGCATTCATATTATGGTAAGTCCCTTTCTTATCCACCCACTCCTTCCGTAGGGGTGCTAACAAGATACTTAAATGGGAATGTCACTATCAAACTTAGAGTTCCCGAAGACTATTAATTCGACACTAATATCAGCCGTTTTTGAGAGTTTTTAAAATCCATTTTCTTCTTATTTCTCATCGTAAGGGTAGTTACAACACTAAAACCACTTCTGGTATGTATAAAACCACTTCTAAAAATTTCATCCCAATAGGTCCAGCCGTTTAAGAGTTTTTAAAGGACATATATACATTGTACAAACTTTTTTCATACAGGGTGTTTTATAACTAATTGGAAATATTTTAACTATAGAATTCCAAACTTAAAATATAAAGATTCAACCCAAATCACATACATAAAATGTGTCTCCTGTCTGAGTTACAGGGTGTTTTATTTGAATATTTAAAAATTATTTGTGCCCAGTACTTTAAAACTATCCAAAGTATTATTGCTATATTTGGTGGGAAGTGTAAGTATTATACAATTTAATATATTGTATTAAATGAACGTTTATGGCTACTACCAGAGGCGTACTCTAACAGGGGCAAGTGACTGTTTGTTCCTTCCCAAATTCTACGCCACTGGCGGAATTGCAGTTTTATCACAATTTTTTTATTTTCAATACTTTTTATGTAAATATTGTACTAATTTTTCATGGCGATAAACTTATTATTTTTCGAGATATTTCGGGTTAAACATGAAGCTGCACAATTATTTTGATTTTAGTGTTTATTAATTATGTCGGTGTTTTGGGTCATTTGATTGCATTTATTACGCGAATAAAACTTCAATCTTTATTATTAAAAATTATAATTTCATTTATCACATTTTTTTAAAAAAATAGATGTATCAAGCAACTAAAAACAAATTGTGGTTTTGAAAATGTTTTAATCTAAATAAAAGAACCATTTAATTAAGAAGAAAATATTAAAAAGCACATAAACAAAATTAAGAAACCTTTTATAACAAAGGTTTAATGTGTCCCCCGTTTACCTCAATAGGTTTATTTATTATTTTGCTAAACGGTCCTCTAGTTTTACAAAACATCTTTGGCTGATTGACAATAAAATTAGCGGAATTTACAATTTATCTAAATAAAATGGAGAAATGATTCAAATCGCATTTATTTATCTGATTTTGATATTGTAAATGCATCTATTTGTTTGAAAATTTCGATAAATAAATTTATGTTTTTTTGTTAATAAAGATTAAAGTTTCATTCGTGTAATAAATGTAATCAAATGACCCAAAACACCGAAATATCTTGAAAAATAATAACTTTATCGCCATGGTGCTTAAGTATAATATTCACATAGATAGTATTTAAAAATCGAAAAATTGTGTTAAAATTGCAATTCTGCCAGTGGCGTAGAATTTGGGAAAGATCAACCAGTCACTTGCCTTGTCTGGTGGTAGCCAGAAACGCTCATTTAACATTATTTAGTAGGGTGTATGGTACTTACACTTCCCACTAAATATAACAATAATACTTTGGATAGTTTTAAAGTACTGGGCACAAATAATTTTTAAATATTCAAATAAAACACCCTGTAACTCAGACAGGAGACACATTTTATTTAGGTGATTTGGGTTGAATCTTTATATTTTAAGTTCAGGATTTTATAGTTAAAATATTTCCAATTAGTAATAAAAAACCCTGTATATAGATTAATAATTTGTATAGAATAATAAAACGTAAAAAAGATAAAAGAAAACATTTTACTTATAAATATTTTATGAATTATGATTAAAAAGAAAATTTTTATTATGCAATTTATAAACACAGTAAAAAGACAAACTTTATTGGCAGTTAAAATTATCTTTAATGTTATTGGAAAACAAAACCTGCTCAAAAATCTGTATAAATGCTCAAAAGGATTTTGTAAATATTTTGATAAATTTTAATAAATAGTTTGTAATAACTGTAACTAAAAAGTATTAAAGTACCATTACAAATTAAAATTGGAAATTAATTAAATGATATTCACTTAACAAACGTTAGCGTTGGGTATTAATATTAAAATGTAACAGAAATTTATTATTTTATGGTTATGATTATAGTTTGGTACTAGAAATCTAATATAGTGGTCTAATATAGTAGCATATTTTAAACATTCATGCACGCATAAAATGTTTTATTAAAGTAAATTAAACATTATTGAAATGTTTGATTATGTAACAGTAGCTTTTTAATTACTTTAAAACGTTTTAATTTAAAAACGGGCATTTATTATTTAAAAAAATAAACAGTTCAATGAACAATTCGTGATGATCATTAAACATTATTATCATTGTTTAAAGTTTTATCATTTTGTAAATTTACTTAAATTTTATTTAAAAAAGTAATTTTTTTTTTTAAAAAAATTGTTATTTATTTATATTACATAATTCAATTGTTTATCTTTATATAACATAACATTAAAAATACCCCGAGGCTGTTTTTTCCACATATTAGAAAGAAGTATTAAAAATATTAGTAGTAAAAAGCAAATTTTAAGTTAAATAATAATTTAAGCCACCTGTAGTGCCCTGATCCAGGACAACATGGAAAGAGGGATAATGAAAGCCCAACGAACTCAGTTGACTGTTTATGGGAATTTCTTTAAACCCAACAAACTTGTCAATTTCAACAAGGATTGTTTACAAATTAATTGTATTTATTAAACAACGAATCGTCTAGCAATTGTTGTGTGTTTTTATATTTTGATATAACCGGGTCAATACGCGAACTGCTAAGTTCGCCTTCCTCGGTTTAAGTTCAACATTGTAAATAAAACATCTAGTCGTAATGTTCAATTAGTTTAATATAGTATTTAGGAAAACGTTCCTTCTTTTATTTTAACTAGGGTTTCCCGTAACCTTAAGGTGCCTAAGTACAACATGGCTACCTAATACACTACATGGCGTCCTGAAACATTACACACCTCTCGAACTTTATCGACTCAATCTGGCCTAAACATACGCAGCAAAAATATCAGCCAATAAAAACAACCCCTGCTATTAAAACACATTCTCCAATTATTTTTCAGAAATATTTAAGCAACACCATAATTCCCAACTTCCTTTTTATGCCAGAATTTCCAAAATACCAAACAACCCTATACAAAATCAGAACATTCTTCCTCTGAATATAAAGATACCTTCCCCATGAACAATAGCCCTTCCCAAATATGATATGCATCTTACTCAATATCACAAGAGTAATACTCCAGCAGCACTCATGAGAGGAGCTTTTTCCGAAGTGGTCTCTAAATACGTGGACTACTACCACATATACACGGATGCATCGAAAAATAGTGAAAGCGTAGGGGCTGCTGTAATTACAAACGATGCTAATTACAGTTATCGACTACCACCAGAAGCAAGTGTTTACACGGGAGAACTGTACGCCATTGCCAAAGCTCTTGCTCGCTGCCATGAATATGAACAAGACGTTGTCATCTTTACCGACTCACCAAGTGCTATGCAAGGTCTTTAACAGCTTTACCCCCGTAATGCCCTTCTTTTCAGAATCAAATCAGAACTAGAAAAACTATCTGAAATAGGCAAGTGTTGAAATTGTTTGGGTTCCCTCGCATGTAGGGATAGCTGGTAATGAAACCGCTGACACACTAGCCAAAGAGACCAGCTCAAATCCTTTCAGTCAATTGATTCGCCGTGTGCCAAACGAAGATTTTAATCACAATATTCGGCAACTCATAGTAAATACATGAAGGGAAACGTGGCAAGTTATTGAGAATAACAAACTCAAAGCAATCAATCCTAACTTAAGCCACCAGAATTACGAATCAATCTCTCGTAAGCAACAGACAATCCTAACCCGTCTCAGGATTGGCCACACTAGGTACACACATCAGCATCTACTGAAGAAAGAAAATCCCAAAAGATATGTCTCCTGCTATGAAGAACTGAGTGTGAATCATTTAATATCGGAGTGTCCCGACTATAGAGAGAAAAGGTTAACATCAGGACTACCCGAAGAAGTTGGTGATGCTTTGGTTGGTGATGCCTTGAACCCGATTAATATTTACTCGTTACTGAAAGTACCAAAATCCACCAACATTTTACAACATATATGAAATTTATTGTACCATACCCGCTAATAACCTACGCGGTTGATGCGGTTTTTTTAAATAAAAAAAAAATAATTTTATTTTATTTTTTACTAACTTCAAATTGTTTTTATAATATTTAGACAATTATTATATTTAATGCATATCGGGCTTTATATATAAAAAATTAATCTAATAGCAACAAAACAACTATGTCTTACCCAAAAAACATTATAATTGGCGAATGCATTCGCCTTCGCCAAAATTTAAAAATTTTGAACGTAACTGAAATTTAGAGAAAATAAATAAATGTGGCTTAATACGCAAGTATCTTGGAAAGTTTTGAATAACAAAAAAATATTATTTAAAATTATATGTATTGTACCATTTAGTAAAATAAATGTATTAATTATATTAATCTATTGTGCATTAAAATTGACCGCTACACCTAAACTGCCATTGATTTTTCCTAACTGCCACCTTGAACTTAAATATTTTTTCTTTCGTATTATTTATTTATCATTGTCGTCTAAACATTACACGCCGCTTAGATCGTTAATCACAATATGCTGACGTATACATTTTTAACCAGTAATTTGTGCATGTTTTTACCAATTAAAAAAAACTTAAGGAAATCCGCATATGCACCACCAATTATTGCTAATCATTATAAATCATTTTTAACACATCTGTGCGTGTTTTAAAGTTTTTTATAATGAAATGGTGGTTATGTTACGATAACGCGTATACTAGTTATTTTAATCTTGTTTAAACACAAAGGTTTTTACAAATACTTTTTCTACGCTTGTATTTAATTTCATTCCCCCTCCCACACACTTATGCTATTACTTGACTTCTTTATCACTTTTTTTATCAACATTATTCTTACGTTCCCAATTTTTAATTTTCGATAAAATCATGTGAGTAATAATTTGTTAATGTGAATCTTGAAAAGAATAAAACAGGAAAAATTAAATTTAAAAATCTAGTCCTAGGAGTCTGGGGAACTGCTTTGCATAAAGGATACATTTTTATTTATATAAAAAACAACGTTGGCCATTTGTTAGTTTGTTTAAAGCCCAAATTAACAAAGTAAAGTCCACATCCGTTAATACACTGCCGGATATACCTTTGTTGATTTTCCGCTGTAAAAATAAACCGGTAATATATATTTTATCAGGATATGAGTTTTATAATAAATTATTTTTGACTAAAAACGAAACAATTTAGTGTTCATAAAATTTATAATATTATTAAAATAAATAAAAACACTAATCCTTTATCAATAAACTATCATGCCTCCATAATCTTTAAATCTGCACATTATTTTTTAGCAGTCAGCAATATAAATAAGCATTTACTCGATGTCCCTAAGAATATGGTTTCGAGGACGATGTTGTGACAGTAATATATGCAATAAGCGTGGAGCAGGAGAAAATACGCAATATTCGTTAGAGTAAGACAATGGCTAAATGACTATGGACTCGAACTCGCAGCTCAAAAACTGGAGCTATAGTAATTACGCGATCCTCATTTCAGGTTAATATGTCGGAAGCTATGATTACAGCCTCTTCAATACTTGAGTGTTATTCTCAACAAGCTGAAATTCAAACCCCACTTGTCTGCGGCAGCAAAGAGCACCAAAACATATACTAACCTCTCGAGGCTACTTCCATACATAGAAGGGGCCTAATTATAAGAAAAGAAAGCTCCTAGTAAGAGTTATTAATTCAATACAATTAGTATGGAGCTAAAGTATGGGCAAATGCTCTCTCTATAAAGTATTCCCGTCGAATATTAGCATTGGTTCACCGAAGGTGTGACATAAGAATTACCTGTGCCTACCGCACTGTATCAAAAGTTGCCATTACGGTCCTAGCTAATACACTAATGATAAATTTGCCCAACAGGCCTCATACAAACATTGGTAGTTTCCGAGATATCGAGTATTTAAAGTTTAAATAATGATTTTGATTTTCGCAATGATTTTTTATGTTTTCATAATTTCTATTTAAAAATTGGAATTTTAACGTTTTTTGGCATGAGAATTGCCAATTTGGACTCTAATTTAGAATTGCTAATAAAGGGCGCTAATTACACTTGATTGTGTTTGGTAAATCAAAACAAATTTTTTTTTTGGCTGAACTATGAGTAAAATAAAAAAATTTATTAAAAAGGGTTAAATTCTACAAAAAAAACTTACAGTTATTATTTGTTATCAGTTGTTATCGAGTTATGTGCTCCTAAAAAATTCAATGAATTATAATTTTATAAAAAAATTTATTCTCCAAATGTGTAGCAATAATAAAAAAGATAAATAAAAAACTTTAAAGTAAATGTTAAAAATTCCCAACATTTACTTCAATACACTTTATGATCTGCTTTCGCAAAGATTTATTAATATCAAATAACCCTTGACTATTATTTTAATCGCATTTGCAGCTTCTTTTATTGTCCGTCGTAGTTCTGAAAAAAATTAATTTTTTTTTGTAAACTAATGCCTTCTTTTGGGACCAAATTTAAAAATCCAAAGGATTGAAATCAGGTCCTTTTGATGGCCAAGCAAACTCATTTTCACAACCAATCCATCGATGCGGAAACTGTTCGTTTAAGTATTGACGTAGCGAATAAAAAAAATCTAAATATAAAGGTCCATTTAAATTGGCTGCCAGTTCAAAAGGACCTAATAAATAATTACATAGGTATTAGGCCACACCAAATTTTAACCTTAAACTTGTGCTAATATTGTATTTTTCTCTTTGCCTGTGAATTTTTAGAATCCCACAAATGATTATTTTTCCAATAAAATATTTCCCGTCTGGTAATGTTGCCTTATCTGTAAAAAAAATTGTAAAAGGAAAATATGTGTTAACATTTCATTTATCTTACAAAAATTGGGCAAATTGTAGACTTACAGGTAAATCTTAAGTTCATAAATTCTAAACAGGAGGGTAATGATATTCATGCAGATTTTTCATGTTTAATATTCTAAAAACAGACGATTGGCTTATCCGTGTTGCCAGACTTATTCGGCGAGTACTGATGTTCGTTAAAGTCATATACCCAGACTGTAGTAAGTAGAAGGATGATGGTTCTACTAGGTATAATCTTTTAACTTACATTCGGGTTGAACAATAGAAAATAAGATCCGCTATTCAAGGCGATATTTTTATTTTAACAATATAACAAGAGAAGGTAGAATTACCTCCAAAATTTACACTTCGAAAAGTCGCGTTAATTCACAAGTTTTAAGTCGCAAGTTGACATGGGAACAAATTTGACAACAGTGTCAAGAAATATGCCGCCGAAAATATTACCTCTTGAACTTTTAACTAACGCACTTTTCACCACTTGAACTAAAACTAATGATAATAAAAGAAAACCTATTATGCAACTTGTTACTGTGTGATAATTATCGCTTATGCACTTGTAACGGTAAAGAGAGAAATAAACTTCTTTTCTTTTATGAAAATAGTCGCAAAAAGGGTATACCTATCGTGTGGGCCGTGGACGGCCCGCACTGCGACTATTAGAAGGGAAAGGGATTATAGAAAGGAAATGATTGTGGACACGCTTTTTAAAAAGTTGCAGGTCATAGTTCTTTGAAAAAACTGATTTTGAAAGCTTGTTCCATTCCGTAGCAGCCCTGTAAAAGAAGGATTCTTGATGAAGATTGGTCCTTGTAGTGTCAAGCTTGAGAGTAAATGTGTGAGACTGATCAGCTTGCCGAGCTCTTCGGCCGAATGTGGCCAATGGTGGTACAAGAGTTTTTATTTCTCTGGAGCATCTGCCATGGAAATATCTGTAGAGCAATGACTGGTCTGCAACTCTTTTTCTATGTTCTAGGGGGTGAAGGGTATCTGTGAGAGTTGAGCTGTTTATCAAGCGAATGGCTCTTTTCTGAATGGAATCTAGAAGCCGAAGAGAATGCCTTGGTGCTGAACCCCAAACTATATTTGAAATTACACGTGTCTTTCAGAATCATGTAACTTCTCTGAGAGATTACAATAGAGAAAAAAAATTATACTTACTTACTTACAATAGAGCACTAATAACAAAGCGAATTTAGAGATTGAGACTATATCGGTTTACATATTTACTACGCTCGAGATAGAGCCATGCTCACTACATCAAGACCTGATTTCAACTGTTTTGTGAGGCGGCACATGCTTCGTCGCGTAGAAGCTACTTAGTTAAGCTCCGTTTACACAAGGGGAATTCTTAACTGACTTTTGGACACAGAGTTAATTTACACGGGAGAAATTTTCAAATGAAATTCCGACAACTAATATTTAGATTCTCTGCAACACGAATTAAAATTTCATCTTTTTCATCGGCAGTGATAGTTTTTGTAGCTCCGTGTTGACTTTTAGGAGAACGTTAACATCCCATCTCACCTAGGCGGGCGTAAAGATTTGGAAATAGTTTGTAGATGGTCTGTTTATTTGTTATTGTTTGTTATTTATAAAATTAATTTTTTTATAAAATTAGAATTTAATGCTTTTTAATATTTTTTTATTATTTTACATATAGTTTAGCCAAAAAAAAATGTGCTTTGATTGACTAGCGCCCTCTCTTCAAAATGCTACATTAGAGTCCAAATTGGCAGTCCTTAGGCCAAAAAATGTCAAATTACCAATTTTGAAATAAAAATTGTGAAAACATAAAAAATTATTGCGAACATCAAAATCCATATTTAAACTATAAACACCCGGTATCTCGAAAACTAGCAATATTTGTAAAAGGCATGTTGGGCAGAATCGTCATATTTTGAGGTCTAGAATCTACAATTCAGAGATTGGACATTCTTAGTAAATCACCTTGTATAAGACCATAAATAGGAACATTTAAAGAAAAAGTGACTTCTTGTAATAATAATAAGCTAAGACATTCTTTGTAAAATGAAGTAATAATTTATGGAAGAGGCTTTATGGTTTAAAGCGCGCCAACACGAAAATGTTGTTTTGTCTCCAAAACGCATAATGTTTGAAAACAAGTTGTTTTTTATAATCTACTAGCAAGCGATAATTGACCTACTAGCTTTTATATCGACTAAAATTTATTTTTAACGAGCATATTTTGTGTATAGATAAAATAGAGACGCTTTTTTCAAGAAAATTAAAATATTTACCACTGCAGTGCGGAATTATTGATTTACTATTGTAATTTAAGCTAGAATTATTAATTGAACAAGATTCAAACAGGTAGATTGAAATTTTAATTAAAAGAAAAATGTTGATAATTTATTTATTAAGTTTGCCAACGACAGCAAAGACTACAACCCTTATCTTTTTTGTCGGCGAGATGATAAAAGGGATTGTAGGTCTGGAGGGAATAATTTTTAAATTAGTTTTCCCAAAAGTGCAATGATATCTTCTTCTTCTTCTTTCTTTTTGTGAGACATCTGCCTTGTTCTCTAATTTCTTAGAGTTGTAGCTGG
This sequence comes from Agelastica alni, assembly GCA_950111635.1. NCBI lineage: Eukaryota > Metazoa > Arthropoda > Insecta > Coleoptera > Chrysomelidae > Agelastica > Agelastica alni. Next base: position 3,218,939 of record OX467710.1, read on the forward strand.
GATGATGAATTCCAGCTTTCATACCAACGTATGGGTGGACGTCCAGGTGTTCTGCTGGATTTTGGGTGGCCATTTATTGCAATTTTCGGTAATCTGTTGTCGTCCATCCGTTCAACATGATCTCTTCATTCGCGACGTCTGTTTCGGGACCATCTAACTATTTCTTGGACATCGCAGATTCTCGGATGTCTTTAATTCTTTTGTGGTCCCTTAGTGTGTAGCCTGCTATGGATCTTAGAGACCTCATATCTGCTGTACGGATAATCCTTTTTGTTGTGGAGTTTTCGGCTCTTATTTCTACAGCGTATTTTTTTTTATATGTTCTGGTTCCCACGAAAAGGGATATCCTGTAATTTTCAGAGAACATCGTGGGAACCAAGGAAAAGAAGGTAGGAGTTGGTGTTATTCTTAAATTTCTGGAGGTTGTATGCCTCGGGGAACACCTCCCTAGGCAATGAGTTCCAAAGCCTCGCAATTCGTTGGATGAATGAGTCTTTGGAAAGTGATGTTTTGCAGGTCTCCAAAGTTACCACGAAGGGGTGTGAAGACTGAACTTGACGGGTTAATCTCGAAGAGACTGCCAAAGGAGGAACGATTGCTGATATTTCAGAAGAGCATCGCCCATGAAAATATCTATAAAATAGAGACAAATCGCCAACTTTTCTACGGTGTTCCAGACAAGTGAGCGAGTTTGTAAGCGAGGCATCACCGACGAGACGAATTGCCCTTTTTTGGACAGAATCCAATAGCTTCAGGATATGTTTAGGTGCCGCACTCCAAATATGGGAACAGTATTCCAGTACAGGTCGGATCTGTGCCTTATAGATCATAAGCAGCTGACTGGAGGTGAAATAGCGTAGGTCATAACAGGTCTTACACAGGTCTTATATATGCGGACTTTGCTTTTAATGAACATGTGCTTGTTTCGCCATATTATATCTCTAAGGATTCCTGATATTAAAGCTGTTTTGTTTGTTTGAGCCTTTATTTCTTCTTGGAGGTCTTTGCTGCTCGTGATGTTGACGCCGAGGTATTAAAAACTCATAACCTGTTCTACTGGTTTATTGTATACAGCCAATTTACATCTTCAGGGCTCTTCTGAGATGGTTAGCACTTTTGATTTTGCTACCGATATCTTCATGTTGTATTTGGCAGCTGTCTTTTCGAACTGATAAAGCATTCTCTGTAGGTCTTCTAAGAGCAGGACGGCATCGTCCGCGTAGCAAATTACTTTGTTCTTTGTCCCCTAGTGAGTATTCCTTTCCAACCTTTTTTACTTCCGTTATAAGTCCATAATCAAGTTGAAGAGGATGGGGCTTAGGCTATCGCCTTGTCTTAATTCGGTTTGCATGGGTAGTCTGCGTGTCTTTTTGCCTTCTACTTGTATTTGGGTCCAGTTTTTAGTGTTTAATTCTGCAACAATGCTTGAAATATCCGGGTGCGATGATATGATGGGAATCAACGAAACACTCAATTTGTAATTTCAAAGTCAAAAGTGTCACGTGTGAATGCTCCAACTGTGTTTTGTGTAACTATTCGTCCTCGGCAGTCAAAATTCATTCAAGGTAATAGGTATTCCACTGTCTTTTAGGGTCACGCGCTAAGAGTCTTAAATATTTAAAAATAGTGTAAACAAAACAATAACAATAACGCAAAAAGGGTAGACCTATCGTATGGGCCGCGGACGGCCCACACTGCGACTATTAGAAGGGAAAGGGATTATAGAAAGGATATGATTGTGGACCCGCTTTTTGAAAAGTTGCAGGTCATAGTTCTCTGGAAAAACTGATTTTGGAAGCTTGTTCCATTCCGTAGCAGCCCTGTAAAAGAAGGATTCTTGATGGATATTGGTCCTTGTAGTGACAATCTTAAAATTAAATGGGTGAGAGTTCTTTGGCCGAATGTGGCCAATGGTGGTACAAGAGTTTTTATTTCTCTTCCTCTAACTATAAACATACAGTACTCTCATACATGCTCGGCCGCTTTAAAAGCACTGAGCTCCAACAAGATAAATTCTAAACTTGTATGGAATTGCATCGAATCCTTAGAGTACCTCGGTGCGAACAACAGGGTGACCCTACTGTGGGTACCTGGGCACCAGGGGGTGGAAGGAAACGAAAAAGCCGACACCCTTGCAAAACAGGGGGCCGAATCTGCGTTCACTGGACCAGAACCGGTTTTTGGAGTCACCACAAGTGCCGCCAAAACAATTATTTCGGACTGGGCGGAGAGGAAAATACTCACGTACTGGTCCGACTTACCAGGGCTAACCCACTCGAAGGCGTTTTTACCGTTACAACCCTCGAGAAACACAACTAAGCAGATCCTAGAATGGAGCAGAAATGACCTGCGTATTCTAACAGGACTGCTTACGGGACACTGTCGTCTGAGATACCACCTCAGAAAGATAGATCTGAACCAACAAACGGACTGTCGGTTCTGCTGCGTGGAAGACGAAACTGCTGAACATATACTATGTTCATGCCCCGGCCTGGGAAGAATAAGGTTCAACATATTTGGTTACACTAACCTAGAACCTACCGATTTTAAAAAAATCTCACCCTATACAACCATGAACTTCGTAAGAAGGGCTGAATTGTGCGGTGAACTGTAGCCTCTAGGGGTGAGCCACAATAGACCTAAACCTACATGCTCGTCGGTTGTTGGTACTCTTGACCTGGCCTTTTTTCAAAATAATGTTGATCTGATCGAGATCGATGTTCGCCGAGGTCGACCTCTACCGACTTGTCCATTCACACTCACTTTATGAACTCAGTAAAATATTAATGATTACAAACAATAAAAGTATGCTGAATATCACAACGGGCCAAAAGGCCTAAATGGTTTCCATCCGAACCGCCGTTTTAACCTTTTAACCTATGGTATGCTGAAAGCAATCTAGCAAAGCTCCCAAATAAACGTAAACGTAAATTTTAACGTTGATTTTTATTGGACATTGTTTATCAATTAAGTATTATTTTAGCAAGAAATCTTTCATTAAGACACCATTTTATTTACCATATGTTAATTTAAAAAACGAGCACACAATAAATATTTTAAGTGAGTTATAGTAAATTATTTTTATTGAAATAGTTAAAAATTTAATTATTCATAATATTCATTCTAAAGTTGACTCGGTTACCTTTTATTTTGCCAATCGGTGTCTTTTCTGAAACTTCCGAAATCAAATTTATACATGCCTAATTTTTAGCTGCAATTATGTCTGGAGTGGAAAGTTTATAATTTTTAAACTAAATTTATAATTTCGATAAGTTTTACTGAAACTGAATTGACAGAGCTGTCTTCAGTTTTCATTATTTTTTATGGAAGACGTAATTTAATGACCAACAATAGCACAATTACTATTTGTGTATTAGATGAGGAAATGCCATTAAAAATATAACTTGTAAAAAACACCTCGCAACTCAGTTCTTTTACCATAAAAAGCTGTGAGATCCATGTAATACCAAGTCGGTTATTTTTTTCATTCCCTACTTAAGGACCCTTCTGTCTTAAGTTATTACATAATTAGCTAATCTAACATCTTAAAGTGACCATATCAATATTAAAAATCTTTTATGATTTAAATAGATTGACTTGGCCATTGCATTAAAAAACAGTGTATCTCACAAGTAATACATATTATAATAAATTGGATTGTTTACTGCGATTGCCAAGTCAATCTATTTTTTAATGTTGATATGGTCACTATAAGATGCTGTTAGGTTAGCTAATTACGTTATAACTTAAGTCAGAATGACTAAATAAATTAACCGACTTAGTATTACATGGATCTCACAGCTTTTTACGGTAAAATAACTAAGTTGTGAGACTTAGTTTTTTTACAAGTTATGTTTTTAAAGGCATCTATCTCATTTCTTGTTGCAGATAGTTCTACTTTTTTTTCTTTATTATACATATACAGGTAAACTGATTCATTCACTGCCAATGTAACTTTGTAATCCGATATATTTATATGGGATTACAAAGTTATTTATGCAGTTGGTGTATCCAGAAAACTGGTCCGAAATTGCAAAATATTTTAATTTTTCCTTGATTTAAACTTCTTCTTCTTCTAGGCGCCATGTCCGTTTAACGATTGTTGGCGAACATTCTGGCTATCATGTTTGTAATCATTATTTTGTTGGTAGCCGCTCGGAAAAGTTGTGTAGTGGTGAGACCACACCACTGTTTGAGATTTTTAAGCCAGGAAGTTTTTCGTCTGCCGGGGCGTCTCTTACTATTAATCTTACCCTGTATTATAAGATGTAGAATGTCATACTTTTATTGGTGTCTCATGATATGTCCGAAATATTGCCACGTCTTTTTCGTTCTCTAACGAGTACTCTGCTAGCGGTTTCTCTACTGGCAAATTATGCCCGAGCTCAGCCGTAGAGGGTAGAAGAAAAAAATATAAAAGTGAGCTGCGCCACCGGCTTGATGGTATAAGCCGGAAACCCCTAGATCTTATAGGCACTAGCAGGGCTACAAGATAAACAACTATGATTATGGTGAACCAAATAAATAAAATTATAGCAAAAATATGTTGGATACTTTACTCACACAATAGATAATTAAGGTACACAGTTCAATAGCAACATCATAACAAATATAGTCAAAGTTAACAGCTATGGTAAAATTTTCTTGCTAGAACAAACCAAAAATGTAAAATTTACAGCTTTATACAATAACCAGAACAGAAGTAAGAGTAACAGTCTTTACCAAGTTACAACAAAAAGTAAGACATATATAAATTAACTCATTAATAACACTGATTCAAACATTTACATGAAGGCAAAGAACAAAAGGTAAAACATATATATCAGTTAACTCATTACATAAAGATTTTTACTGCCAAGACAATCAAGTTCATTTAAAAATACCTTTACAATGGTTGTCCTTTAAAATATCAAGATTGTAGGATATTTACAAATAAGTAGAAAGAAAATATGTTTTTACTTGGACATAAAGAATTATTGAGAAGGTTATTTTAATCCAATAGTTTTGGCATATTATCTAATGCAATAAATAGTTTCCAACAATGTACTATACTAATAAACAAAACAGAACATAATAGTGGTGTCAGCATGAGTCACTGCGTTATATATTTAAAAATAAATCACTTATAACCTTTGGGTAAACGAATTCACATGTACTATACTTATAAACTGAAGGAAGACTTACTTGTGGTGCCGAAATGAGACACAGCGTTATATATTTAAAAATAAATCACTGATAACCTTTGGGTATGTGAATTCACATGTACTCCTGTGGCCTACTCCGGTGCTACTCCTGGACTACTCCGGGGGCTGGTTAGATTATGGGGGTGGCACTGGTTAACGAACAATGGCTTTACTCAAACAAATCCCGATAACGGCTATTCAACTTGACACCAACTCCAACAATATCCACAACAATGGCAAGACAAAATGGTCAAGTTGAAAATCAAATGGTTTTTCTTTAAAATCCAATTAAGATGGCCCAAATACAGCCAGATATGAAAGAAATCCCATAGAGGTTCTGCACACGTGCTAATAACGCACCGTCCCCAACAACCTTCACTAACACCTCCGACTTCGATGAAGCTCTCCAAACGACTGCCGCTCCTATCCCGGAAATCAAGAAAAATGGCGCGGAATAAACGTCAACCCACAATCTTCTCAAATCCGTGCCTCGTTCGTGTGGATATCCAGTCTCATCCACACAAAAATTGCAAAACAACTATCGAAAGTTATGCAACCATGAATACGAAACTATAGAAAAAAATAGGCACGTGACAATATTCAAGTTTTGTTGTTTTACAATATTGACCACTTCTGTATCTTTATGCATTCTTCTATTCACCTCCTCGTTTGTAATCTTTTTCACCCAACTTACTCTTAGCATTCTCCTGTACAACCACATCCCAAAAGTTTGTAGACGTTTGAGCGTGGCTTCTGTTAGTGTCCAGCTCTAGACTCCGTACAAAAGAACTGGAAAGACATATGCTCTAATCATCCTAATTCGCAGGGAAATCGATAGATCGTGACTGGTAAAAAGTTTTTTCATGCGAATAAATGTTGCCCGGGCACACTCAATACGTATTTTGATTCCAACTCATGGATCACAGTCCTCGTTTACCTGCAACTAAGGTAGCTCGCACTTGAGACTCTGTCTAATTGTGTTCCGTTGACGTAGACACTAGCAACTTGATTATGAATTCCTTTGCTTAATAGCATGTATTAGGTTTTTGTCATGTTTATTTTTAAATCAAATACTTCACAAGCTTCAGTTACCTTATTAATAAGTCTCTGTAGGTCATCGATGGACTGCGCGAGTATTACAGTGTCATCCTCTTATTTTATGTTGTTGAGAATTTGTCCATTTATCACAACTCCCAAATCCGTGTCTCCTAGGGCCTGCCCAAAAAACTCTTTAGAGTATAAATTAAAAGGGATTAATTTACACTCTAAACACTAATTGTATTCTAAATATGAAGCTTTTATGGCTGCTAGAAGTACCTAAGTACAGTTTCGCAGACGATAGCACACTTGTCTCAACTTTCACATCCTATCGATCACTTTCGGTGAATGACACAAATAGACTCAGGCAGGAACAGGTTGATTCCATCAATAGAGATCTTAAAGCAATCGTCGAGTGGGGAACCAACAATATTGTTCAGTTCAACGCCCAAAAAACAAAAAGTGCCACGTTTTCCAAGAAAGTGAATTCCTCAAATCATCCCATCACAATGTCCGGAAATACCCTTCAACCAAGTCCCTCCATCTCGATTTTGGGAGTTACGGTGTCCAATAATATGTCTTGGCATGACCATGTTGCTAACATCGCAAAGTCGGCGAGCCAGAGGATAGGTTTTCTGTGGAAAGCCAGAAAGTTTTTTACTCCTGATCAACTGTTGACGACGTACAAGGCTCAAATCCGACCTTTACTGGAGTATTGCTCGCACATTTGGGGTTCAGCACCAAGGCATTCTCTTCGTCTTCTAGATTCCATTTAGAAAAGAGCCATTCGCTTGATAAACAGCTCAACTCTCACAGATACCCTTCACCCTCTGGAACATAGAAGAAGAAATGCGGACCAGTCATTGCTCTACAGATATTTCCATGGCAGACGCTCCAGAGAAATAAGAACTCTTGTACCACCATTGGCCACATTCGGCCGAATAACTCGGCACGCTGATCAGTCTCACCCATTTACTCTTAAGATTGACACTACAAGGACCAATCTTCATCAAGAATCCTTCTGTTACAGGGCTGCTACGGAATGGAATAAGTTTCCAAAATCAGTTTTTCCAGAGAACTATGACCTGAACTTTTTAAAAAGCGTGTCCACAATCATTTCCTTTTTATAATCCCTTCCCCTTCTTCCCCTTCGCAGTACGGGCCGTCCGCGGCCCACACGATAGGTCTACCCTTTTTGCGACTATTTTTATAAAAAAAAAATATTAAAAATAAAAGTTATGAGAATTGGTAGACAGACCGCGGTTCCCCGCATCTTGATTGACGGAGAGATGATCAAGGAAGTTTTCAGGTTCAGGTAGCTGGGTGCTATCATTAATAATAAGTGGGATTTTGATGAAGAAATCAAAACCACAGTAGGTATGGCTAAAACAATATTTTGAAACTAAAGAACATGTTGCTGTATAGAGATTTACCCTTAAATTTGCCACTTAGAGTAGTTAAATGTTACGTATGGCCCGTGCTACTGTAAGGCGCTAAAACGTGGTCTGTTAAAGCAAGATTAATAAATCACATAGAAGCAATGGACCCTTCGCAAGCTGTTAAGGATATCGTGGACCGATCACACCCCAAATGGAAAAGTACTCAGAAGAGCAAGTACTGAAAGACAACTCATGCATATCGTGAAAAATAGAAAAATGTCCTATTTGGGCCATATACTTCGTGGTAAACGGTATTTTATCCCAAAACTAATACTCCAAGAAGTTAAATAATCCAACCTAAAAAATCAACGAGAAAGTTAGTCTTTTTTTATACCTACATATAACCTCCAAAAAATCCATTACCCATTTCATCAGGATAGACTTATTACTTCCTTGTTTTCGTTATTAATAATAAAAATGCCAAGATTTTCATGCTCTTCTCACAGAATAAACAACATTTAAACTGCAAGATTTAAAAACCGGTATAATTTATTGTTTTATAACCTTTTTTTTGCTTTGAATTTAAACAAATTCACACACCATTACATAGAAAACATATTTTTTTCCTTCCATTATTTTTTAAAGCGGATATGTTCTTAAAGACAATGAGACAAATTGTTTCCTTTGTCTTCCAAACAAGATCATCCCCAAAACAACCAATTATTACAATTATGAATGAGACAAATAGGCGAAATGAGATCTTAATTCGCAGAAACAAGGATTTTTCTGGCAGACAGACACACTTCAAAAGACTTTCATCATTAAGTTTTCGAGTAGCACAAAAATAATGAAGTTTTGTGGTTGCAAACTCGAAACTTTCTAATGAAGCTTTTTAGAACGGTCGAGTTTTTCTGTCTAATTAATTTATTTCTTCCTTTTGTGATGACAACGTTCTTACTTAGAATGATAAATCTACGACGACGTACAGGGTGGCCAAATAATAATAAGATCCTTTTCAAAAATCACTTTGTTTATTTTAGGTGCACGTCTTTCGTTTTTTATTGCGCGTTAACAAGCAAACTTGGCACAGGTCAGACGTCGACTTTGATAGTTTCTCGATTACATAACTCGTTGTTTATAAAAAAGTAAAAACTGTCTATAAATTGCAGCTTTTTTCTTGATCGCAGTGTAAAATCACTCCATGGTAATTAAACAAATTTTAAACAAATAAAAGGTTGATTTATAAAGTTGGACTAGTATAAAAACAATATTTCATCCGGCGGCTTGCCGAACTTTGGCGTCACAACAAATATTTTAATAGTTGTTTTACTGCATTAAATAATTATTGGGTTAACAATGTTCTCAATAAAGTATATATTTTAAAATACATTTTTATGAATATAAGAGGTTTTGGATATACCTATTTAAATTCAAAACTTATATAATTGGGTTTGTAGATTGGCATGTATTTTTAAACTCATTTTAAAATTTTTTCAAAAACTGTAAGTAAGTATTGTTTTGACTTACGTGATAAGGTGACCACCTTAACGAAACACTATTATACATTAGTCACTATCGAAACACTCATCATTACTTGAGTCTTCTTGGATATTTATCACTATCGGTTCTATTTGTGGCAAAATACAATATTGTTTTTCTTTTTCTTTGACGTGGTAAACACAATTTGTGCATAAGTCAGTTTCGGCGAGTTCCTCAATTACTTTTCTTATATTTGTTAAAATAGAATCGCTTAATTGAGGAGCTTGATTACACTTTCGTAATTTGTTTTTTAAAGCAGCCCAGATCAGCTCAATAGGGTTAAATACACAATAATATGGAGAAAAACGCAAAACTGCATGAACGTGAGATTCAAAAAGTTTGTCTATGACGTATTCTTTCTTAAAATTTTGTTGTTTCACTAGTTTTTTTGTGCAGTTTTTAAAAGGTATTTCTATGTTAATAATTATTTAACAGATTTTCCAATAAAACAGAAAACCAGATAATAGGTATGTATAAACCGGAAAGATATTTATTTATAACAACACGACACTGGTAAATAGTTGTGTAAACACTGATTTGTTTTTTGCCGGCATCGACTTTTGCGGTGAGAAAACTGCCGATAAAATTTGGCCGTCCTTTTCACAAACTCTTCATCTATGTCAGTAACATTATCTTTTGATTTCACCATTAAATGACGGACTGTAAATGTAAGAAACTGATTGGTCTGTTTACGAGTCGAATTGTCTTTGAGTTGATTGATTTCTTTTGCAGCATCAATTGCCGATACAGTCTAACCTTCAAGTTGTATTACAGCTTGATGAAAACTTGCTGACTGAAGGTGTAAAAAATAAAGCCAAATTCGTCTTTAAAAAATTTTTTTAGTAACAGGGGACATTTTTTAATAGTCAAAAAGTAGTTTTTTAATGGCTGATGATACATTTTTAAAACACTTTCAAATACAAGCAGAGCTTTAACTCGAATTGTGTAAATATAAAAAATGAATATATCTTCACAATAATGTTTTCGTAATCTTAGGGTAACCTATCTGCAGCAGATTTTATTGCATTGTGAATTACGTGGGCTCCACATCCAATAACTATTAATGGCTTTTTCAGAGATAATTGTAATTTCGTTAACACATTGTTAGTTCCTCGCCTAACCACGTCTCCGAAATTGACGTTGGCATTGTCCCCACGACTTTTGCTGTCAAATTATTATCTGTCAACACTTGGTTTAAAAAATTGACAATAATGACAGAAGTCTCACCTGGTTGGTCTTGGAGATCTAAAATTTTTAATTGCACTCCTACGTAAGGTTACAAAAATCGCACTACAATAGGGTATATTTTTTTGTTATCGTGGTTTGAAGCGTCGTTTAGTATTGAAATACAATTGGAATTACTAAAATCATCTTTTAATTTTTTTATTGCTGTAGGCGTCAAAACATTTACTACAATAGCTTTTGATTTCGTGGTTTCAGAAAACGGGACAATTTTGCGTCCCAGAGTTCATTTCTGGGACACAGGGACTCGTAATTATAAAAAGCGACAATCCCGTTCAAAATGGGATGTCTGGTCACGTTAAGTATAACACAAGGTTAATAGGGCATTGAAGACTTAACAACAGCATGAACAACATTGAACTTGCAGACATAATCATATGCAGATTGTGCTTAGAAGACAGAAAATTCTAACATAATGTAAGTGTACACACAGGCTCAATGGAGAAACTCCTAACCCATAAGCCCCAACAAATCTTATCTAGTTAATAAAAAAAATATTATTAAGCCCACATTAAGATTTTATTTAACAAATTATAATTATAATTTTGTTTTTATTTTTAAAATTAAAACTAAAATTCCGTTCTAATAGCTTTGCATTAAAATTTTTATCGGTTATTACTTGAAAGTATCACACATTCTGGTAAAAGGGCAATTAAATTTCTAGCCAACAACTATAAATTTCCACGCTATTACAAAACCTTATAACACACTTACAAACGGTAATTGCTTTCGCAAATAAACTTATTTGCAATTTGTTTGCGAGTTTTATGACTTCAGCAAATTAGATCCTGAAAATGTAACAAAAAGTAATGACCCATACAAATTAAAAAACGTTTCTTTTAAAGCATTTAGTGCACCCTTTTTAAATTACTAACATAATTATTTTTTCTCTCAATAAAGTCTGTTTATTTAAAGATGTGTATAACATTTATGAATTTTTAGATGGCTGCCTGAATTTGAAATATTTTATAGAGTAAATGATTCTGCATCGATAATTTAAGGGAAATAATTCAGTTTAAAGTCACCATTTACTCAATGTTATTTTTACCGAAAGTGTAATAATTTTTAAAGGAATGAAAAAATTTATGTTCTTCTATAAAACTTGTACAGTTAAAAAACTTATTGTTAGTAAGTTCAAACGATTAACGATTTTTTGAGTGCAAAAACAAGCGGGGTTTCCGATAAAGTTCATGAAATTATTTGTTTTCAACTCACTACCGGTGTAGATGTTTGCAATATTAAAATCTGACAACATCGCTCGGTAGCATGTCGATAATAACATGCTCTTTATTTTCCTCTCTATTTGAAAATATTATGTAAAACTCGTATCTTATGAAAATAAATTTTTATTTCATAAACAATTTATAACATAAAATTTACAACACATTATCAATATATCAATACAAAAATAATTATAATATCAACACTTTTATGTGCATCACTAGTAGTATCCAGGACTGTCAAAATTTCAGGGTTATACATTTAAATACACAATTTTCGGAGCGTCCGGACGCCAGATTTTCTTTCGACTACAAACACGGTAGTCAAATTTTTTTATAATATTCAATTATAATCTTTTTTTCAAAAAATGAATTATAGAACATACATTAAGTCACGCCTTTTTCCCATAGGGGTAGGCAGAGACCACTTCCTTTCACTTGCTACGGTTCGTACACACATCTTTTGCTTCCTCTACTTTCATCAGTGCTCTCATACATGCTCTTCGGTTGTTGGTACTCTTGACCTGGCCTTTCTTCAAAACAATGTTAATCTGATGGAAATATGTTCTCCGAGGTCGACCTCTACCGATTTGTCCATTCACACTAGCCTAATAAATTTTTTTCGTCAATCTTCCTTTATCCATCCTTTTTACGTGTCCAAACCATCTAAGCATTCCTTTATCTATCTGTGTGACAACATCTTCTTTTACACCACAGCGTTTTCTTATCTCACTATTCTTAACTTTATCCAACCGAGTCACTCCGGCTATACTTCTCAGACTACTCATCTCCGCAGCATTAATCCTATTTGCATGCTTTTTCTGCCAAACCCAACATTCACTACCATACATAAGTGTAGGAACCAACGCACCTATGCACCGCCAGACGTGCCTTTTTTGACACTTTCTGGTTATTCATAAAGTTATGCAGTGCTTCATTCATTTGTTTTTCTGCCAACACCCTTTTCTTAATGTCACTGTCACACTTTCCATCTCTAGTAAATTTTGAATCCAAGTACACAAATTCATTAACTTGTTCCACTTTTTCTCCCTCAATCGAAACCCAACAGTTTGACATGCTTTCTTCTCTTTCAAAAACCATTACTTTCGTTTTGCTCACATTTATTTTTATCCCTTTGATTTTAAGGGAATCATGAATAACATTAACCATCGCCTGCAACTCCTCTTCATATAACGCAAATATGACTTGATCATCGGCGTAAAGAAGGCATTTGACGATCAAATCATTCATTTTTAATCCATACGCACTCTCTTTCAAATCTTTTAAACAATTGTCCATGTATAAGTTAAACAGCCATGGCAAAGCCACACATCCCTGTCTCACACCTTTTTCGATGTTAAACCAGTCCGTGCAAGATTCCTTTATCCTGACACAAGCAGTGGAATCCTCGTAAATTGATTTTAGTGCTGGTATTAAACTACCACTCACCCCATACATAGACAATGTAGATCACAATTCACTCCTCACCACTCTGTCATAGGCCTTCTCCGAGTCTATAAAAGCGCAATAGACCTTCTGACTTCTAGCCAAGAATTTTTCGACTATACCTCGTAAGGAAAAGACCTGATCCATACATCTTCTTCCTCTTCTAAATCCTGCTTGCACATCCCATATCATCTGAGTAAACTAATACCTCGGTAATTCTTACAGTCCTACTGCGAACCTTTTCCTTGTAAAGCGGCACGATAACGGCCTTGTACCAGTCGTCTGGTACACTACCACTTCTCCAACAAAGGTTAAAAAGGCGGTCCAGTAGACTAGCTACCACGTTTTGTCTAGCCTTCAGCATTTCAACTGTTATCCTGTCGTACACAGCAGCTTTACCCAATTTCATACTGTTCAACGCTTCCACAATTTCTGTCGTAGTAATTTCACTTTCATTGCAACTTTTACGCATGTCTTCGAATTGGGCCTGTACTTATGTATCCTCTTTCTCAAATAAACTTTTGAAGTATTCCTTCCATCTCTTCAATACGCATTCCTCTCCTTTTACCATACTACCATCTTGGTTTCTAATTTTTTCCAATTGCGAGGTAGTATTTTTACCTCTGGCTATTCTTATGGACTTCCAGAAGAGTTTAATATTGTTTTGGAAACCGTCAGATAACCTTCTATCAAGTTCATCTTTATCACTCTCCTTCTTTTTTGCCACAACCTCTTTTGCCACACCTTTTAATCTTTTATACTCATTTTTTGCCTTGTTTACATCCCCAATCGTTGCCTTTTGCATTCTTTGATTGGCTTTTGTAGCTAGCCAATCCAGCTAGGCTTTCTTTTTTTCTGACACTGCTTTTTGAAACTTTATGCACGTTTTCTGTAACCTGCATCCTTTCCTTCTTTTACTTACACCGCATACTTTAATAGCAATATCTTCCTCAAATGGCTTCCACAATTCTTCAACCTCACATGCTTTATCTAAACTGTCAAAATTCTCGGTCAATTTACTAACGAACTCCTCTTTTATACCTTCTTTTTGCAATTTCTCAACTTTTATACGCTTTAGTACACTACTTGATTCCTGCACACGATGGCGCCACCGCTTAAAGAGACCTCTTATTCGGCTCATTACTAAGAAGTGGTCTGTTATAGAAACTCATTATAATTAACGAGAAATTTACTAAATTTTATTAGGTTTAAAAATTAATTAGATGTACTAACATAATATGACCTTATACACATCCTTAAATAAAGTGAGATAATAAAATTTTATAAAGATTAAAAAAATTGGTGAGTTAGTGTTGCAACAACAAAGAAACCAAAGTAGCTCCGAGCGAATTTAAAATTTTAAAAGAAGCAAAAAATATACATCTAGATGCCGTTATTCTGATACTTTTAAAATGAATATTTATTTTTACAATTCCTTATCTGGAATAACCATCAATGTATACTTCGTATAATAGTTTTACTCTATTTTTATTACGAAATGTCTTTTAATGGATATTATCTTGCATTTTAAATTTAAAAACGATAAAAAACAGTTGTTTGTTACTTTTGGATTTGAAAGGAAGCCTCGAGAGAATTTCAAAATACGACAAATACTTTTATCATAAACAGATTATTTATTTTCAAGACATACAATTTCAGATATCTGTTATAAAGATTTCAAGGATTTTTTTTTTATAAAAAAAAGAATGTCTTTATTAAAACCAATATGTAAAACAACGTTTATTATTTTCTGTTTGTTTTTGGTTGACATGTCCTCTCTTTGTTTGCAACTCTTATAAAATGACTCATATCTTATAGTAGAATAGGAGATAAATAAATTATAGTATAAAAAACTAAAAAACACGCTTTTAGAGTTAATCAAACTACAAAGTTAAAAATGATTCTTGGCATAGGAATAAAATTACTGACGAGAAAATTAATGTCACTGTTCTAAAAGCGTGGGGTGCTTTCATTCCAAAACGCAGAGTTAATTTAAAAATGTCATACAAAGCAGTGACATTGCTTGTCATTAATTTTTTTTTGACAGTGACATTAATTTTCGCGTCAGTAATTTTATTCCTATGTTAAGAATTATTTCTTACTTTTTAGTTTGATTAACTTTGTTTTACTAACTAAAAAAATTATGTATTTAATAGTAAAAGCACAAAAAGGATGGATCGGCCGGGAATCAAACCTGGGCTGTCCGCGTGGCAGGCGAGCATTCTACCACTGAACCACCGATGCGATGAACTATGTTAATATTTGTTCTGCGCGCATGAGTAGTTCACGACGTGTTTTAGCATTTCCTTTAATTCTTATGAATACTGTTTCCATTGACAAAGCAATCAATATTTCTAATGACATCCATCTGAATAATACTTCAGGATTAATTTTTTCGTTTATTTTGCAAATTTATTTACAACCTTTGACATCTCCATAATATAAGACAATTATAGTTTAATTAATTTGACAGTGACAAGCAAAAAAAAAATACTTAGCTATGAAAAGCAATGGCTATAACATCGTTAAGGTTTTAATTGCGAGTAGCATGTTATTAAACATGTTATTAACTCAAATAAAGATTATAAAGAGAGTAGGAAATAAAATATACGATACACATCCGTTAAATGTAATTACAGTACTCGTTTATAGTCATCTCGTACTGTAATTAGTCACCTAACGGTCTTATGATTTGAATTAATATATTTTTTTTGTTTTTATTTTTCTTCTTCTAGTGCCTATAGTCTATTGATGTTGGCGATAACGTTGGCCCACCGTACTTTGTTTACTGCCGCTCTAAACAGTTTTGTAGATGTTAACCCAGTTTACTTTCTAAGGTTTGCCAGCCTGGAATTGCGCCTGCGTCCGGGTCCTCTCTTTCTATTAATTTTGTCTTGTAAAATGACCTTCAACAAGCGGTACTTCGCGTTGCGTATTATATGCCCAAAAAACGCTGCTTTTCTATATTTAATCGTATTGAGGATTTCTCTGTTTTTCCTAAGTCTTTCCAGAATAGCGTAATGTACATATGAGACTCGCCGGTAGCACCACATTTTAAATGCTTCCAGTCGCCTTCAGGCGTTTTCAGTGAGGCTCCAACTTTCTGCTCCATATAGTAGCACAGAGATCACCTAGCATCGAACGACTCTGATTCTTACATCGATGTTTAACAAAGAACTTTTCGCAGTCGGCTAAAGGCATTTCTTGCTTTCTTAATACGGGTTCTTATTTTGTATGAGTGGTCCCATGTATCAAGTATGTTGCATCTCAGATAAAAAAATCTTTTTACTTTTTCCAATGGTGTGTTGTTCACCATAAAATTGGCTGTTATGTTTGGGTATTTACTTATAATCATAGTTTTGGTTTTTTTACAGTTTAATTTATACTATATTCACTGCAGGTATTAACTACAGCATTTATTATCCTCTGAAGGCACTCAGCACTATCTGCCAGCAGAACTGTATCGTCTGCGTATCTGAAGTTGTTAATGAGCTCTCCGATCATGGTTACACCATCCTTTATTTTGCTTTTTTATTTTGGTTTTTATTAACGACTTTTATGACATCCATCTTCCTTTTATATTAATTTTGTCACTTTAAAGTGATATCACTTGCAAAATATTATTATATTCCTCAATAAAATTCTCCTAGACCAGTGGGGTTAGTACGCTCCTGGTACAGTTTTTAACAGATTATTTTTTGTAGTAAGCAAAAAGTTGTTTGTTTAATTTTTTTTTCATATCGAAGGTCTGAAATCAATAAGTTTTTAAGAGCGCAGTAGTGTTAGGTGCTTCGTCAACATAAAATAGCGATAAAATATTAAAATGTGTGAAAATGCCAGCAGCAGATATAAAAAAATGGATCTACGAATAATTCTATGGTAAGTACAAAAATGTATCAAAAACATTTTTGCAGGTATGACTAAAATTTTCGTAACAAATTGTATATCCATAAAATGATTATCCATAAAAGCACATTATTTTTTAATTATATTAAAATTAAGTCATTATTTTTAATCTGTATATCACGGGACCTAAAACACGGGCCGCTATGGTGTGATGTCAAATGGGCAAAAACTGTCATTTCAGTGTAAACAGCTAGGTACTTAATTATCAACTTTAACTCCAAGGAGTAATAATTGTGTTCTTTCGTCAGTGCATTTCATTTGTACAGTGCAACAAAAGTAGCTTGGCGGGCGACTAGCCTCTAAAATGACAAATATTCGGCTGAATATACTTTACATTCGTAAACTTCTTCCTCCGATTGTACTTGAGATTCACGATTACTGAAAATTTCGTCGTCGCCGATCAGATCGAATGTTTCAGTTGTGCGCAGATTTTGTGATCTCCCGCCCGCCAAGCTACTTCTGTTGCACTAGACTTATTTATTTATTAAAATGCAAACCGGTTTTAAAAAAGCAGATAGCACAAATCTGCAAAAAATTGATTCAATGATGGTTGCATGTAGCTTTTAACATTAAATGAGTGCCGGTCGTACATACACGACTGTTGTTTTTACCAATATGACGTCACCAAAATGGCTGACGGCGTTTTCGAGGGAATAAAAAATGTTTAAAAATTAATTTAATTTTATGGCAAGAAAGCGTGTTTATTTTGCCGAAAAATATTTTTTTGTGGCTTTTTATAAGGAAAATCAACATTTTGAAGTACTTTTTTTAACATAGTGGAATACCCTATTATATTACGTTAAGTATCAGAAATAACTGCAACTTGTATTTTTTATCAAAAATAATAACATTTTTATTGCGTAACATTTTAATAAACAATATCAAGTTTAAAAAAAAATCCTGACGTAACATGTATCTCTTTTAATGGCATCGCGTAATGAATCAAGTAAACAAGCAGGTAAAAGGACCAAAAGCCGTGTAATCGATACATTTTAAAAAATATCTTTGATTAAAGAGACAGACGACCAATGCAAAATATTAAAACATTAAATTTAGTAAGACCAAAATATACAAAAAAATGAAACTTATCTTTTAAAAGGGCAAAATATAATTTTGTATATTTATTAAAAAAATAACACAAGATATAACATTTACAAAGTTCTATCGGTTCAAGATATAATGTCCTCGATGTGTGCGGTTGGTTTTTATATGTATTTTACAAGGGTCTTAAATTTCTATTTATTCGGTATTTTGTTTCAACGTCATGTAGAGGTGTTTCTTGACTATAGTGGCACGAAATAAAACTCCGGGATGGATTTTATCCTTTCATTACAAAAACGTCGTATCTTACGTTTAACTGCCGTTAACTTCTTAACATGAATTTTTATATACAAATGATCAATGTTATTAACAATGAGTTTTAAGTTTTAGTTATAAATTAATTATTATTTAAAATATATCAGGGGTGTCCCTGTTAGATAGAATCACAATAATAACACCTGCACTCACAAAAAAAGTTGTCAGTACTTTTGACCAGACCTTTTTTAAATGTTTTTCGATGTGCTGCATCCAAATACGAAGCCCGTTTTGCTCCATCGGGGTCGAGTTTCAAGTTTATTGCAAAAAACGCTAAAAACCGCGAAAAATCGTGATAAAGTATCTGGGGGCACAGTAGCGCCCCCGCCAAAAAAGCGGCATGGTCGTACCATCCTTTTCTTGAAGCAGTTCAGGCCATTTTCGTCCCCCTATAACTTCGTTGTGGATAAAACTAGAAGCCTGAATTTTCAGTAACCAAGCAGAAATTGCATAAACATGGTATATTTCAAATTTCATTTAATTTAAACCAGTAGTTTAAGAATTAAAACTAGTTAAAATGTCTTAATTTTGTCACTCACTGACCGATCATTAAAATTCTAGGGCAATTCTAAGAGACATAGAAGCTTCAAATTTAGAACACAATTAGTGTTTAGTGTATAAATATAGAAAAAACTAAAATATTTTGCAATTTCGGTTCAATTTTCTAGATACACCAACTGCTTGAATAACTTTGTAATCCCATATGAGTATATTGGATTACAAAGGTACATTTGCAGTGAATGAATCAGTGTACCTGTTTATGTATAATAAAGGTAAAAAAGTATGACTATCTACAAAAAGAAATGAAATGCCATCAAAAACATAACTTGGAAAAAAACACAAGTTTTCAATAATGTCTCGGGAATTAATTGTTTTTCCGTAAATGCAGGAGTGATTCCAAATTCAATAGGATGGCGATTCCATCCCCAATCCGTAGATGTTACTTTGTTGCCAAGCCAAGTTTGAATTTGGAAATATACCCGGTAGCAGTGTTGTTTAGCTGCTTTCTCCGTTTGGTGTATTTTCTAGACATTTAATAAAGATTTAATTGTAGCTGTTTGGTAAATTTGAAATCTTAATTCATTTATAGATATTTAGTACACTTGTTAATAGACGTTATTAATTTCATTTCATTTTAAGAAATCAATCGTTTGTATGCAACTTTTTTATAAAAAAGAAAATTATATAATCATTTAACGGTTTTACGTAAAATAAAAAAACTTTCTTCGTTTTTGTGATTTTGAATTTTAATTCAAGCTCTTCAGTCCATACAGCAAAAAAGTTCATATAATTAGTAGATATTGTTAAAAATTCCGTATTTTTCAACTGTAGAATGTCCTTCAATCCATTCCTTGATTTAAAAACCTCATTATAGACGCGTGTTTTATGCAACCAATAATTCACTCGGTTTCCTGAGATTAGGCAATGTTCTATAGGCAACCAATTATACAAAGTCACAAGCAAAATCAATTAAAAAGCTGACAACTGCGCTGCTATTACTAAACCATTTTGACCATTTCCGTTTGGTGACGACTTTGTCCATCGTCTTCGTAGAGAGAACAAGAAAGTTAGCTTTAAAAGACCACGTGGTAAAAAATTTACAAGCAATATAATTAGATAAAATTAATTAAGTTAACAAGCCATTAACCAGTGAAAAGTTTCCAAAGAGACAGGAGGTTTTTAACTGTAAGCTCATTGTACACATTTTACACTATAGTATCAAACAAGAAGTGCAGCGTTTAATTTACTTTATTAAAAGGTTCACGGTAGTAAGGCCATCAAAACTATAAGCAAACAGAAATACGAACCAGCCAACCAACGAGCTATCGAAAACTTAACACCGAATCAAGGCACGGCAAGATTCAACAGAGGCAAAGACATACAACATCTTACAACTTCTACAACCCTCTGCTAGAAAACTCCCTGTTTTTTGCCGGCACGTCGAGAGATATTAAACAAATTTATTTCAGAATAATTACTGGTTATTAAAAATTCAGCTTTCAGCGTATAAAAATCAGCATTTTTTAAATGTACGAGTGTTATGAAATTTTCCGTGGTTGGCAGCGACTTGGTACTGTTGCTTTATGCAAAACGTTACCACTAATTAATTATACCAGGACAGACTTTTTAGGTCGACATCGGTGACCGTGCATTTTATTCTCTAAGTAAACTGGACTTTGTCACGACATCCTATTAGAGATACTGCCGGATTTTAAACATTTCACAATTCGAGGACTTCCTATTCATGTACGATTGTCTGTTTTCAGTTACTACTTGCTGGTTTCGCTTTTTACATTATCACAAATCGTCGCAAGAGAGCGACTCATTCGCTCTATTTATTTCAGTCGCTCTATTTTACTAGTATTACTTTATTTTTTTAAATAGGTCAACTTTGTCTTTCAATTGGTATTTTTCAGTATCAATTCTGCTATCTGTAATATCAATAAGTTTAATAAAAACATCACTTTTACCATTTAAAAATAAACTGGAATACTGTTGACGCATCTTACAGATTAATTTCTAGTGCCAAAGACAAACCAATATTACTTTTATATAGTCACTTTTTTTTTTCGTAGGAGTAGGCAAAGACCACTTCTTTACATTAGCTGTTCTTACAGACATGAGCCAGTAATAATGACTCAAAATAAAAAAATATCTTTTCGTAGTCTTATTTCCTTATACGACAGTATCATTATAATGAGCCTGTAATAATGACTTTGAATAAAAAATATGGATTCTGTTTATAGTCAGGCATCTGTCCTATTACATTGTACTTTTACATGATTATTGCTAATGACAGTATCCCCAACTTAAGCCAGGAATGGTGTCTTTAAATAAAAAAATTTGTCAACAGCAGGTATGATTCCACAGTTATGTGTCCTATGATAATTACTAATGTTATTTTAATACGATAATAAGATTAATGCTGATCGTTTGACTACCTTAAGATAACTTGAAAAGTTAAAAAAATTTAATTTAACAAATAATGTCGTTATATCTTATTTTTAAACAGTTTGCAAGTAGTCACCTTGAAAAATGGGACCGACGGCGTAAAGGTGAATAGAGTGCCAGAGTCTCCCAGGTTCCATCCTGTCCTCCACCCCATTTCTTTTGCACATCAACGACACTACAAGGACCAATCTCCATCAAGAATCCTTCTTTAACAGGGCTGCTACGGAGTGGAACAAGGTTCCAAATTTAGTTTTTTCAATAAACTATGACCTGCTACCTTATTAAAAAGCAGGTCCACAATTATCTCCTTTCTATAATTCCTCACCCTTCTAATAGTCGCAGTGCGGGCTGTCCGTGGACCATATGATGGGTCTACCCTTTTTGCTACCATTTTCAGTAATAGAAAAAAATTAGATATGCCGACGACACAGTAATAATAGCCAATAGTTTGGATAATTTAGAAAGAGTTATAAACAAAATAGTAAGGTGTAGTGAGATTTACGGACTCTCCCTTAATATCAAAAAAACCAAGTGTATAAAAAACCAAAATTAAAAAGGCTCGTACCAACTTTATAAAAATAAAAAAAGTACTATGTAGCGGAGATTTGACGTTAGGTATGAGACTGCGATTGGTAAAATGTTATGTACTTAGTGTGCTCTACTATGGTGCATACTATTTACCATTTTCATTTACAGTTTCGCAGACGACAGCACACTTGTCTTAACTTTTATATCCTATCGATCACTTTCGATGAATGATACAAATAGACTCAGGCAGGAACAGGTTGACTTCATCAATAGAGATCTTAAAGCAATCGTCGAATGGGGAGCCAACAATCTTGTTCAGTTCAACTCCCAGAAAACACAAAACGCCACGTTTTCCAAGAAAGTAAATCCTCAAATCACTCCATCAAAATGTCCGAAAATACCCTTAAATCAAGTCCCTCCATCTCGATTTTGGGAGTCACGGTGTCTAATAATATTTCTTGGCATGACCATGTTGTTAACATCGCAAAATCAGCAAGCCAGAGGCTAGGTTTTTTGTGGAAAGCTTAAAAGTTTTTTACTCCCAATCAACTATTGATGACGTACAAGGCTCAAATCCAACCTCTACTGGAGTATTGCTCGCACATTTGGGGTTCAGAACCAAGGCATTCTTTTCATCTTCTAGATTCCATTCAGAAAAGAGCCATTTGGTTGATAAACAGCTCAACTCTCACAGATACCCTTTACCCACTAGAACATAGAAGAGGAGTTTCAGACCGGACATTACTCTACAGATATTTCCATGGCAGATGCTCCAGAGAAATAAAAACACTTGTACCACCACTGGCCACATTCGGCCAAAAAACTCGGCACGCAGATCAGTATCACCCATTTACTCTCAAGATTGACACTACAAGGACCAATCTCCATCAAGAATCCTTCTTTTACAGGGCTGCGACAGAATGGAACAAGCTTCCAAAATCGGTTTTTCCAGAGAACTATGACCTGCAACTTTTTAAAAAGCAGGTTTACAATTATCTCCTTTCTATAATCCCTTCCCCTTCTAATAGGACGCTAAATGCAGATGCAATGAGACGGCTTAACTTTTTCGAAATGTGGATTTATAGAAAAATCTTAAAAAATTTCGTGGGTAGATCGAATTACTTACATCAAAGTGCTAGGAAGAATTGGTAAACAAAAAGAAGTTGATCGTACAAATAAGAAATGAAAGCTACAGTATTTGGGACACTTAATGCGCGCCAAAATGTACAGCCTTTACGACTAATATTGCAAGGTGAAAATAGAAGGTAAAATAATCATAGAAGGAATACGAAATTCATGGCTAAAAAATCTGAAAGAATGGTTTGGTTGCAGCTCCAAATAACTTTTTAGAGCAACTGCCTTAAAAGTTGCGATAGCGATGATGATTCCCGTATCGTTGTAAGTGTATTTATTTCTTTTAATTTTATTATAGTTCATTCAGTCGTATTGGTTAAATTTTCATTTCTCCCTTTGACTGAACAAAAAATAACAGTTTGAATTGTTAAATAAACTCAACACAACTCTTTATTTCTCCTTTTCCATTTTCCTTGCTTCGTGAGAGTTGTGTTTTATTTACAAATAGGTTCAATGGTTGTGATGGGACGTAAGAAAATCGTATTAAAAGTCCGCATTGGAAAGAAGTTAAATTATTAGTTACAAAAATATTTTAGAGAATACGAAATAAATAATAATAATATTTTTTATTCTGACAAGCAATAAACATGTTTAAAAAAAAACAAAAATGACCAAAGTATGGGATGAATATAACGCCAAGCATAAATTTAATACCATAAAAGTAAAACATGAAACTTTCCACGCGGCTTTTAAAGCAGTAAATCGTAAATTACCGAGGGATTATAACATTTCGCGAACCTTTAAAGATAAATTACTTATTAAAGAGCTTCCTCACTTCAATTTATACAGAAGCGCACTTCGAGTACCGATTAAAAATGAATTGGTTACCAATGGCTTATCTACCTTTTTTGTAGGGCTACCGAAAATTTATCAATTTTTTATCTATCAGAAAATATATTGGACTTGCAAGTAAATTAAAAAACAAAAAATAAATAAATACTTTAAGATCATTAAGTCCTTTTACATCAAGAAATTCCGACCGAATACCACAATCTTACTGTTCAAAAAATGAGACAAAAAGTTACCCGCAAACTACTGAGGCATAAACCTAAATACAACCTTAAAGCTAGTAACAAAGATTATAACAAATAAAATAAATGAACTTACCACATTTGGCGATAAACAACAAGGATTCAGATCAAGAAAGTTTTGTTCAGATGTGGTATTTGTCCTGCGACAAATAACTGACAAATCCTTTGAGTATAACAAACCAGCCTTTAGGTGTTTTATAGACCTGGAAAAGGTGTTTGACCGAATACAACTGAAGGACATGGTACACCTTCTATACAACAGGCAAATCCCATAAAACATCATAAAAACCATTGAAAATATTTGTCAGTAAAACAAAATACAATCCAAAATTAATGGCAGAACTACCGAAGAAATTCCTGTAAATAGTGGTATTCGACAAGGAGATTCCCTTAGCCCCTTATTGTTCAACATCGTATGGACGAAATAATAAAAAGCAATCGTAACCCGAAAGGGTTTAAAATGGGGAACAAAGATGTCAAAATCCTATGTCGATAATGCTGTTCTGATTGCAAAAAACGAAAATGACCTACAAAGATTTTTGTTCAAATGCAGCACAACGGCAAAAAGTCTAAAAATCTGCAGAAAAAACGAAATGCATGACCTTAAAAATACCTATCAGATGCAAACTGGTTGTGGATGATAAATTATACAACAGGATATAAAATTTAAATACCTAGGCATAGAAATATCAGGATACGGTGACATCGAGGCGAAGGTAAGAAACCAAGCGTCAAAAGCAGCACGAACCTCAGCTTCCCTGAACGATACAATTCTCCAAAACAAATATATCGGAATCGGGACCAAATCCCGAATCTACAAGGCGTTCATCCTACCTTTATTAACATACACAGCGGAAACTAGATCAGATACATCAAATACAAAGAAAATATTAGAAACCACCGAATTGAAAATAGTGCGCAGGATCGCTGGAAAAACACTTTTTGACAAGGAGAGAAGCAAGGACATTAGAATGACATGTAAAATAGACAATGTAAATGAATGGATACTGGGAAGAAAGAGAGAGATAAATAAATGGATACTGGAAAGAAAGAGAGAGTAATACGAACATATATAGTTCAGATGAATGACGACAGAATGGTCAAAATAACTAGAGACAAGTCGCACTTAGGGCGCCGAAGCGTTGAAATACCCCGCAAGAGATGGAGCGACAACCTTTTTAACAATTGAACGGCAGAGGATTCGAAGAAAAAAAAGCAATTTGCTTACATTAAAGAAGAAAGAACAACATTTCATCGATTTACACCAAGCAAGGGTCCAGTGGTCTCCTACTGTTTAATACTGTTTATTTAATCGTCTTCTAATAATTTAGAATAAATTGTGACAATGCGGGCAGCTTCGAGTTAGTTCCTGATCACAGAATTGGTTATGTGTCTTAACACGTTAACTGCCACGGGTATTTTTGGGAAAGGTCTCTCAGGCCACACTAAATTTTAAAATTAATTTTCCAAGGAATGATGTATTTTGTACTATTATATTGTAAAATTACATTTTTTTTGTGATTTTACCCTCTTTCACCCCCGTGTGTCTCAGCAATACACGCGGCGTGAAGTTGTTATTATGTATTTTTGCGCCAGGCATAATCGCGTTTGTGGAAGAGTATAAAATGTCTTACGAATGTAAACAGGCCTATTTCGGAACTGGTAAACAGAAAAAGAAAATTTACTAATTTTTCTGTGCCTCAAATAAAAAAAAATCGGAGATCGGATCGAACCCAATTGATTACAAAGTCTAATGATGTTGAAAGTGAAGATAAGCTGGAGGAAGCAAACGAAAATGATACCGATAGTAAAGAAGAACAGTAATAGGGACTAATTGTTGATAATTTTGCAGAATTTTCTTTTAAAAAAGATGTTGGAGTGACAGATAATGTTGTTTAAATTAAAAATCAAAATGAACTTGCTTACTAAGTATGAATAAATCATTGACGAACAACTTCTTCGCGATGTCAAGCATGCACAGATTAGCCATTGCTTTGCTTAGAATATATTTTTTTTCACATTGAAGACATAGAATACATTTTTTATTTAAATTTTTTATCATAAGATTTTTTATTTTTGTTCTCGATATAACCACAATGTTTGTATTTTTGTGATAATAAACATAAAAACCTTGTAAAGATATTTTCAAATTTTGTTTGGCCAAGTTGCTAGACGTGTATCTCTACGCCACGTTAACCATTTCGCCCTAAGAAACCTATGCTAAGCGTGTCCTAGTTGAATACACACGGCCGGAACTAAGTTATTGTTCGTGTATACGAAATTATACTCGCGGCGTACAGGACCCAACTTGCGTGTATACTTTTATATGCACATGGCAGTCAACGTGTTAAAGCGTATTGTCTAACAAAATGTATATCTCGGTCCTAAGTGCACCGTTTTCGCCTTTCAGAATAATTTTCTACCTTATTCAAGCGTCTAACCATATTGCTTATTGTGGAAGGATTTTTGTCTAACAAATTGGCAACATATCTTTAAAAATATCTCTTGTACACTAAAACTAAGGCCCGCAATACCTCTTGTTCAGTAAAAAAACGTACAAGAAAAAAATAAATTAATTTTTCGTATCATTTCATATTGTAACCTTAATTTAATCCAGGAGTTTATGTGTAATAATTATTATTTGGTAAACAATGGGCTTGGAACAATTTTAGAGAATAGTAGTAAAAACATTTATTATGTCTCAATACTTACTCTTTTAATTTATTAACATTGTATATCATGATTCGTAAATGGAATAAGGAATGTTAGTGTGAGATGAACAAAAAAAAATGGAGAACGTGTTTTTCAGTCCCGTTTACCTGCCTAGTGGATGTATTATTAATGACACGGTATAGAAGTCAATTAAATACGAAGAAAAAAATGTTTGTTGATTATAGGTTGCTAAGAAAATAAGTTTAGAGTTTTTTGATGGTCAAAACACGAGCATAGTTAAAAATATTTTAAAATAAAACCTGCTCCTAAAAAAAGTATTGCCTTATTTTTTAACTAAAGGACTTACTTGCCAAAAAACATTTTAAAATGAAGAGCATAAGCCTACATTCTAAAAAACGAAACCATTAAAAAGATCCGTTTTGAATATTTCAAGAGGCGTGAGAGGCGTTGACGAGGGGATATCTGTCAATGGGATTAATATCAACAATTTGAAATATGCGGATGACATGGTTCTTGTTGCCGGATTCCTGGAAGTACTGCAGGAACTGGTAAGCCGCGTGACGGCTGTAAGCTCAGAGGCCGGACTTAGCCTGAACGTGAGAAAGACAAAGTGGCTAGCGGTTAGCAAATCAAACAACGTGGACGGACACTTGGCAATTAACGGTCAACGAATTGAGCGAGTAGAAACTTGGGTGTCAACTAAATGAGAAGTGGGACGGCATACAGGAGATTCGGAGATTCGTTCCTGAAGAAGCGTAAGGTAGTTTGCAGCAGAAATTTAAGCTTACCTTTGCGCGTTTAAATCTCCTGGATAAAAAGAGTGCGTTACATCGAGGTACTTCAACGCCTCGACAAGCAGCTGGAAGTTCTGTTTACACTAAAAAAGCGCAAACTGGAGTATTTTGGTCACATCTAAAGAAATGACAAGTACCGACTTTTAAAGCTTATTATAGAAGCGAAGATCGAAGGACGAAGAAGCCGGGTAGAAAAAAGATATCCTGGCTAAAAAACTTGAGACAATGGTATGGAGTAAGCACTACCACTTTGTTCCGCCGAGCTGTAGACAATGTTCAGAGAGCGCTAATGATTGCCAACGTCCGAGGAGGACAGGGCACCAAAAGAAGAAAGAAGAAGTTTTGAAAGAATACATTGTACTTTAATCATAAATAAGAGAATTACTATCGCCATTTAACATTTTTGGCGTATATTTATTTGTAGGTAATCGTTGAGCAGGGTAAGTTCAATTTCACTTTGACAAACGCAAAACTGTATGACCGTAAGATTCAAAAAGTTTGTCTAAGAATTCTTTTTTAAAATTTTGTTTTTTCACTAGTCCAACAATTTTTTTTGTGCAGTTTTTAAATATATTTCTATGTTACTAATGATATAACAGATATTCCAATAAAACAGAAAACAAGATAATAGGTATGTATAAAACGGAAAAATATGTATTTTTAACAACACGGCACTTGTAAATAGTTGTGTAAACACTGATTTGTTTTTTGCCGGCATCGACTTTTGCGGTGAGAAAACTGCCGATAAAATTTGGCCAATTAGGGTTAAGTACTATCCAATAAGATGCATAGAATAACAAAAGTTTGGCCGACAGTCCATAAGGACAATACCGGGAGTAATCAATTACAAACGGTTCAGTTTAGCTTAAGGCTCGACGTGGCATTATTGACTGTACCCCGATTTTTGCGTTGTCCAACTGAGTTCGTATAAAGTATACCAATGGAAAAAATACGTTTTCTAAATGTACTCGACAAAAAATATGGTGTACAAAGAAAGTTCGCTCATTGCATTAAATACTATACTCAGTTTTTGGGATTAAATTTAAAGGGATTTAGGAACAACCTGGTGGAATGTGTATTGATTATAAATTTGACCCCAACACACATTTGTAGGCTGTGCCCGTACTATTAAAGTATTGTGTATTATCACAATACACCACTCATCTTTTCAGTGTATAAATTTAAGGTAGACGATGGTCATAGAATCCAATGCTTCGAATTGGGCATAATATAACCCTTAATGAGCTCAACTTCGAGATGGTTAAGGAATTTAAGTACCTGGGAGCGATAATCACGGATGACAATCGAGTAGAAAAAGATGTCTCGGCACGAATAATGGCGAAAAATAGGGCGTTATACTCTCTCATAAGAATATTAGAATCTAAGCTGTTTAAGAGACAATCCAAACTAACTTCTTTTGTCTATAATAATATCCTTGTCTTTTACACACATACTACCCCCTATCTGTAAAATGGCCTTGGTAACCCCCATTTTTCAGAAAGGCAATAAACTTGACCCCAATAACTACCGCCCCATTAGCGTTACACCTATTATCTGTAAGGTTATGGAATCCATAATTTCAGAATATGTCAGTGAATATCTTTTGCTTGAAAAAATAATACCTGAACAACAACATGGTTTTGTAAAAGGACGATCAACAATGACGAATCTACTTTGGTGTTTTAATGAATGGACAAAATCTTTAGACAAGAAAATACCTACGGACATTATTAACCTAAATTTTGCAAAAGCGTTCGACCCAGTGCCAAAACGAAGACTACTGTATAAATCGGAACATCTTGGTATACGAGGTAATCTACTTGAGTGGATTGACTCATTCTTAACAAACAGAAAATTCTGTGTGAAAGTGGGAAATTGTTTTTCAGCTGAGAAACCCGTATTAAGCGGTGTACCGCAGGGATCAGTACTGGGTACTCTCTTATTTATAATACACGCAATTGACCTTCAATTTCATATTCAATGTAACAAAGTTTTTCATGCAGATGACTCAAAAATATTCTCAGATTCATCTCTTTACATAAATCTTCAAGAAAACTTGTATTCGATCTCTAAGTGCTGCTCAGTCTGGATGTTACCTCTTAATACAGATAAGGGTGTAGTTCTTTACATTGGCAAAAACAATCCGCGATATAAATATTTCTTAAACGGCCACGCCTTAAATGAAGTAAGTTATATTACCAACAAAGCAAAAAGTAGGCTGTACCTCCTCAGCAGGTCTTTCGCAAAAGTGTCGTTGCATAGTTCCGCTCGTTTATATAAAACTTATATTCGTCCAATTATGGAGTATTGTGGAACTTTATGGTGTCCGGAACTAGTGCGGGATGAAGAACTTCTCGAAAAAGTTCAGCGTCGATCAACCATACTATCCTTCGGGCTTAGAAGGCCTAGTTATACAAAAATACTAAACATTATGGATCTACTGACTTTTGAACAACGTCGTCTTCGTGGGGACGTGATAATCACCTTTCGCATTTTAAATTTTAATTATGGTAACTTAAGAAGCATATTTTTTGTAGACACTGATCGGCTTCGAGGAAACAAATGGAAACTGAAAAAAAGAAATATTTACTTGTAGGACAAGGCAACATTTTTTATGTAGTGTTTTCTCAACATGGAACTGTGTACCTAAGGATATTGTAACGGCACCATCTGTCAATATTTTTAAGAACAGACTGGATGCTTTTCTATTTCCTAATTAATCTATTCTTGTAATTTTTAATTTTCTAATTACTTTAATTTTTGTAATCATTGTATACTGCAAATCAGGGATATGGATCTTAAGGTACCTGCCCGTACCTTATTGTAATAATAACTTTGGACAGGTCAATAATTCTCCCAGTAGCTACTTATGGCAGCGAAACCTGGACCCTCAATCAACGGAAAATAAATAAGCTTCTTGTGTTTGAAAGAAAAGTCCTTATGATATTGGACCCAATAGAGATGAAACAACAGGAGTGTGGAAAAGACGCCACAATGCTGAATTGGCGACAATGTATGTTAGTGAAAACATAATCAGGCACATAAAAGCTAACCGAATAAGATGGGCAGGTCATGTAGTAAGATCAGAAGACAACAGGTTAATAAAAACAGTATTTCTTGAGAGACCAGATGGCAGAAGATTAATAGGTCGACCCAGAAAAAGATGGAAGGATGCTGTCACAGCAGATCTATCTAGGACGGGAGTCCAGCTGTGGCAAGTGGAAGCATAAAATCGTAGGATGTGGAGAGCAATAGTGGATGCGGCTAATACTCGCCCAGAGTTGTAATAATAATAATAATAATAATAATAATAATAAATGTCTTTATTACCAATTTTAAAAAAGAATTACATTTTGTTTACATATATTTAGGGCGAGATTCAGTTTGTATGTAATAATAAATAAGGTACAATATAACTATATACTTGGTATTTAACATACATCTGCTCTTCTATCTAACCCCAAAAGAAAGTCAAAGACAGCAAATAGGATAATAGAAAAATAATTTAAAATAATAGAAAAAAAATAATAGTTTAGCAATAAATTAGCAATTTTAATCCAAAAAATTAAATTATTGTTGAGAAAAATAATAGTCAAAGAGAGCTCGTTTAAGTTTATGTAGTGATGAGTTACTGTAATCGTGAGGTAAATTATTGAGACAGTTAACAATACAATAAGAAAAGGATCGTTTGAAAGACTCAGTGTGGTGACGTGGTATAGTTAGAGTATTTCTATGTCTTAAGTTTAGAGAATGTACATCGGTTCTGTATTTTATTTTATGATACAAATATGGTGGAGATTTTTCCTTCAGTAGCTTAATATAAAACATGGTGGAATGCAATTCTCGACGACTTTTCATGTGTAACCATTTAGTAATTCTGAATGTATGGCTGATATGTTAAAATTTGCGAATACCAAAAGTTAGTCTTAGTCATGAATTTTGCAATTTTTGTATTCTATTTATATCAAATAAATTTAAACAAGAATTATATAAAATGTCACAGAAATTCAGTTTAGATAGCACTAGTGATTCGCATAGTAGGATTTTGACCGATTTATCTAACACATGGCGAGATTGATATATAAGTTTTAGAGCTGCATATGCTTTTTGTAAACATTTACTAATATGGTGCGAGAATCTTAAGTTTTCATCAAACCACACTCCCAAGTTTTTTACTTTTTCGCTAAATTGTATAGTATTACCATTAATTATAATATTTGATGAGTATTCTTGTTTGAACACCTGCGAATCAACTTTATTTCCAAAAATAATTGCATTGGTCTTAGATGCATTTAGTTGTAGACAATGATTAATTGAAAATGTATAAAGATTATGTAGGTCATAATTAATAGCGGTTACCGCTTGATTCGCTTCATCCAAGGAAAAAGACATATATAACTGCGTATCGTCAGCGTAGTAATGTTGTAAACACGAAAAGAAAATATTTGGAAAATTCGATACATAAACAGAGAAGAGTATAGGGCCCAATATTGATCCTTGGGGTACTCCGGTACCCACAGATAAAAAACTTGATACACTTTCTTGATTTTTTACAGCTTGACTTCTTTTAGATAAATAAGATTTAAATAAATCTATAGCTTTGATATCCAAACCGCTATATGATAAGATCAAAAAGAGTAAATTATGATTAAGAGTGTCAAATGCTTTCGAGTAGTCAAATAAGAACAACACAGTTAATTTACTCCTATCAAGTGCTGCCAAAATATCATCAGATATTTTTAATAGTGCTGATGTACAACTGTGACCAGTTTTAAATCCAGACTGTACTGATGGTATTATGGAATTTTTAATCAAGTGTTTCTGAAGTTGTATGTTAATAGCTTTTTCTAAGATCTTTGATAAAGTTGGCAATACACTGATTGGTCGTAGTTGTTGTAACATTTGGGGATTATTTACTTTAGGCAAGGGAGTAACAAATGATTTTTTCCAATTTTGAGGAAACACAGAGTTCAATAAGCAATAATTAATTATATGGGTAATATACGGTAACAGAAATGGTAAGCACAAATTTAAAGTAAGAATATTAATGCCATCTGGACCAACAGCTTTACTTTTAATTCTTTTTATTATATTGAGAATATCAATTTCAGTTACTGGCTGAAACGTGAGGGTTGTATGTACAGATTTTTTTATATTATGCTCATAGAAATGTTGCGTGTCATAATCAGGAGTCAATTTAGGAACAGCGTTTAAGAAGAATTCATTAATTTCATTCACATTCCACTTATTTGATAAATCCATATCACTACGATCTTTATTAAATCCCACAATCGTCTTGAGACTAGACCACCTCTCTTTATGTGATTGATTTTTCAGCTTAAATTTGATAAAACCTTTTTTTTCCTTTTTAATTGTAACATTTACGAAATTACGTAATCGTTTATAAGATTGCCAATCGTTGTTACTTTTGGTAATTTTGAATTTTTTTAAGGCTCTATCTCTATCAGAAATCATAGCCTTGATTGTATCGGTTAACCAGGTGGCGTATTTTTTTGTAATTCTAAAGCTTTGAAGAAGGACATGCAGATCCAGGATACTAATGATATTGTTAGATAAGAATTGCACTTTGCTATCAACATCGTTTAATTCAAATATAATGTTCCAGGGTATTGATTGTAGGTCACTATTAAATTGAATGTAATTTAGATTTTTAAAATTTCTACTAATGATATATCTGGGTTTATGTATTTCTAATTTTAATCCAATATTAAATAAAATCATTTCATGATCACCTATTTGTGGGATATGTTTAACTTTTTGTTGCATTATAATATTATCATCAGATGCTATTAAGTAATCCAGTAAAGTAAGTAAAGTCAGGAAAGAAAGAAGAAAAATGGTCATAGAAAATGGACCCTAAAAACATTAAACATTTCGACAAAGCTGTCACTTCTTGTTGGTCTGTTACACTATGCTTTAATGAAGTCATTTCTGCAAAAATTTGGGAAAGTTATTTGTATAATTAGTCCGACCCTGGCTTCATTGCATCAACATAAATCTCCCTTTACATTTAAAATAAACATACACAAACTTGATGATTTAATGAAACATCTAAAATTTCGTACATGAAATTGAATTAACTTTATAATATCCTCACTAAAATAATAAAAAAATTAAGAAAGTCAATTATTTCTCTGAAGTTTAACAATAATAAACGGATTATTTTTGTTTTTACTTTTCTCCGTTCGTTGGCGTAGATAAACATTGGTTTATTAATTCTGACAGTAATCTCATTCACTGGTGTAAAAATAATGTAGCAACGATATGAAAAATATATTTATACACTTCAACAATTTCATATCGGCCTAAATAAAACCAGTGTAATGTATTTTCAAAATGAATAATCAGTCGGCAGAGTTAAATTAAAAATTTAGATGTTCACTTAAGATATTTACCGCAATAGTCAAGTCGATAAATTAATAATTTAGCAACCTTTACATTTAGGAATTTTAATAACAAACCATTTTATCTTCGAGAAAAAATTTATGACTATTGTTTAGTCCGGTACGACGGATCAATGTTTAATCCGGTAAGACGGACCAATGTTTTTGTGTGTGTTTCGATTCAAAGGACCAATGTTTGTTTTACTTATCCGTTTTGGCGGATTAGATTTTGTGTTATGTTTTTTCTGCGTATCTTTGTGTTTCGATTTTAAAGTAAGTAAATGTATATATTAAAACTACGTATATTTACACTATATATAATACACTTAAGTTTTTTATATAAACCCGAAAACTATGTTGTATGATGTTATATGCTCGAAAGTTAAAGGTATACTGATAAATGTAATGTTAAACGTTCGAAAACTAAATGTTTAGTGCTCAAAAGCTGATATGTACTGATGAACTTTTAGAAACTGAATGTTTAGTGTTCGAAAGCTGATGTGTACTGATGAACGTATAAAAGCTGAATGTTTAGTGCTCGAAAGCTGATGTGTACTGATAAAGTTTAAAAACCGAATGAATACTGTTAAATGTTTGGGAGCAGAATTTTCATTTAATGCCAGATGTATCGTAGGCAACAAACACTAAAAGAATTTTTGCCCAAAATCATAAACTCTTACCCTGATGGTAGGTGCGAAATAACCTGTACCGCATCTGTTTCTAAGTGTAAAATCCAACAGTCATAAAACATAGCTAGCATACCAAAATATGGTCTTGCCCTTTTATCTGCTTTAAAAGTACAATACAAATCTATTACAAACATAAAATCCCAAACAACTATCAAAAATAAAAAAAGAAATCATGAACATTCGATCTTAAAACGGTGTTTTAGAAGTAGTAGGTACTTATTTATTTTACCTTATAAAGGAATTTTAAAATAACCAAGCTTCTTTTACCGCTATTAAACAGTTTTAAATATCATCGGTCTATTTTCTACTTCTTAAATAATTTATTTACCAAGAAACTAATTCTCTTTTTAAATATCAGCTTTCCATAAAATCTTTATATAAAATAATAAATTAAAAATAAATTGTTTCATTTGCATTGTCTCTAATTAAAGTGTATAAAAAAAAAAATTACTAATTCTTATTTAACCGCTTTACCTCTCTGTCAAGCAGTAAGAAAAGGTCTGTTCCCATAATAACGACCAAGAAATTACAAAAGGACCTGCATTTATTGGTTCGTTGTAAAGCTGAATTATTTCAAGGACCAGTTCAGTAAGTAGTGTTCTTTGGCTGTATCATTTAGTACACTATTACTTGTATAAATGCTGTGTGCAGTTAAAAAAGTCTGTTTGCATAATAACCAGCTAAAAATTACAAAATAATCTGCATTTATTGGTTTATTGTTAAGGTAGATATTTTCAAGGACTCTTTTTTTAAAAAGTAGGGGCCCTTTGGGTGAACTATTTAGGTCACTATGACTTGTATAAATACTTTTAAGCAGTTAAAAAATATTTAAAAGAATCTGCATTTATTGGTTTATTGTTAAGGTAGATATTTTCAAGGACTCTTTTTTTAAAAAGTAGGGGCCCTTTGGGTGAACTATTTAGGTCACTATGACTTGTATAAATACTTTTAAGCAGTTAAAAAATATTTAAAAGAATCTGCATTTATTGGTTTATTGTAATGATAAATATTTTCAAGGACTCTTTTTTTAAAAAGTACCCCTTGGCTGTACTATTTAGATCACTATGACTTGTATATAAACTTTTAAGCAATAAAAAAAGGTTTGTTTACGTAACAATCAGCCAAAAATTATAAAAGAATATGTTCGTTCTAATGGTAGATATCTTCGAGGACTCTTTTTTTAAAATTACCCTTTAGCTGTACTATTTAGGTCACTATGACTTGTATATTTTATTTTAAGCAATAAAAAAGGTTTGTTTACATAACAATCATCCAAATATTATAAAATAATCTGCATTAATTGGTTCATTGAAATGGTAGATATTTTCAAAGTCCCTTTTATTTAGAAGTACCTTTTAACTGTACCATTAATTACACTATGACATGTATAAATACTGTCAAGCAGTAAAAAACAGTTTAAGTAATAACCACCTTAAAATTACCAAAGAATCTGGGCCATTTTTCATAAGAAGTACCCTTTACCAAACCGCCAAAAAAATTATTTCAGACTGGGCGGAGAGAAAAAAGACTCACGCATTGGTCCGATATATCAGGGTTGACTTACTCGAAGGCGTTCTTACCTAAAACCTTGAAAAACACAACCAAGCAGGCCCCAGAATGGAGAAGAAACGACCTGCGAATTCTAACAAGACTGCTTACAGGACACCTCAGAAGGATAGGTATGAATCAACAATTGGACTGTCGGTTTTGCTGCATGGAAGACGAAACTCTTGAACACATATTATGTTCATGCCCCTGCTTAAGAAGGATAAGGTTCAACATATTTGCTTTTACCAAGCTATAACCTACCTATTTCGGGAAAATCTCACCCCATACAACCATGAACTTCGTGAGGAAAGCTGGATTGTGTGGTGAACTGTAACCTCTAGGAGTGAGCTACAATAGACCCATTAAGGGTCGCAGTGGAGGGGCGACCTACCCCCCACTCACATGACACCTATCCTAACCTACCCTTTGACTGCAATATTTAGTATACTATGTTTAATATAAAAATGAATCGCTGAATGTGTGTGCTAAGCGCAAATCTCGAGAGCAGCTGAACCGATTTCGCTAATTTTATTTTATAATATTCTTTGAAGTACGAGGATGGCTCTTACAGAAAGAAAAATTTAAAAAATTGCCTGAAAAAGACTAAAAGAACATTTTTCTATATATGGTGTTAAAAAACCATCTGCTCTGTTTGTTTACGCGCCAGGTAATCAAACAAAAAATATCGTGTACCATAAAGTACTACAATAAAAATGAAACTTAATTTAAAATAGGTAAAAATAAAATGAAATATAATAAGTAGGTATCATAATAAGAAATCAAAAATTGTAATTTTCATTGTGATTTTTTAGCGACTATTAAAAGAATTTTAAGTGTTTTGTAATTTTTATTTTTTGACAAAATGTAATTTTTGATTTATCAAATTTCTTTTTTTTACTTTTCGTACTAGCTGACCCGGTGTCCCGAATAGCAGAATAAGTATTAAAAAAAATAAAATATTTAAGAATCGACTGTTAGGCGGTACGCAGTTCGCCGGGTCAGCTAGTTACCTATATAAATACTGTCAAGCATTAAAAAAAGGTCTGTTTACATAAAAATCACCTAAAAATTACAATAGAAACTGCATTTATTGGTTCATTGTAAAGGTAGATATTCTCAAAGGCTCTTTTACCAAGTAGTACCCTTTGGCTGTATTATTTAGTACAATTTTACTTGTATAAATACTGTCAAGCAGTTAACAAAAGTCTTTTAGCATAATAATTAGCCATAAATTACAAAAGGAGCTGAATTTATTGGTTAATTTTAAAGGTAAAGGCTCTTATCCTAAGGCTTTTCCTTAGGCTAGGTTTTCTGTGGAAAGCCAGAAAGTTTTTTACTCCTGATCAACTGTTGATGACGTACAAGGCTCAAATCCGACCTCTACTGGAGTATTGCTCGCATATTTGGGGTTCAGCACTAATGCATTCTCTTCGTCTTCTAGATTCCATTCAGAAAAGAGCCATTCGCTTGATAAACAGCTCAACTCTCACAGATACCCTTCACCCTCTAGAACATAGAAGAAGAGTTGCAGACCAGTCATTGCTCTACAGATATTTTCATGGCAGATGCTCCAGAGAAATAAAAACCCTTGTACGACCATTGACCACATTCGGCCGAAGAACTCGGCACGCTGATCAGTCTCACACGTTTACTCTCAAGCTTGACACTACAAGGACCAATCTTCATTAAGAATCCTTCTTTTACAGGGCTGCTACGGAATGGAATAAGCTTCCAAAATCAGTTTTTCCAGAGAACTATGACCTGCAACTTTTTAAAAAGCGTGTCCACAATCATTTCCTTTCTATAATCCCTTCCCCTTCTAATAGTCGCAGTGCGGGCCGTCCGCGGCCCACACGATAGGACTATTTTCAAAAAAAAAATATAATAAAGTTATTATTAGCAAATTTTCCTATTACAACACTGAAGAAAACAAAATTTATATGCGTCAGTTGATATATCGACTTCGGTTGATTGAACTCAAGATCTTTTGTTTGGATACATCGTCGAGTTATATTTACTCGCGAGAAAACGAAAATAGAATATTCTTTTAAAGTGTTTGTGTGAAATCGGGGTAGCAAACTTTGTATGTATTGCAATGAACTCGTTTTTGTTAGCAGCAGCTTCTATTTTGTAGGCATGAGTCATTTTATTTTCTGTGCTATTTAATTTGGGAATTTGTCTTTAGCTCTGGTTCGGAGTAAAATTTAAAATATGTATAATAATTCTAAACAACTATTTTTGTAAAAAACAAAATAAACTGTTAACGAATTCCAAAATTGTCATAAAAATTTTTGCAAGGAAGCTCAGGATTTAAAATTTAAGTCGCAGGTGTTAATGATACTACTTTTGAGCTTAATCACATTTAAAAAAAAACACCCACCAAGAGTTGTTCAATTTTAATAAAGTTTGTTACAATAAGCTTTCTTTTAACTTTAAAAATGCACCTAATCTAGGAGATTATTCAACATTTTTGCCTTAAGCTCAATTTTTAAAAGTTTGTAATCTAGTATGTATGTATGTATGGTAGTGATTGTTGGGTTTGGCAAAAGAAGCATAAAAATAGGATTAATGCTGTGGAGATGAGTAGTCTGAGAAGTATAGCCGGATGGACTCGGTTGAATAAAGTAAAGAATAGTGAGATAAGAGAACGCTGTGGTGTAAAATAAGATGTGGTTATAAAGATAGATAAAGGAATGCTTAGATGGTTTGGTCACATAGAAAGGATGGATGAAGGAGAATAACCGGTAGAGATCGACCTTGGCGTACATATCTCGATCAGATCAACATTGTTTTGAAGAAAGGCCAGGTCAATAGTACCAACAACCGACGAGCATTGATAAAAGTATAGGAAGCAACAGATGTGTGTAAGAACCGTAGCAAATGGAAGAAAGTGGTCTTTGTCTACCTCTAAGGAAAAAGGCGTGACTATATGTATGTGTGTATGTAATCTAGATATCATATGTGGTTCATCCTAGTTTTTGACGTAATTTGATCACTTCTTTGTCGTGGCTTCACGGCACAGTCTAAATCTGCTTAACAATAACTTATCACTTACACAAGCTTAAATGGTTTAGTTCTTTTGAGCCTTCACATCTGGTGTTGGTTGTCTAGAAGATGGATCACTTCAAGGTTGGGATGTTTGTGGAGCCTTTTTTTGTGTCTAATGGCGACTTTTTTTATTTTATCTGGGATAGATTCGACTTGTAGGTAATAACTTCTTAACGCTTTGAAAACTTGTTTATATAACACTAAAAAATGATAACATTTTAAACTAAAATATTGTGAGTCATCCATGGTTTTTTGTGCAATCGATAACTTTTCGAGAC
Organism: Agelastica alni; assembly: GCA_950111635.1. NCBI lineage: Eukaryota > Metazoa > Arthropoda > Insecta > Coleoptera > Chrysomelidae > Agelastica > Agelastica alni. Next base: position 3,258,327 of record OX467710.1, read on the forward strand.
ATCTTAAAATTAAATAATTTATTTAATCTTAAGGAATATCATTTCAGGATTAAGTTTAATGACAAAAAAGGTCATTACTTGGTAGTTGGGGTAAATTACCTAGTTCATTGCCGATCAAACATTTAACAGAGCATTTGACTGCAAGTACTTTTTGTGTGTAATAAATTTGCATTTAAATTTCTTTAAAAAAAACTTTAAAATGGACCAGCTACTCTATAGTATCTCGTTAGTTACCATAACTCACCGTGTGAAGGCTGTTTCACAGCAAATTATAAATTGTTGCATTTTTCACACGATCGCATTACTCTTCTGTGACTATCACGGACCCAAATACAGTATCAAAATTCGGCAGACAACACAATACGATTTCATTTGGCATTTCAATTTGATCCGCTGTATCACCACTTATGCCAAGCAGCATGATTTTAAGGAGTCAGTGGAAGACTTATCATAAAGACTCTGTTGTTAGCCTCCCTGAATTAACACTACTTATTGGAGATCTGTCGATCTGTTAATTCTGAAGCTGCCACTGCATCTTTTTCTAAAAGGTAGATTGAAAACTATATCTTTATCTTTTAGGTGGCCTCCCGGGAGGTCTTAAGCCGGGTGGGTTGTTTTCTAGGACTATTTTTGGAAGTCTGTTCTCGTCCTACATGTCGTCATATATGGTTGTACCACTGCCTCTTATGTTGTTTTTCCCATCTCACAATATCTTATATTTCGCATTTAGAATAATGACTAATTAACTTAATAAATTAAGTACAAATCTCTTCAATTATTGTTTTAAATTCAAAGAAACGCAAACTTAAGATACCCATCCAGTATACCAACAGAGTGGCACAAAAGTATCACAATACCAATTTTTAAAAAGGGACAAAAAACCAATCCGGAGAACTACAGAGGCATAACCCTGCTTTGCACCACTTTGAAACTGCTCACCAGCATTGTCAAAAATATCCTAGAACACACCATCAAAAACAAAAATGAACAACAAGGATTTCGGAACAACAGATCGACAACTGATGCCCTGTTTATTGTAAGACAGGTAAAAGAGAAGGCGATCGAATTCAGCTACCCTGCTTATGTGTGTCTTATTGACCTAACTAAAGCATTCGACAAAGTACAGCTGCCCGATATACTGGACATATTGAGAAAGAAACAAATCCCAACATCAATCATAAACATAATCAGAAATCTGAACACAGGCAACACTACAAGAATAAAAGTGGACTATCAAACAACAAAAGACATACCGACACTAACATAAATAAGACAGGGTGATAGTCTTAGCCCATTTCTTTTTCAACCTCGTCATGGACGAGATTATACACAGTGTGACAACAATGGAAAGGGGATACAGACAAAACAACAAACCAATCAGCTTGCGGATGTGCCATGCGGATGATGCGGTAATCCTGGCAGAAACGGAAAACGATCTGCAAAGGCAAACACATAAGTTTTATCAGACTTGTGAAAAATACAATATGTTAATCTCCATTGATAAAACAAAATGTATGACCTTCTCCAAAGAACTCGTAAGGTGTAAAGTCGTAATAGACAACAAACCAATAGAAAAGGTAATGATCTTATGTTACTTAGGAGCGGATACATCAAGCAGCAATAACCCGATAAACGATATAAAATCACAGGTCAACAAAGCCGCAACAATTTCAGGATGTCTGAGAAATATCATCTGGAAAAACAACCACATGCGCAATAATAGTAAAGTGCTGTATTAGACCGGTGCTAACCTTTAGTATCGAGACTAGAGCTGACACGAATAAAGCAAAGAGCATCCTCAGAACAGCGGAGATAAAAATCTTAAGAACCATCGCAGGGAAGACACTTAGAGACAGGGTAAGAAACAGCGACATAAGAGAGGCATGCAAGGTGGAGGACATAGTGAGATGGGGGAGAAAAATAAAAAGATATAAGCGTGACCACATAGATAGAATGGACCAAGAGAGACTAGCATACATCGCTAAAAACGGAAAATCAGCAGGCCGACGACCGCTTGAAAGACCACCTAAGAGATGGAGAGATAGCTGGAACTCTGTCTCACAGGATAACCAACCGGATTGAGCCTTGAAAATTACCAGACCTTAAGGTCTTCTCGAAGTATAAATAGAAAAAGAAGAAGGTTTGGTACCGGCCTTTTCAGGGCAGCTATTTCAAAGGTTCAAATTGCCATGATTATCGCTAATATCCGTTAACAGGTAATCACTCAAAGAAGAAGAAGAAGAAGAGTACCTTTTCGTTAGCTTAAAGTGTGGGAAAGTCCTTTTGATATTTACATACAGGGTGTAACATCCCTGCAAAAATAAAAAACAAATTCAAAATTTAAACTTCGGATGCCTATAACTCGAAAACGAGCGCCAGCATAGAAAAAATTATATGAAGCACTAACATTATTTTGACGCTCCCGACTTTTTTCCATTAGTCCCGGGACACCCTGTGTATTGTGTTATTAATGTTTGTTTGGAAATGTATAAAATAAAACAAAAAATAAAAATAAGTTGTAGTTTTCCACTTCAAATCGCGCGCCTAAAAATCTCTAGAGTGTGCCAGGCATAATTCTTAGTACATATTTAGTGTATTGTATTTCTCTTGGGGTTGACGGGAAAGTGAATTTTAGAACCTACACCTTTGTTTACCGTATCAAAGCAGAGAGTCTGTTTATTTACCGGGCGAAATTATTATTTTAAATGCAATATTTTCCGCATTACGCATTTGCTTAATTTATACAAACGAAACAATGCGGTTTACAGAAATAAATTTAAATCATGTACCCTAAGGCATTTCTCTCACATTTTCATCGAATTTTCGTACTCGTAACAACGACAAAATTAAACTATTTTATGCGTGTAAATTTGGCTTAAATACCAAACGCCTTTTTATAATTTTTAAAATTGCTTCTCGCCGAAACAAATCGATTCGTGATAGATCACTTGCCAAGTCACTTTTAAACAAATATTATTCAGTTTTGACTAATCTAAATCAGTCCACTGACGCACAATGAACATTATCTATACCGCAGTCGTCGTCCTTCATCAGAAAATCGATTTATAGAACCACAAAATTCAAGTTTTAAGGACAACCACGTAATAATTTTTGTTATTGACCTGCCTTACTTAATAATGACCCCACAGTGTAATTAAAACCATTCTAAAAAATTACCCAGACAAAAATTTATATCTAGTTTCCAATCCACACAATTTTGCCTGCTTTAATAATAAGACGTATGTGAAGAAAATAATGGCACATTGTAAATTTAATATTATGTAAATTTCGGGTATTCAAAGATGTTTTCGAAAAGTAATTGTTACATTAAAAAAAATAAAAAACTTTAAAACTATGCATTAAAAAAATTATTTGTGTCCAAAATTACTTTATTTTTACAATACTGACTTATTTTAACCATTAATTTCTTATAAGTATAGTAAGATTACGTAAGAAACGTACCCGGTAAACAATGTACTATTTCTCCGTACTGTGCAGAAAGCGAAACAAAGTTGCTGCTTTCCACCTAGGGAGAAAAATAGTATACACACTTTTTCTTCTTCGGATGCTATCCACTAATGGATGTTTGCGATCACATTTTCCATCTCCTCTCTATCCTTTGCGATATGAATTAGGGTCTGTCTGTCATTCATTTCTATCCACTGTCTTATTTTCCGCAACCAGAACAATTTTTTCCTTCCTATTCCTCTAAGGCCTTTTGTCTTACCCTCGATCAACAACTGTAAGTACTCATACTTTTTGTTCCTCATGACGTACCCCAAAAATCCAGTCTTTCTCTTTTTAATGATAGTTAACAGTTCACGTTGTTTGTTGATGCTGGACAGAACTTCTACGTTTGTTATTCTTGCAGTCCACGGTATCTTGAGCATTCTGCGGTAAAGCCTAATCTCGAGCGCTTCCAATTTGTTTATGTTGTTGACTTTAAGGGTCCAACCTTTCATCCCGACCATACATAGCACTTTAAAAATCTCAACCTCAGACCAAGTATACACACCACGGGCATTAAAGTAAGAAATGTTTCAGAACACGTGTATGACCCGTTTGACCCATTGTAATACCGTAACAGACAACGGTACCCTTTCCCTAAACCGTGAGAACCAGTAAGATCTTTTAATGAAAATATTAAGGTCTTGAATGCTAACTGAGCTAAGATCTGATAAATAAGTCATAAAAGTTCGGTTGCCCTGATATAGAAAGCTGTATAGAGCGGGGCAGTGGCAGAGAAGATGGATTTTAGAAGACGAAGAGAATGCCTTGGTGCCGAACCCCAAATGTGCGAGCAATACTCCAGTAGAGGTCGGATTTGAGCCTTGTACGTCGTCAACAGTTTATCAGGAGTAAAAAACTTTCTAGCTCTCTACAGAAAACCTAGTCTCTCGCTTGCTGACTTTGCGATGTTAGCAACATGGTCATGCCAAGACATATTATTGGACACCGTGACTCCCAAAGTAAAGATGGAGGGACTTGATTCAAAGGTATTTTCGGACATTGTGACGAAATGATGTAAGAAATTCACTTTCTTGATAAACGTAGCGCTTTGTGTGTATTCTGGGCTTTGAACTGAACAAGATTGTTGGTTCCCCACTCGACGATTGTTTCAAGATCTCTATCGATAAAGTTAACCTGTTCCTGCCTGTGTCTATTTGTATCATTCACCGAAAGTGATCGATAGGATGTGAAAGTTGAGACAAGTGTGCTGTCGTCTGCGAAACTGTAAATGGGGTTCGTGGTGGTTTTTAAGAGGTCGCTGATGTGTAAAAAAATAGGATGGGGGACAGGATGGAACCCTGTGGGACCCCCGCCATTGGTTTTTAACGAATCAAAAGAAGTACCGTCAACTGCCACATGTAAGGAGCGATCTTTCATGAAGCTCAAGAGCCATTGGCGCAGTTTGGTTGGGAGACCGTAGGCAGATACTTTGCTTAACAATGCCTGGTGCCAAACGCTTTCAAAGTCTTTAGATATACCAATCCTATTCCACGGGATTCACCAAACTTCTCAATAGTGTTTGTCCAGAGCTGAGTGACATAAGCCAGCAAATCTCCAGTAGACCGAAGTTGTCGAAATCCATATTGTCTGTCATGAATTATCTCAAATTTCTCCAGATATTTGATGAGTTCTATGTTAATTGCTTTTTTCATAACTTTGGATATGACTGAAAGCAATGCAATAGGGCGATAATTCGCAGGAATAGTCTTCTTTCCTTTTTTCGGAATGGGTTAAAAATACTCCATCGTGTGTGTACCATTGTGTGTAATTACTCAGAATTAAAAAAGCTATGAAGGGTAAATTAAAAATGAAGGCGATGCTTATCATTACAGCAATTTTTATAGACGAAATATGAGATCGTGTAAACACCAACCAAAAGAGTGGTCTGCCTTAGTAAAACGGGCTTCCTAGTTCTTTCTCTATCGCAGTGGAAAAGCCTTCTCCGCAAAATAAGTATTTGGTTAATTTCAGTCTCTTTTGACAATTATTACAGACTTTACAGTAGATCCAACACTTGCAATTTTGAATGGACGTTTTAAGGTTATTCGAAATATTAACATATAACAAATAAATTCATACAAACAATATTCAACTGAAACGCATTCGATACAAGCTTTTCTTACCCTAAAGCCGCGTCCTTACTGAGTCGACAGTGTAAATCGACTTTGTCTATCGACCAACAAGTCAAAAAGACTTTACCTGTCCACATCAAGTAGACAAAGAGTTTGTAGATCAGTCGAAACGAAAATGTTCATAAGCAAACCATTTGCTTTTGTACAGATTTTCTGTACCACTGTCAAAAACTATCCTTTTTTTTTAATTCTCTTGCTTGTTAAGTTAAAGGATTTTTAAGTTTTTGTTTTACCACTTGCTTCTCTGCATTAAATTCTTTGACGATGTCCATTAGTGAATCGTGCCTCATATTTCGGTCTTTATAATATTTGATTTTACTGTTCCATAGATTAGTTTTTGCTTTGCACGCTTTAATAAACGCTATCACTTTTTCTTTTTTCCATTCCATTTTTCTGGAAGTACCTACAAACAACGTGACACGACACGCTCACATTGATTACTAATCTGTTTGCTAATGACGAACGCCGAATAGCACGTCGACTCGACTACCCTCTGATTTTACCGAAAGTTTATGGAAAACCATATTTTGTCGATCGACGAAGTGAAAAAGATAGCAGATGCTATAAATATGTCCAAAGAACGTGTTTGTCTTGATTGCTGTTCATGAGGAGTATATTTCATCCCAAATTGATCTTAAAAACAATTTAATTCCCAGTTTTAGATTTATTGATGTTCTTGCAGTAAAAATTAAATTAGGCGTAATTTTTTTATGTATGTACACTATATATTTTACCGAAAACCCCACTAGAAGAATATGAGACTCTGTTTGAGTGGTCAGAGTCACTAACTTTTTGGAATGAATCAAAAATTATATTGATAGGCGATTTCAATCTTCCCGATTATACGATATCTCTTAATAATTTATTTTTCAATGCTAGACTAACTGCTCTAAACAACTTCGCAAACTTTTTTGATTTATCCCAGTTGCAAGCAATTCCATATCTTTATTTATTCTTGGTTGCTATATCACGAAACAACTAGATCCAAATAAAAAAATTAAGTGCAGAATTGAGACCGCTCGCACGACTTTTCTGAAAATGAAAGCATTCTTCTCTAACGACAACCTAAACCTAAAATTACGCCAAAGAATGATAAAATGTTATATTTGGTCAGTGTTTTTATATGAAACTGAGACTTGGACTCTAAAGGCTCCTACAATCAATCACCCGGAAGCGTTTAAAATGTGGTTACATAGAAGAATGCTCCGAATACCCTGGACAGCTGGGCAGACCAACGAAGCAGTGTTAAATAGAGCAAATGCGGTTCGTGAGTTATTTGTCACTATAAAGATCAGAAAGATATTATACCTGGAGCATGTTCTCAGAGGAGAACAAAAGTGCCGTGACCAGCGCAAGGATGTTTATGTATGTTTTATAGATTATGAAAAAGCTTTCAACAAGGTACAACATGGAACACTAATAAACATATTAAAAAACGTGTGAATCGATGGTAGAGATCTAAAAATTATAGAGAAGTGAGTGAGTGTAGCATCCAACGAGGCGTCAGACAAGGATGCATTCCGTCCCCACTATTATTTAACATCTACTCGGATATAATCTACAAACAGGCTTTACAAGATAAAAACCTTGGAGTAAAGATCAATGGGGAATTGATTAATAATATTCGATATGCCGACGACACGGCCATCTTGAGCGATAGTATTCAGGGCCTTCAAGAATTGTTGGACTGTGTTAACACGACAGGAAGAAAAATGGGTCACTGAGACAAAATTTATGATATTCAGTCACCAACCGCAGACCGATGCTTTCCTACAGATAGACCAACAAAACATTGAGAGAGTTAACCAATTCAAATATCTTGGTTGCTATATCACGGAACAACTAGACCCAGATAAAGAAATGAAGTGCAGAATTAGGACCGCTCGCACGACTTTTCTAAAAATAAAAGCATTTTTCTCTAACGACAACCTAAACCTAAAAACACGCCAAAGAATGATAAAATGTTATATTTGGTTAGTGTTGTCATATGGAGGTGAGACCTGGACTCTAAAGGCTGCTACAATCAATCGCCTGAAAGCGTTTAAGATGTGGTTACATAGGAGAATGCTCCGACTACCCTGGACTGCTAGACAGACCAACGAAGTAGTGTAAAATAGAGCAAATGCGGTTCGTGAATTATTTGTCACTTTAAAGATCAAAAAGATATTATACCTGGGGCATGTTCTCAGAGGAGACCGATACAGGGTGCTTCAACTTATAATGAAGGGCAAAATCGAAGGCAGCCAAGGAATTAGAAGAAAACAGATATTTCAATTATGATCTTAATCTCTAAATCAGGGTCCCATTCATCATTTATTGTCTATCCTAAATATTTGTAGCGGTGTACTCTTTCGATGGATTCGGTTCCTATTTATATATCGATATTTTGGATATTCCTTCTACTAATCACCATAAATTTGGTTTTCTTTCTATTGATCTTAAGTCCAAAGTGGTTGCTTATTGTAGTTATTCTATTGAACATCATCTGCACCTAAGTCTTTATTCGTTTTCTACCTTTGACATTCGACATTTCTCGATATTTTTAGATTTGGTAAATCATCAAATTAGAGTTTAAAACGATCATAAATTGTTTTTCATTTGCAAAATGTCTCAATTACATTTTCGGTTGAAAATTTAATGGGTACATTATCTTCCAAAATGTGGTTTCTTGGAAAATACGTATTTCCTTTCGTAATTATATATCTAATTTCTGTTGCTTACAGTGTTTACACACCAAACCTTACTTATTTATGTTCATGTAAAACTGATTAAGAGTTTACATTCAAGTGAGCATTCAATTAGATTTTACGATTTCAATCTGTCATGTATAAGCAATTATTTAAACCGAAATTGCAAATACAAATTTTAGGATGGATTCAATTATTTACGATTTGTTATTTGCATATAAAATGAATTAATTATCAATAACAGCAATGCCTTCAAAAGAAAATTTATCGAGTCTCACAAAGCATAAGAGAAGTATAAACAATAAAATTATAAAATCATTGTATTGTCATTGGTCCTTTGGAATTATACAAAGTTTCAAGTCGATCCGATATTTTTAAGTGTGTAAAAACGTGTCCAAAGATTCCGTTACATAAATACGAGTGAAGCTAATATAAAGCGTGTAAAAAAGGAATTTATAAGTTTACTTTTAACGAAAATATATCGCAAGTAATGCACAAAATTATCTTTTCACAACTTTTTTTAAACTGTAAATGTAAACGAATTGTTTTAATAGCTGTCATTAACAACGAGAACGGACATAACAAAAAGATAAATTAATTTTTTGGATAATTTCATATTGTTGTGTTAATTTTTTCCACTGGATTAATATTATGATATATGGTTATTGGGCTATTTTTTATACTAAAATTTAAACAATAAAAAAAGATTAGCATGACCTCTACGTAAGGATGACACATGTTACAATTAAAATATTATAATTGTACTCCTTTATTATTTGTTTTTGTATAACAAATTTTAAAATGGTTTACGATTTTGCTTGTCATCAATTCTCAGGGCCCATGCTAACTATTATACTTATAATTTGACTTAAAAAAAATTATAAGTATAATATATAAAAAACCACCCCCAAATAACAATAAATTATAATCATTATAAAAAATTCATATATTCATAACATTTATTACATACATACATACATATAGTCACGCCCTTTTTTCGTTTTTTTGGCTATTCATAAAGCTATACAGTGCCCCATTTATTTGTTTTTCTGCCAACACCCTTCGCTCAATGTCATTGTCATACTTTTCATCTCTCGTAAACTTTTAACCCAAGTACATAAATTCATTTACTTGTTCCACTCTTTCTCCCTTTATTAAAACTTCACAGTTTGTCATGTTTTCTTCTCTTTCAAAAACCATTTTTTTTTCGTTTTGCTTACATTTATTCTCATTCCTTTAATTTTAAGGGTATCATGCATAACATTAAGCATAGCCTCTGCAACTCCTCTTTAGATGACGCTAATATGACTTGATCATCGGCGTAAAGAAGGCATTTGATGATCAAATCATTCATTTTCAATCCATACGCACTCATTTTCAAATCCTTTAAACAATCGTCTATGTATAAGTTAAACAGCCATAGCGAAGCCACACATCCCTGTCTCTCACCTTTTTCGATGTTAAACCACATCAAGCTCCGTTTTTCCAGACACAAGCAGTGGAATCCTCGCAAAGTGATTTTAGTGCTCGTATTAAACTACCGCTCACCCCATACATAGACAATGCCGACCACAATTCACTTCTCACCACTCTGTCATAGGCCTTTTCCAATTCTATAAAAGCGCAATAGACCTTCTGACTTCTAGCCAAGAATTTTTCAAATATACCTCTTAATGAAAAGACCTGATTCATACATCTCCTTTCTCTTCTAAATCCTGCTTGCACATCCCATATCATCTTTTTAGTTTCATTCTTTTTATAAATATCTTTGCATACAGTTTAGCGACTATGCCGAGTAAACTAATACATTGGTAGTTCTTATAGTCCTGCTGCAAACCTTTTCTCTTGTAAAGCGGTACGATAACGGCCTTGTACCAGTCGTATGGTACGCTACCACTCCTTCAACAAAGGTTAAAAAGACGGTACAGCAGACTAGCTTTGTCCAGCCTTCAGCATTTTAACTCTTATCCTATCGTACCCAGCAGCTGTACCCAATTTCATACTGTTCAACGCTTCCACAATTTCTGTCGTATTAATTTCACTTTCATTGCAACTTTCACTTATGTCTCCGAATGGGGCCTGTACTTGTGTTTTATTTTTTCTCAAATAAACTTTTTAGTATTCCTCCCATATTTTTAATACGCATTCCCCTATTTTACCATACTACCATCTTGGTTTCTGATTTTTCCAGTTGCGAGGTAGTTTTTTTTCTTTTGGCTGTTTTTATGGACTTCCAGAGAAGTTTAATATTATTTTAAAAATCATCAGATTACCTTCTATCAAAATAATTTTTATCACTCTCCTTCTTTCTTGCCACAACCTCTTTTGCCACACTTTTTAACCTTTTATACTCATTTTTTTCTTTGTTTACATCCTTGCCTTTTGCGTTCTTTTATTAGCTTTTGTAACTAGCTAATACAGCCAGACTTTCTTCTTTTCTGACACTGCTTTTTGAATCTCTTCGCACATTTTCTGTAAATTGCATTGCCACGTATTTTTCGTTCTCTAACGAGTACTCTGCTAGCGGTTTCTCTACTGGCAAATTATGCCCGAGCTCAGCCGTAGAGGGTAGAAGAAAAAAAATATAAAGAGAGCTGCGCCATCGGCTTGACGGTATAAGCCGGAAACCCCTAGATCTTATAGGCACTAGCAGGGCTACAAGATAAACAACTATGATTATGGTGAACCAAATAAATAAAATTATAGCAAAAATATGTTGGATACTTTACTCACACAATAGATAATTAAGGTACACAGTTCAATAGCAACATCATAACAAATATAGTCAAAGTTAACAGCTATGGTAAAATTTCCTTGCTAAAACAAACCAAAAATGTAAAATTTACAGCTTTATAAAATAACCAGAACAGAAGTAAGAGTAACAGACTTTACCAAGTTACAACAAAAGGTAAGACATATATAAATTAACTCATTAATGACACTAATTCAAACATTTACATGAAGGCAAAGAACAAAAGGTAAAACATATATATTAGTTAACTCATTAATAACACTAATTTAAACATTTACATGAAGGCAAAGAAAATTCACTAGTTAACCGTTTACATAAGATTTTCACTGCCAAAACAATCAAGTTCATTTAAAAATAACTTTACAATGGTTGTCCTTTAAAATATCAAGATTGTAGGATATTTACAAATAAGTAGGAAGAAAATATGTTTTTACTTGGACATAAAGAATTATTGAGAAGGTTACTTTAATCCAAGTTTAGTTTTGGCATATTATCTAATGCAATAAATAGTTTCCAACAATGTACTATACCAATAAACTAAACAGGACATAATAGTGGTGTCAGCATGAGTCACTGCTTTATATATTTAAAAATAAATCACTTATAACCTTTGGGTATACGAATTCACAAAGCACTATATTTATAAACTGAAGCAAGACTTACTCGTGGTGCCGGAATGAGACACAGCGTTATACATTTAAAAATAAATCACTGATAACCTTTGGGTATGCGAATTCACGTGTACTCCTGTGGCCTACTCCGGTGGCCTACTCCGGGGGCTGGTTAGATTATGGGGGTGGCACTGGTTAACAATGGCTTCCCTCAAATAGATCCCGATAACGGTTATTTTAACTTGACACCAACTCCAACAATATCCACAACAATGGCAAGACAAAATGGTCAAGTTAAAAATCAAATGGTTTTTTTTCAAAATCCAATTAAGATGGCCCAAATACAGCCAGATATGAAAGAAATCCCATAGACCAACTATCGAGAGTTATGCAACACTACTTACGAGTAAGGCACAATTATTATGAACCGTAGATGGGAGAAAATAGGCACGTGACAGCATCCTATCGTTATTTTACTTACACCACACACTTCAATAGCAATATCCACGATTTCTTCCTTGATTTTACAATTCTTCAACCTCATATGCTTTATCTAAATTGTCAAATTTCTCGGTCAATTTACTAACGAACTCCTCTTTTATACCTTTTTCTTGCAAATTCTCAACTTTTATACGCTCTAGTACACTACTTGATTCCTGCACACGATGCCGCTACCGCTTAAAGTGACCTCTTATTCGGCTCATTACTAAAAAGTGGTCTGTGTCAATACCTGCACCGTGGTATGCCCGAGTGTTCATTACTTTATTTTTTAATCTTTCATCCGCAATTACGAAATCAATTATACTTCTCTGGTATTCTTCTTGTCTTGTGTACAAGTGGATCCTTTTATGGTTAAACATTGTTGTTACCACAGGATTTTACTCCAAACATACATCAAGTAGACTTATTATAAAAGTTTAATATTAAAAGTTTACGAAAAACATGTCAAAACTGGATTTTTTTTTACTTTCAAACAAACAAAAATTGCACCAGTTATATTTTTTGATTTTTTGTTTATAATAAATCCGGATAGAATAGACCGATTTAAAAATGTTAATTTTTTGATTTTTTTTCCTTAAAAATGTGAAAGACCTCACTTCCAAATAATTACTTGACCGTTTAAAAATATCAGTTATTTTGCAGTAAGACAGCAACTAACGGCTCACTTTTTGCTTGAAAAAATAACATTAACAGTTTTAAGTATATTAAGGTTCCTTTTAGCAAAACCGGAAAAAAAAAAAATTCTTAAAACATTGAAAAAAATGTAAAAAAAAATCTGCTATGAATAAGCGCCATTAGCTCGAGAAATTAGGGATTAACCATAATGATTAATATCAAAAACCTTTTGAGTGTACAGATTTAGTAAATGATGGACTAGCAATCGCACCCTAAGAAAAACAACAATCTGACAAAAGTAACGAAAGAGTTTAACAGCGAACTTTCTAAAAATCCATTTGCCTTTTAATTAGACTAATGGGTTTTTCCATCCTTATCGAATTGTATGAAAAAAATAAGTTGTTAACGCTTTTTACCATAGAAACAATCAAGAAAAAACTGCATTGCTGTATATTGATCGTTGAAGTAGTAACTACTGTCTGATTATGTCTTTCACACGTCAATAAAATGTTTATGGAGCGTTGCTTTATATACTCCAGCAAAATTAAAACATTAAAATTTTATCGTTTATTTATTGTGACGATCCAATTATATAAAATTACTTCCGAATGAAAAATTGATGAGATTTTCGTTTTAGTGATGTAGTAAATTTTAATATTTAAATTTTATCTTAAGTGGTTTATCAAAATTCTGAAATAGAGACAGTTTTTGGTGGGATAAAATCCAAAGACAATATGAAGGTAAATGAAACATGCAGAGAATGTGAATAAGAGACATTCGTAAATTTAATCTACGACTGTTTACTACAATTTAGGCTGTATGGGGTCGGCTTCAGAATAGCCCCAGGGTAAATCCTGCCTGTCGTAAGAGGCGACTAAAAGGATAACTGTAGGTGGAAGATGGTCTCATCGCCCGGTGAAATACCACCATATCGACTTTGTGTGCTGTGAAATGGATCATTCCATGTTTCAGTGTTCGGTCGATACTTTCCGGTCTCCCTCTTTCCTTTTCCCCAATTCTTCCTTTATTTTCAGGTGCATCCTAATAATGTAATAATGATGAAGTCTCCTAGAGTAAAACACTCCGGAAGCAAAATACCTCTCCATTCGGATTTCCGGGCGAGAGGTACTCGAGGGGACTCAACATTAAAGATTAATTTTTGCAACATCCGTGGACTCAACAAGAACATCAATGACGTCCACCATCACCTACAGACGAAAAAACCGGATATTCTGGCTCTAATAGAAACACAAGTAAACTCGTCCACCAACAAGGTCCATATGCTTTGTCCTGGTTACGAACTCCATTCTCGACTCAGGTTCAAAGGTGGAGTCTGCCTTTACGCTAAGGCTAACCTTTCATGCCAGCGTGAAGAGAGTTTGGAACCGAAAGACTTTGATGTGATGTGGTTTAAGCTATCTGATACCAAAGTGACTAAGTTCCTCTGCTGCCTTTACCTATCACCTAACGAACCTTCATATAACAACCTCTTTGAGTTTTTATCACTCAATTTGGACTACATTCAGGAGAACCATCCAACAGCTGAAACCATAATCATGGGGGACTTTAATGTACATAACGCTGCCTGGCTCAAATTATCTAACAAAACTGATGATGCAGGTCGTCAAGCTGAGGCCTTCGCCATCACTCATGGTCTAGAACAACTGGTCGAGCTACCAACCCGCATCCCTGATGTCAACAACCAGGCTGCCAATACACTAGATCTTTTCCTCACCACCAATCCTGACCCGTATAGAATAGAAGTTTGTGCCCCACTTGGAAACTCTGATCACACCCTTATCTCCACAACATGCTCTTTCCATTTACCATCGAGCAGCACAATACCACCCCGTCTCATGTGGCATTACAATTCGGCCGACTGGGAGGGTCTTCGTATGTTTTTCTCAGCGTTTCCATGGAAGAGAGTTTGTTTCTTCTCAGTAGATCCAACACGATGTGCTGAGACAATTTCTGAAATCATCATGTTGGGGATGCAAACTTACATACCGAATACCGAAAGAAGAACATCATCCGATAAGACCTGGTTTAACAGAAACTGCTCTAGAGCTGTGGCTTCCAAACAGGCAGCATACCATCGATGGCAAAAAAATCCGGGACCTGAGACCAGAGCAGCATATGTTGAGGCTAGAAGCATATGCAAAGAGACAATAGAATGTTCAAAAGATGCTCATAATGCCAAAATAAGATCAAAACTTGTTGAATGTCCTAACGGATCCCGTTCATTTTGGTCTTTCGCCAAAGCTGTGGGAAGAAACTTCACTTCCAGCTCTTTTCCTCCCCTAACCAATGAAGATGGAACACTAGCAACGACTGCCCAGGAAAAAGCCAATATCTTTGCGCACCTATTTGCTGGAAATTCCACTCTGGGTTCTTCGGGAAAACAACCCTCGAACATTACACCTATTGACAGTCACATGCCCGAGATCACCTTTCGCCAACGTACTATCAGAAAGATTTTGCTGGGTCTCAACACCAACAAAGCCTGTGGATCTGACGGAATCCCGCCGATTGTTCTCAAGAAATGTGCCCCTGAACTAACACCTGTTCTTTGCAAGTTGTTCAACCACTCTTACAATTTGGGAGTATTTCCGTCCAATTGGAAAATTGCAAGAGTACAGCCAGTCCCTAAAAAAGGCAAAAAGACCCTACCTAGCAACTACAGACCTATCGCACTGCTATCTATTATTTCAAAGGTCATGGAAAAAGCCATCAACATCGAGCTCATGAAATATCTGGAAGACTCAGGAATTATCAATGATAGGCAATATGGCTTCCGCCATCAGAGATCAACTGGTGACCTGCTCGCATACGTCTCACATATATGGCAGCTATCTATTGAAAAGTATGGAGAAACTTTAGCTGTGGCATTAGATATCTCCAAGGCGTTCGATCGAGTTTGGCACCAGGGACTCCTCGCCAAGCTTCCATCTTATGGTTTGCCCCCTCAGCTGTGTTCTCTGCTTGCTAGTTTTCTCTCAAACAGGTCTCTCCATGTAGGGGTCGATGGAGTTTCATCTGACACTCTACTCATAAATGCTGGTGTTCCGCAAGGATCCATTCTAGCACCAACACTATTTTTACTTCACATCAACGACCTGTTGAAAGCAACTTCATGTCCCGTACACAGCTTTGCCGATGATAGTACCCTCCATACCGCATTCTCTTCCAGGGCCCCTATATCAGCCCGTGAAACCAGAAATGAACGAGGAAGAAATGTTAACAATATAAATATGGACTTAGCAACAATTCTCGAATGGGGATCCAATAACTTGGTAGAATTCAATGCAAACAAAACACAAGCATGTCTTTTCTCTAGAAAAGCCGATCTCACTGTGCCTAACATAACTTTGTCAGGAGTAACCATACCACTGAAGTCATCCATATCGATGCTTGGTATTACTATCAGCAATAACCTTTCCTGGGAAAATCACGTGAGGTCCATTGCCAAAAGTGCATCCCAAAAACTTGGTTTTTTGTTTCGTGCCAAGAGCTATTTCACCTCCAGTCAGCTGCTTATGATCTATAAGGCACAGATCCGACCTGTACTGGAGTACTGTTCCCATATTTGGAGTGCAGCACCTAAACATATCCTGAAGCTACTGGATTCTGTCCAAAAAAGGGCAATTCGTCTCGTCGGTGATGCCTCGCTTACAAACTCGCTCACTTGTCAGGAACACCGTAGAAAAGTTGGCGATTTGTCTCTATTTTATAGATATTTTCATGGGCGATGCTCTTCTGAAATATCAACAATCGTTCCTCCATTGGCAGTCTCTTCGAGATTAACCCGTCAAGTTCAGTCTTCACACCCGTTCGTGGTCACTTTGGAGACCTGCAGAACATCACTTTCCAAAGACTCATTCATCCAACGAATTGCGAGGCTTTGGAACTCATTGCCTAGGGAGGTGTTCCCCGAGGCATACAACCTCCAGAAATTTAAGAAGAACACCAACTCCTACCTTCTTTCCCTTGGTTCCCACGATGTTCTCTGAACATTACAGGATATCCCTTTTCGTGGGAACCAGAACATAAAAAAAAAAAAAAAAAAAAAAAAAAAAAATCAGAGAATGTTTACTGAGAGAAAGATGGCTTATTCTTATCGAGTTGCACCATTCATTTTAATACAATTCACGTTTTTAAACAAACAATTATATAGGAATTTAAGTAATGTCAAAGGCAGAGTCTCTTTTAGTTTCATCTACAAATTATGTACTTTCCTTGTCATTTATTGTAATTCAGCTTTGTTATTTAGTAATTTTAAATTTAACTGTGTCATGTTGTGAATAATCTTCTATATACACTGCGGTCCTATCTCTAAGGGGTCGTTTCAATTGAATTAAATAGTTGTATTTACAATTATGTTAGCACCCATACAAAAGGGGTGAAAAGTGATGAAACATAAAAACTATTAAATATTAAAAACGCCGATATAAGTGTCGAATTCATAGTTTTGGGGTTGCTGAATTTGATAGTGTTATTCCAAAAATATGGCTATATGATGTGAAGAGAACAGCGGGCACCCATTGGCAGCAAACAGCTCAAGACAGAAACGTATGGAAGAGATTAGAAGAGGCCTATGTCCTGCAGTGGTCAATAATTGGCTAAAGAAGAAGATTCCAAAGCAGCAAGCCAACGTTCGGGCAGAACAACGTCTGCTGAGTCCGCTAGTAAATAAATAATTTGAGATACAGTTGCAAACATTTTAAAAACGTCATAAATATCATGCATACAAATCGCAATTCGTACACACATTACTACCAAGGGATTAAGATATTTGATTTGAATTCTGCCCTGTGATCCAAGTAAAGTTAAAAAATGACCGGTTTTTAACAAAAAGTATAAATTTTTTCGATGAGGCAACATTTTCTTCCAACGGATCCGTCTCAACACAAAAATGTTGCTGGTAGTATAACAGTAATCCAAACTTTGTAATAAATAGTCGTAACCAATATTCGTTTAAAGCAAATGTATAGTGTGGTATATACAAAAATAAATTAATTTAATCTTTTTATTATCACTAAAAATATCAAAAAACAAGAGTTATTTAGTCAGTTGCTAAGAAAATAAACGAAAAATTTGTGATTTCTAGAGAACTGTCAATAAAATACTATTTTATTTTGACGAGCAGGTAGGCAGCTGATGACACTAGTGCACCATAAAATTTTCCGTGCGGGTGCATAGAAAAATCTCACTTTCGGTGCGCTAAATAGGCATGTAAATATAGTGTTATCAAGTAGGTATAATGAAAACAAAAGACACTTTATTTTTTAGTGAAATTTATATATTTTTTTAAATCTTGGAAACGGCTTAAAAAAATTAATATCTGATGGTTTAATTTAAAGTTCTGGACCATGCAGAATTTTAAACAGAAATAAATTTTTCCACGAAACCAATATTAAAAAAGTTTATCCTAAGGTTTCATTTTAAGTAAAAACTATAAATCTGTGGGTCAATGCCTCATTTTTAAAAGTACTAATATTGTTGTAATTTTTAGTCGGTATAAAATGACTTGTTAAAATGCAGTGCTACCTCCCCTACTAATATTTATAGTAAATATTTTTTAAAATATTCGACGTTTAATAACTTATAAACAGTATAAAGTAGGGGTTAAAAAAAGAATATTTTTAAAGTAAAAAAATAGATCATTCCAAAAATTTAAGGGATTTAAGGAAAAACTATAATAGGGAAGAATAATTTATAGTACAAAGCATCCGGGGATTTTAAGGTACTTAAATTTAAAAGTTAAAATTAAAAGAATTAAAGAAAGAAGAATTTTGTAAAAGTTTAAGAAAAAAATATCCCATTTTTTGTTTGAAAGAGTATCTTTATTATATAAGCTTGAATGATCGGGGATGTAGAATACCATAACATAGATAGATTGTAGATTGTAGAGGGGTTGTGAAGGCTATGCTACCTTTCAAGCACCTCGACCTACCAGATCTTTTGTGCATAACCTTTAGTTTATTCGAAGTTGGGGATTCTGAGACTTCGTACAAAGTTCTTCAGTTTTCTGGAAGCTAAGTTCCTGACATTGGAGTGCTTTAGGAAGGCCCCTTTTAAAAACTTAAGCCTCTTACAGAAAAGCGCTGGGCATTCGCAAAGCAAATGTTCTGCAGTTTCAGCAAAGTTCTCGCAGTAGCGGCAACTATCACTCTCTGTTTTGCCCATCTTTTTCAGGTGATATATACCATAACATGTTAATTATTAAAATATCCAATATGCATAGTAAAGTTACCGAATTATATTTTGGGTATGACATTACTACCATTTTGATAAAAAATATTTAACAAACTTTAATACTGTGCAGTTGTATAATAAATAAAATTAGAAAAATTGGCCTTCCTGTACACCCAAAATTCCCCAAGATATATGCTCTACATATTTCCCCGGTTGATTGCGTGTTACCATATCGAGAGCAGCAAGCTATGTAATATTCAATTGTTTCATTCATTCGTAAAAGTCTGTTTCATCGACTCGCACGAACAGGTTATTGAAAAAATATTTACCAACAAAAAATAGGCCAGTACTTGCCAACCAAATGATTTTACTTGTATTACATTTAGTTTTGGTTTTATCTCATTTTCAACAAAACATAACCTAGCATCATGGATCGTAACACTGTAGTGAGTTTCAACTCTACGTCAACTTTTAAAAATATTATTATGCCATTAAAAACATGTAAAAAACACTAAGTCTCACAACTCAGTTCTTCTACCGTAAAAAGTTGTGAGATCCATGTAATACCAAGTCGGTTAATTTATTCAGTTTCTACTTAAGGGTCCTTCTGTCTTAAATTATTACGTAATTAGCTAACCTCATAACATCTTGTAGTGACTATATAAATATTAAAAATCTTTTATGTTTTAAATAAATAGATTGACTTGGCCATCGCATAAAAACACAATGTATCTCGCAAGTAATACATATTATATTAAATTAGATTGATTGGTGGCATATCATTTCTTTTCGTAGATAGTCCTACCTTTTTTCCTTTATTATAAATATACAGGTTCACTGATTCACACACAAATCTGCGCACAACGAAAACATTCGAACAACGATCCGATCGGCGACGACGAAATTTTCAGTAATCGTGAGTCTCAAGTACAATCGGAGAAAGAAGTTTACGAATGCGAAGTATATTGAGCCGAATATTTGTTATCTTAGAGGCTAGTCACCCGCCAAGCTACTTCTGTTGCACTATATATTTTGACTATAGTTTGACAATTTTTTTTTTGTTGGAGAAGGGGATGGCATTGGTTTAAGACCTTTTGCCACAGTTTGTTTTATTATTCTTTTTTTTTTATTAAAATTGTTTGTGTATACTTATTTTTATATATCCATTTTAGCATTAAATGTAAAATTGATCGGGTTATCAAAAATAAATCTGTCGGGTCGGGATAACAATGTACGTATATTTACAGGCAGTTGTAAATTAGTTTTATTTATTATTTCGCTATATAAGAAAGAGATATTATCAATGTTTTTGTGACCCTCCAAGTATATGTGATTTGTATCTCCTATGGTGTTGCATGTTACACAATTAGGTGAGTTTATAATACCGATTTTAAATAAATGTGATGGAAAACGACCATGATTAATCTTCAGACGTAAGATGATTGGAGACTTGTGTTTGTTCTAATCCCAACAATCAATATGTGGGATATTATTGGGTAACGTTGGATGCATATTGAAATATTGGCTGTTTATATTTTTTGTATACTCATCATATTGTTTTCTTCATTTCGTTCAAAATTTCGTTCAAAATGTCTTTCCAGTTTAGCATTGATATTCTCACCCCTGAGTTACAGGCTTTCTTTGATATAGTGTCCACTAATTCAGTCCCAGTAATACCAGAATGTACTTTAGCCCAAACAAATGAAATTGGCGTGCTTGTTAAATGTAATTGAAATATTAATTTTTTAATTGAACATAATAGCACATTATTGAAATGTATTATGGCAGGGCTGCGGAGAGCCTGTAGAACTGATCGAAAATCATACACTATTACAACGTCAGAAGGTTTGTTTAAGATACACCATTCTAAAGCTTTTAATATAGCCGTTGCTTCTGCTATAAAAACAGAACATAAATGTGAAATTTTGTATCTGAATATTTATTGTTTAATTTTAACTTTAACTTTGACTAGTTACAATTCTCAAACTACTAATTCAAATTGAATAAAATTTAAAATATACCGCGTTTATACAATGCCCTCTTGGTTACTAAAAATTCAGGCTTCTAGTTTTATTCACAATGAAGTTATAAGGGGACGAAAATGGCCTGAACTGTTCCGAGAAAAGGATGTCCATACTGCTTTTTTGCTAGACTTGGCGGGGGCACCACCGTGCCCCCAGATTAATAGTATTATTACGTTGCACAGTATAATAAAAAAATTCTGTATTTACAGTGATAAACATACTCATAAAAATTAATGGAATGTGACAATAAAAATAATATACCAAAAAAATGAGAAAAACAATTTTTTCGTCGACCTCTACAAAAAATGATATTTTACGTACTTATTTTCTGACGAAAAGTCGACTATTTTTAAACGCAATTATTTTTCGTCCGCAAACACTTTTCGTCCGTTGTGGTTGTTATGAAACGGCACGGTGTGAGAGCGGCGATTGGGTCATTTTCGTAACGCAACGATTTAATAAAAACATAGGCGCCTGTGACAATAATTGTCTTTTTCTGTTGTCAAATTAATTATTTACAAAATCTGCTAGATATAACGTATAATGAGACCGTGGTGTAAATATTAGTGCTCATAATAATCAAAAATGTATAGTAATAGCGATATGGATATCAGTAGCGTTCCTCCGGAGCTGCGGGACTTGGCAGCTACGGCCACATTGGATTAACTTCTCCAGAAATTATGAATTTTATATATAAAATAGAACATTACTTTCATAAAGGTATGTAGAGGTCGACGAAAAAATGTAATATGCATCTCGGTGAAAAACTGCCCAATGTCTCTGCTTGCTAACCTCGGCTATCAATTTGCAGACTCGACTAAAATATACAGTTTTTCGTCCTTGGTACATAAATAACTATTATGAATAGGGATAAAGAAATCAAATAACATAAAAGGTCCAAACACATGTAACATAATACCCAGGGAATTGGATACTGATACTGATTTTCTTTATGTTACTGATAATAATTTTTACAAAAAAAAACCCGCATTTTTAAAAAATTTATAAAGTTTGTTGTTTATTATTATTAAGAATACACCTGTCAAAACGCCGTGTTGCTTTATTAATTTATAAGAAAATTAATGCGCATCAAAACTAAATAATTATTAAAAAGGAGATTGTAATCAAGTAGCTTTATATCTAAAGCATCTTGAGCCTTGTTTTGTCGTCAGTAACTTTCGAACTTTAGTATTCGTGTTTATGAATTAATTTTCTTTATGTTTACAGAACTGTTAATGACACAAGTTACAAAGTTTAAAAATGAAATTTTACGAACATTTTATAAAAAAAAAATTGAGTAGATTTAATTAAAAGTTAATAAAAATTTGTCCAGCAACAATACCAAAACTAGTTATAATCTATAACATTACAAATAAAAAAAGTTTATTTTAATTTTCCGTTAGTGCGGACCCCATTTACAGTTTCGCAGACGATAGCACACTTGTCTCAACTTTCACATCCTATCGATCACTTTCGGTGAATGATACAAATAGACTCAGGCAGGAACAGGTTGATTCCATCAATAGGGATCTTAAAGCAATCGTCGAGTGGGGAACCAACAATCTTGTTCAGTTCAACGCCCAAAAAACACAAAGTGCCACGTTTTCCAAGAAAGTGAATTACTCAAATCATCCCATCACAATGTCCGAAAATACCCTTGAACCAAGTCCCTTTATCTCGATTTTGGGAGTCACAGTGTCCAATAATATGTCTTGGCATGACCATGTTGCTAACATCGCAAAGTCGGCAAGCCAGAGGCTAGGTTTTCTGTGGACAGCCAGAAAGTTTTTTACTCCTGATCAACTGTTGACGACATACAAGGCTCAAATCCGACCTCTACTGGAGTATTGCTCGCACATTTGGGGTTCAGCACCAAGGCATTCTCTTCGTCTTCTAGATTCCATTCAGAAAAGAGCCATTCGCTTGATAAACAGCTCAACTCTCACAGACACCCTTCACCCTCTAGAACATAGAAGAAGAGTTGCAGACCAGTCATTGCTCTACAGATATTTCCATGGCAGATGCTCCAGAGAAATAAAAACTCTTGTACCACCATTGGCCACATTCGGCCGAAGAACTCGGCACGCTGATCAGTCTCACCCATTTACTCTCAAGATTGACACTACAAGGACCAATCTTCATCAAGAATCCTTATTTTACAGGGCTGCTACGGAATGGAATAAGCTTCCAAAATCAGTTTTTCCAGAGAACTATGACCTGCAACTTTTTAAAAAGCGTGTCCACAATAATTTCCTTTCTATAATCCCTTCCCCTTCTTATAGTCGCAGTGCGGGCCGTCCGCGGCCCACACGATAGGTCTACCCTTTTTGCGACTATTTTCATAAAAAAAAAAAAAAAATGTAATTGTAACATGGTTAGTGCGATGGGGGTTCCACACCCCAGCCTTTTTTTTTTCGTTAAATGTAGTCAATGAAAAAAATATGACCAAATAATTACAGACTGTTGTTAACAAATTATATTTTTTAAATCTAAAATAAAATTTAAATGAAAAAATGAAAAACATATCAATCCTTTGAAAAAAAATATATTCTTTTGATATTACTCGCTTTCTGTTTCTTTAATACAGCATGTACTGCAAATTATAAATGCATGATCTAAACATAACAATTTATGGCACTCCCTTCAGCTATACTTGGTTTTGCGGTCTTTAATTCGAGGACACTCTGAGCAGCGCTGTTGCCTTCCTAATCTTGGACGTTTTGGTGGGTCTACATCTTCACGAGACTTTTTTATGCCAGCTATTTTTTGTCCGATGTGTCTTGGTAAATGAAGATCTTTGTGCCAAACGCTCAGCAATCAGATCAGAGGCAATTTGTTTTAGGAAGACTTTACTTTACTTGAATAATGTATTTGAATCTTGATGATTGGTTGTCAGCTGTTGAATATTGTATCAGGATCCAACATATCCAAGGAATCATATGGATTCATCAATAGATAACAAATATGTAATTGTCCAATGGTCGTAGCGAAACATTAACATTATTATCTAGTTCATATCATGGTTATTGCGTTTAATCCTTTTCATTTTAATATCATAACCTTCAAATTTTTTAAAGGTATAATACAGTTGTCCTTTTGAGGAATGTTGATTTACGTTTACCTTTTTGGTTGCCCTAAAATTAAAACTATGAAAATCATGCATTGAAAAACTAGATGATTTTAATATAAAATTCACTTTTGAAATTTATATAATCTCCAGCTATTGGGTAGTAACCCCAAACATTCATGTATTTGGTAATGGGTTTTTTAATTTTCAGCACATTTTTTCATAATTTATACAATTATTTATCTCTACGAGACATTGGTGTAAAGAAATACTGTCTGTACAATCGAAAGGTATAGCTTTTGCTTTATTAACAGCCAGAAATGTCAAAAAAGGCAAAAAGAGGTGCTGGTTCCTAGACTTATGTTTGGCAGAAAAAGCATGGAGATGCTGCGGAGATAAGTAGTCTGAGAAGTAAAGCCGGAGTAAAACTATTGAATAGAGTAAAGAATAGTAAGATAAGAGAACGCTGTGGTGTAAAAGAAGATGTGGTTACAAAGATAGATAAAGGAATGCTTAGATGGTTTGGACGCGTAGAAAGGATAAATAAAGAAAGATTGTCGAAACAAATTTATAAGGCAAGTGTGAATGGACAAGTCGGTAAAAGTCGTCCTCGGCGAACATATCTCGATCAGATCAACATTGTTTTAAAGAAAGGCCAGGTCAAGTGTACCAACAACCGACGAGCATGACTAATAAAAAAATGGTGAAGCAAAAGAATCGTAGCAAGTGGAAAAAAGTGGTCTTGGATTTTACTTTAAATAACTATTCAAAGGCATGAGTTGTTTTTAAAAATACTTGGAATTTACTTCTAAAGATTATATACAAGCTAAAAATTATGTTCCAAAAATGCTATTTTTTTTTGTTTTTTAAAAATTAGATACTTAATTATTAATCATTTTTGGGTATACAAACATAAATTGCATTAAAAATCCCATAAGAGATTTTTAAAAGCTTGGTTGCGTGTTTATAAACAATAAATTAATACTTTTTTTCTTTCTTTGTATTATTAATATTAATTATAATATGTAATTCTTATACTTTTACGTTGAAGGTAAGTGTTTTCTGATAAAATGTTATCACTAATTAAAAAAGTATTAGGTTGTAATTTTTGTTTACCTTTCCTTTATTTTAAATTATTAAAATTAAGTATTCTATAAAAAAAGCTAATTGTAGTGTTTATAAATAAAATAATTGCAAACATTATGATTAACAAAAAATCACTGGTACTTACAAAACAATTAGTAAATTATTATGTTAACGTAGTGACATTGATTCTAATTACTTCAATATTATAAGTTTTATCTTTTATGCTAGTATGAACTTCTCCTCTAATAGTTAAATACTTTCCATCAAATTGTAACCGAAGAAAATGGTTTGATTCCAAATCATTTTCGCCTCTTTTAATTATTTTATTATAGTCAAAAAAACTTACTAATGGATGAAAAATTAAGTACATTTGCCATTCTGTAAATAATATTTTATTGTATTATATACAAAACCCGTTTTTTGTGAAATATACTTTAAATAAGCTAAGAAAAATTTATATTGCTTTCTTTGTCTTTTCACTGCACTAAAAATTCTTACTATTTAAATACACATCGATAAAAGACCAAAGTTTACGAGAGATGGAAAGTATGACAGTAACATTGAGCAAAGGGTGTTGGCAGGAAAACAAATAAATGGGGCACTGTATAGCTTTATGAATAGCCAGAAAGTGTCAAAAAAGGCACGTCTGGCAGTGCATAGAGGTGTGTTGGTTCCCACATTTATGTATGGTAGTGAATGTTGGGTTTAGCAGAAGCATGAAAATAGGATAAATGCTGCGGAGATACTTTTACAAATAATCTGCATAAATTTCATGACTGATACTTTACCAAAAATAATTATTTTTTTCTACCCTCTTTAAAATTTTGGAGTAATTTACCCTGGCCTTTGGGGGCTGCCAGAAGTCGAGCAGATATTAAACATTGAGTCAGTAAATTTTCAAGAATTTTGAAATGACAACTGAAAATTGGTCACTGGCTCTTCCTCTATAAACACGACATTTAATTTTGTAAATTTCAGCGTCAAACTTGGGTAGTTCATCGGTCTTATACTTTTGACAGTAATTTTAGTGAGTTTTGGTATCGATAGCGAATAAAAAAAAGATCCAAAATTTTTCTTTGAAAATGAATTATATAAAAACGTATTAACGGTAAATAAATTTCATGGAAACGAATAAATAAAAATGAGTATAATCAATAATCAACTCATTCCAAGAAAAAACACCGTTCAATACTTTTAAAAAACGTTATTCAAATTTGCATAACAAAGAAAACAACTTATGTGAAAAGTTCATCGATAACCCCGATTTTTCATTGCATGCAATGTGAAAAAGAAGCGATAACCAAACCTAAATCTTGGCATTTATCATCTCGAATGTGTCCAGGATAGAAAAAGATACATTTAGTTATTATCTTTTTTTTTTCTACGATTTTCCACTTTTTCCGCCACAGCTGTTATCCGCTTTAGCCTCGCTTTTCTTGCTCGAATATGATTTATATAAACTGCTGTTATTCGATTTTAACTTACACGAACGTCGTTTGTTTACTTTAAGAAAGTTTGTTTACATTTTAACACTCCTGAAGTCCACACTGGCGTGGTTTATAATTATATTAGGGGGTTAATTTAGTAATTGTCCAAGTAAACAAGTAAGTGCAAGTAAATCTTTTATGTAAGATTTGGCTGTAAATTAAAAAACTTTCTTTATTTTTTTCAAAATTAAAATGTAAAAAACATATTTGTTTTTTTTAACTTATCTTTATTTTTAACTAAAAAAACAGTTTTATCAGTAATAATAAAAAATATAAAAAAATTTAAGGTACTTATATGTTAAATAGTGGGCTAATCACTAAACATATGGAAATAATCTAAGGATATTGATTTATATTTAAAATTTTATTAAATTGTTTGATTAAATATTTTGTATTTTCAACACATATTGTACGTCAGTGTAGTTTTTATTTTAACACAAAAATATATAAAAATATTGGTGGTCTGGGTGCGACCCGAGAGGTCCTCACGACTAACATCTCAGTGAGAAGAATAAAAAAATACCATAAAATTTGTTGTTACATACATACATACATAAAGTCACGCCTTTTTCCCATAAGGGTAGGCAGAGACCACTTGCTACGGTTCTTACACACATCTTTTGCTTCCTCTACTTTCATCAGTGCTCTCATGCATGCTCGTCGGTTGTTGGTACTCTTGACCTTGCCTTTCTTCAAAACAATGTTGATCTGATCAAGATATGTTCTCCGAGGTCGACCTCTACCGACTTGTCCATTTACACTCGCCTTATAAATTTGTTTCGTCAATCTTCCTTCATCCATCCTTTCTACGTGTCCAAACCACATCTTCTTTTACACCACAGCGTTCTCTTATCTCACAATTCTTTACTTTATCCAACCGAGTCACTCCGGCAATACTTCCCAGACTACTAATCTCCGCAGCATTAATCCTATTTTCATGCTTCTGCCAAACCCAACATTCACTACCATACATAAGTGTAGAAACCAATACACTTCTATGCACAGCCAGACGTGCCTTTCTTAACACTTTCTGGCTATTTCTAAAGCTTTGTAGTGCCCCATTCATT
This sequence comes from Agelastica alni, assembly GCA_950111635.1. NCBI lineage: Eukaryota > Metazoa > Arthropoda > Insecta > Coleoptera > Chrysomelidae > Agelastica > Agelastica alni. Next base: position 3,286,061 of record OX467710.1, read on the forward strand.
TGTTTTTCTGCCAATACCCTTCGCTCAATGTCACTGTCATACTTTCCATCTCTCGTAAACTTTAAACCCAAGTACACAAATTCATTTACTTGTTTCACTCTTTCTCCCTCAATCGGAACTCCACAGTTTGTCATGCTTTCTTCCCTATCAAAAACCATTACTTTCGTTTTTCTTAGATTTATTTTCATTTCTTTGATTTTCAGGGCTGCATGCATAACATTTACCATGTAGTTATAATAATTATTATTAAAATTATTTTAAAAAGCGACTTTATATTGTTTATAACAAATTATAATTGTTATTAACAATATTATGTTTATGTCAACCGTAATCTTTCAAACTTTTTCGTATCATTTCAAAAGCGGGAGCTATTTTTAATTGTTTATAACAATTTTTTTTAATAATTTTAATCTATAATTATTTGTTGGTAACAATATTTAATTATTATAAAGAATGCTTGATTATTACTAACAATAATTTTTCACTGTTATGCTATTCTCTTAATTCTGACACAAGTTTAAAATTCTTTAATTCCTATTTTTGTTTTCTAAAACTCTCTTTTTATAAAATATTGTCATCATATCTTTCAAACAAATATTCTTAACACGCCATAATCATATTATTCAGGTCTTAAAATTTTGTATTAAAAATATTATAATTTATAAATTGCAAATTCAGGTAGTTTACCATTTAAATGTATTAAAGCTCATAAAAAATTTTTAGAAGTATATTTTTGGTGGTTGGTGAAATTTTAAATGGTAGCTACATTTTGTCGTTTAAAATTAATGAGGAATCATGATAAAAGAGCGGTGGGAATGTTTCACATTATGGTTAATGAGAAATGAAATAAGTCTCTGAAGATCAAAGTTGAAAAACTTTAGCTGTGAGAAGGCTTAAATGTGCGACAGAGTTTAGACGGATTAGTTTGCAAAGGAATCAATAATAAAACATGCGAATATTTCATAAGTTTAAAATAAACTCTCAAGAGGTAAACAATTTTTTTTTTAAATATAAAACAGATAAAATGTTTATAAATTTTTTATAACACTAAAAAATGTTTCATCAAAACAGATAATGTTTCCAAATTTATGTCCAGATAACAACACTGTTACACTACAACCCTGGGTGGGTCTTGGCTGATTGAACCACCTCTCTCCATCGAGTACGGTTTAGGGTAACATTTTTCCAGTTATCAATTCCCATTATTTGCAAGTCTTTGTGGATGTTATCTCTTAATCTCAGCTTAGGTCTTTCCAGTGGTTTCTTTTCTGTTGGGTCTTTCTCCCATAAGTTCTTTATAAGCCCTTTGTTATTATGGTCCATCTTAGTCGGTTGGATTTTATTTCTTGTACTATGTCTGGGTAGCCATATAGTTTGGAAAGTTCGTTATTGGTCTGTATTTTAGATTTGCTAGTTTGTTGGTCAGTAACCGGTTCAAAAATTCTCCCTAATATTTTCCTTTCAAACCTTCTAAGCAATTGTTTATCGAAAATTGTCATTGTCCATGTCTCGCTTCCATACATGATGACATGTCTTATTACTGTCTTGTATATGTTGATTTTTGTTGACTTTGTAATATATTTGTACTTCAGCATCTACACAGAGAAAAAATATTTGTTTCCCTGGGTTATTCGGTGTTTAACCTCCTGCTTAATATTATTGTCCGCTGTTATCAGAGAATCCAAATATTTAAAAGACTAAACATTCTCAAAATTGTGGTCGTTCATAGTTAAATTTTGTCCCACTCGGTTTTTATTATCCTTTCGCGTTAAATGCATATATTTTGTCTCGTTTACTGTCAGACTCATTCTTTCAGCTTCTTTCTTTATTTGTACAAACATTTCCTCGACGTTAACTGTGTTTTTTTCTACAACATCGATGTCATCAGCATATGCTTGGAGCAGCCTAGGTCCATTGGCTCCAAATATTTGTGTGTTTGTTTGGGCTACTCTCACTACTATCTCAAGGGTCAAAAGTTGAATAGAACTGGGGACAGCGTGCCTCCTTGTTTACGTCAATTTTTTACAGGGAACATTTTGGACATTACGAAATGTACTAGTAATTTTGTATTGGAAGTATTTTAATAAGCATTCATTTAAATATTTTTTTTTTGCACATAATCTTTTATAAAATATACTTACAAAAAAAAATAGGCTGAGGTTGTGATAAATTACCTAGTAGACTGCCGATCATAAACCACGCGTTTGATTGATGAGAAATATGGAGAACGAGAAGACCATGTAAACAGAGACACGTTATTTTATTGTGAAAAAGAGTTGCAGGCAATCGTTAAATGGTTATTTTTATACATGATCTGCTAAAAATCAAAGAAATGAACGTAAATGTAAAAAAGACGAAAGTATTTAAGAGAAGAGAAGAGAAGAAGAAAGCATGTCAAACTGCAGGGTGCTGATTGAAGGAAAAAAATGTGAACAAGTGAATAAGTTTGTAAAGTTTGGTTTAAAGTTTACAAAAGATGGAAAGTATGATTGTGGCATGTAGCGAAGGGTGTTGACAGAAAAACGAATAACTTTATAAGCAGCCAGAACGTGTCACAAAAGGCATAACAAGTTGTGCACAAAGAAGTGCTGGTTCCTACACTTATGTATGGTAGTAAGTAAATGTGGGGTTAGGCAGAAGAAGCATGAAAATAAGATTAACGCTGCGGAGATGAGTAGTATGAGAAATATAGCCGAAATGACTCTGATAGATAAAGTAAATAATAGTGAGAAACGCTGTGGTGTGAAAGAACATCTAGTTACCAAGATTGATAAAAAAATGCTTTGATGGTTTGAACACGTTAAGAGAATGGACAGAAGAAGATTTACTAAACTGATTTATAAGGCGAGTGCAAATGGGCTATACGGTAAAAGTTGACCTCGGCGGATATATCTTGATCATATCGACATTGTTTTGAAAAAAAGGCCAGGTCAAGAGTAGAAATAACCGATAAGCACCTGTAAGAGCACTGACGAAAGTAGAAGAGGGAAAATATGTGTATTAGAACCATAGCAAGTGAAAGGAAGTGGTTTTGCCTTCCCCTACGGAAAAAAGGCGTGACTATATGTTTGGTATTTATTGTTGTCATATTATTCAGCTGTGATAAATTGTTTATATTCTTAAAATTTTATTAATTAATATTAAAAGTTTCTGAAACTAGCGTTACTATATGTATGTTTGTATGTACAACCAACTCATAGTTTGATATCATTCGAACCAATCTGGTATGGTCCAGGAACCACATTCGTAAACTACAAAGTTGCTTTAAAAAATCCTATGTCATGTCTCTAAAATTCACGATTGTGCCTTACGTTCCATGTACACCCTTTTTTACACCCATTTTACGATGACGATTCAAAATGTGTATGTGTTTACAAAGTTTAATAAATCGCATATAAAAGGATAAAAGGCTCGGTCTTAATTAAAATTTTTAATTTTCTGTCCCGACACTAAAAAAATTTAATGAATATTCTGCCACGCACATATGGCAACAACAATTGTAAAAAAAAATTTAGTACCACCATCTCTCTTTAATTCAATTTAGACCATCCATAATATTTTAATTATTACCGCTATTTTTATTAAATGTTGTTAAATAATCCAAACAATATTGTTTTATTTTACATACATACTTGCTACGGTTTTTGTACAAGTCTTTTGCTTCTTCTACTTTTATTAACGCTTTTAAGCATGCTCGTCGCTTGCTGGCACTCCTAACCTGACCTTTCAGCTATACTTCTTAAACCACTCATCTCCGGAGCATTGATATTACTTACATGCTGCTTCTGCCAAACCTAACATTTACTACCTTATATAAGTGTAGGAATGTCCATCGCTCAATATCACATACTTTCAGTATCTCGTAAATTTTAAACCCATGTATACAAACGTATATTTATAGCATTATGCATAATATTAATAACCATCGCCTTAAATTTTAATAAAAATTAGAAAAAATGTAAAAGTTAAAAAAAAAAAAAATTTTGTATACATCAGACATCTGCTCACAAATTAGGTCGCGGTTAATAGTAATAATAATAGTTTTGAAATGACAAAAGTTAAGGAAATTGATAAAAAAAATTGATTTATAAGTGTGATTGACAATTTGGAAGTTTTAAGGTATTTGTGCATATCTTAGAAGAGTGTATATGAACAAAACTTAATGTTAATAAAAAAGGAACTTAGAATAAAGAAAATGAAAAAACTTCATCGAACATTTTTGTAAATGTTTCACTTCCAGTGAAACAGTATTTTCTTTTGTGCATAATGTGATTAATTTCCTAGGTTGTCTTCTTTAGCAACCATTTAAATTGCTAAGCAGAAATTAATCATTTTATTTATTTGAAATTTCTACATAAATTGGTAGATATACGTTTATTAAAATAACTAAATATTATTTCGAGGTGCACGTTTATTGAATGACATGGCCATCTAATGGCTTTCTTCGATTACAACATAAGTACCTGATAATATTTCCAAATTTATACAAGATTCCCTGACAACAAAGTTAATCAGATACAGCTTGTTATAGTTGGAATATAAAATAATGTTCTCGTAATATCTTGTAAACTTTTTGACATGTTTCTTTCAAATTTTGCACACAGCTTTCTCATTAAATCCTTACTTTTTAAATTTAAGAGTTCCTGTTTTATGTTTAACGTATTATTAGTTATTCATAAGGACCAAAGGTGCGTTAAATTTAAAGGATTGAGTCATTTCAGTAGACAAATAGACGTGATAAATAGATATTGCAGCTTCTCTTTGAAAGCAAAATATTTCAAAATCTTTTAAAAAAAAACCTACAGTTTACGAGATATTACGAGAGCTTTTATTTTATTTTTTCAACTTTAACAAGCTGTATTTTATCAACTAAGCATTTGAAGGGTTTATGTTCCTACCTCAATTTTCATCATTTGTCAAGGGCTATAAAGCATTGTCGGTCGAATATCGAAACCATCTGTATGTACCCATATAAACAAAAAATTAATTTGTTGATGGTTTCCTAGTTTATTTGCGAATAAAAATGTTTAAAACATAAAAATAAAATGATTGGTAATGTTCGGTAAAGATATGTCATTAGTATAATGTACGCTGTTTTTGTTATCATTTAACTTATTGATCTTTCCAAAATCAATAAAACTATTTTAAAAAGTGTTGAAACATTTAAACGAAAAAATAATATCGACCCAGAGTTTATTCAAATTAGACAAATTTATTGGCGCATCAAAAAAAATCAATTAGTTGTTTACCTCTGACACGTTTTAATTAACAGTTTCAAAACATAGTGATCACTTCACAAAAATGTTATAGTTTTTTGTTGTAGGAACCGTAACTTATTCCTTAAAATTGACAACTTATCGACAAAAGAGTAGGCAACCTCAAAAGGTCGCGTTTATTTAATCCAAATGGTCCCGTTTACCAGCGGCTGGAAAAAAAAATGTGTGACAAAAGTATTATTTTTTTTTGACGTATTATCGTCCGGATTACGTGATCTCTTGTGTAGCAGCGTCGCGACGGAACTGGTCGGCCTTACAGGTGCGTCGAATGAAAGCGTCGACTCCGACGAGTCGGCTGGAAAGTAACTCTTTCTGTATCTGTGTTTGACGTTGCGGCTTTATTTTTTTTATTCTCCTTACCATCAGATGTAAAGTTCCTATGGGATTAAAGTACAATAAACTTAATAAATGATAACCGACAATATAGCATTCAATTTTTATTTTTTACTCTACGACTTTTTATTGTAAGCGGGGAGAATTGACTCTTAGGTACTAATTAAATTGTGAGAGTCAACAAATAACTAACTAGTGCCAACTTTTAACTGACCCAGATATTTCTTAGAGATACTCGTAGATTCAAGGACTCACCAGGATAATCACACCCGTTGCAAGAAGTATTTCATCATTGGAATGTTATTATTTGACACATCTAATATATAAAATTCTCGTGTCACAATATTAGTTACCATACTCCTCCGAAACGGCTTGACCGATTTTGATGAAATTTTTTGTGCTTATCCGGTATCTATGAGAATCGTCTAACATCTATTTTTCATCCCCATAAATGTTAGGGGTAGTCCACCCCTAAATTTTTTATTTTATTTTTTGGACAAAATTTTTAATTTCTATTTTTTTATGATACAACATACAAAAATACATACAATCCTCAATTTTCACCCTTCTACGATCAACCCTTATTTTTTAATAGCCATTTTAGTAATTTAATCATTTTTCCTCTCCGGTCGAAAGCTGATCAATCGTCATTTAATTAGTTATCCCCGCCAGATGTCTACAGGTGTCACTTCTGACCCAGTAAACAGCACGGAGTAGGGATGAGAACGAAGCCGGTCTCCTTTCTTTCTCACTCCCTACACAGTTGTCGGCCATCATTATTGTTTATGCATCAAGTGTAGTAGTAACGTTGACAATTATTATTTTGCTATCTCAGTGTAACTCTCATATTAACTTTTAATCGTTCCTATTTTATTAATAATAATTAAATTATCAATTTTGAGTGTATTTTGCACGATTAGTTAATCAAGTGATTTTATAACCTCAAAAGTACTCAACACGTGACACGAGCTTCCAATAACAACGGATTTTGTGTTGTAAGTATACTTTTTTTTATTTATATCGAAAATGTTGTTGATCTTATAAAAATGTAATTTTAATTTAATTTTATTAAAAAAATGTAATTGAACAATTAAGATTTTCATAGTTTCCAAGAAATCAATCATTATGAATCTTTATTTTGAAATGTCAATGGAAATATTGGCTGTATGAAAAAATTATAAGAGACAATGTTTTCATAAAATTTAATTTTTTACTTTTGTTTGAAAAATTTTTCCATAAAACTTTGTTTTTGTTATAATTTCATAAATTAAAACTAATCATTTCAAAACTGCGGCAAAAATCCTGGCCCTAATTATACTTTTAACATTTTTCATCATTAAATAATTTCATTAATTCTATTTATGTATGTTTTGTACGGTGAGCAATGCCAAGAAAACGCAAAGGGGCTGATTTGAGCCGCAGTACCAGTAAAGCTCGAAACTTGCGAAATAGCAGATCCGAAAGAACAGAAAAACAAATCCAGCAACAAAATACTGATGCACGTGTCAGAATGGCGCAATTGCATCAAGAAGAGCCAGAAGATACACGAGCTGAACGCAATGAAGTCAGAAGATTAGAACAACGACAATCACGCCGTTTCACAGTCAATAGACGAAGAACAAATGACCAACAACGACAACAGGTACATCGAGCATTTATATCTGATTCATTCCTGCGTCTAGCATTCCAGTATGAGCCCGATATTGAATATTATGCTCATTCAAAAGTGGTAATTTACTACGAAATTATTTATATGGCAAAACAACGTTTGCTGGGTCATCTAGTTTTTATATATATTTTTATGATATCTAGTAAAAGTAGTAAAAGTTCAAGAAATATTTAGTTATAGAAAATAAAATTTAAAAAGAAATTACAAGATAATTTTTATCTATTTTATCATCATTATCATCATCACCATACAGCCCTTGATGTCCACTGCTGAACGTAAGCCTCTCGCATGTCTGTCCAAACGGTTCTGTTTTGCGCGACCTGTATCCAGTACGATACTATTTTCTTTATGTCATCTTGTTGAAGGCCGTCCCCGGTTTCTGTGTGCTTGTATTCGGGGTCTTCACTACAAAATTCTCCTTGTCCATCGGTCATCGTTTGCTCTCGCTACATGGCCAGCACAGTTTTACTTTAGGGTGGTTATCCTTACAACAACGACTGCTACTCCTTATCGCCTACGGATAGTGGCATTAGGAATCCTATCACGTAACGATACCCCTACCATTATTCTCTTTATGGCTTTTTGGATAACTTGCAATTTGGACACCGTTGCTTTTGTTAATGTTAGAGTTTCTGAACCATACAGGCAGACTTATTAGAATACTTGATCTAAAAAAGGTCTCTCAGCCTTTCAAATGCAGACCAGGCTAGGCTTATTCTTCCTACTAACTCGCATGTTTGGTTATCCCTACCTATTTTTTCTTGTGGCCCAAATATTTGTAGTAAGTTACTGGCTTGATGTCCTTGCCGTTCACGGAGATATTCTGATCGTTTTTGATGTTTTATATTCAAAGGCCACAAACTTGGCTGCTTGTTCTGGCGTCAAATTAATAATTTTTACCGAAATGCACTTCTTAAGAAATAACAGAACAAACATTAATCGCATTTTTGTTTTTTTTTTGATACGACAAAAAAGGTCAGAATTTAGATTTTTTGACAATTAAAACAGACAATGAAAATTATTTAAAATTTTGTGTCATGATTTATTTTACAATTTCAAACTTTTTTAAAAATTTTAAAATTATGCAATATCTTTGTGTCAAGGTAAATATTGAATTCATAAACAAAGATAAGTGCGTAATAGAATTTAAAATTCAAATTAACAAATCGGAGATTAGGTGCGTGTAACATTTCAATTTCAATTTGTTTTAAAATTTGTAATTTTAAATAACATTTCCTTTACATAGATTTATTTTTAAAACAGTTAAATCGTACTAAACCCACATTCAATATACTTTTTGTAATGTTTACTAAATTTGTAATCCATTAGGCTTTGCAAGCTCAGATTCGTATCCTGTCCGCAGCGCTGTGTAATGTTTAATTAATAATTATTATTTACAGAATATTTATTAAATCTATACTTGTACTAGTTCATGAACTCTTGTCACAATCTGATCTGGTGGTCTTCTTTTTTGTATGTGTTTCAGGTGGATCAGCACACGCTGTCACCAAGCATCTTCTTATTCCTATCACGCCCTCTCCTGCCGAAGGTTGGCGATCCAAATGGCAATTGTAGCTCTAGAAACTGCAGCACGAAGGATTTCTGCAGACGAGCGGTCGAACCATCTCCTCAAATCCTTTATCCATAAGTTCTGGTCTTCCTACTGATCTTTTCCACTGTATTTTGCCTTCCATTATGAGGCGTAATATTTCGTATTTAGGACCTCTTATCACATGAACCAGTTAATGCATTTTTCTTTCCTTGATGGTGTTTAGTAGTTCTTTTTGTTTGTGCATGCGCTGGAGTACTTCATCGTTGGTGATCCTTTGTACCCATAAACTTCGCAGCATCCGCCTATACACATACATTTCGAAGACTTCTATTCTCTTTTCAGTCTGTGAATTTAGTGTCCAGCTTTTACATCCATAGAGTAGGACAGAGAAGAAGTAGCATCTGATCATTCGAGTTTTAAGTTCCAAACTAAGTTCTAGTCTTGTAAAAAATGATTTCATACTCGTGAAGATTTTTCTCGCCTGCTTAATCCTTGAAAGTATTTCCCTTTTCGGGTCGCACTGGCTATTGATGTTAGCTCCCAAATATTTTATTGAGGTCACTTGTTTGATTGTTTGTACCTTGACACGCAGGTGTGCATTTATTGGAGTCTTAGAAAAGACCAATAGTTTGGTTTGGAAGACATTGAGATGTAATCCAAACATCTTGCTATGGTGAACTACGGAATCTTTAATGCTTTGTAGTTCTTTTACATCGTTGGTTATTATAACCGTATCATCGGCGTACCTGATATTGTTAATTGGGGTTCCATTGATCTTGATTCCGCCCTGGACTTCATCCAGTGCTTTTCTAAATATATCTTCCGAGTACAGATTAAACAGTAGTGGAGACAATACGTAACCCTGTTGAACAACACTCTAAATGTCTATCTTTACATCGTTACATGTATTCACTGTGCTAAGAATATCAAAAGGCGCTAAACTTTGTAAATAAAATAATAGTCAAACCGTGCAAAAGGCCCTCCGGTTATCACCTCACGAAACGTGATGACATAAATAATGTCACACTGGTATAAATCACAGAACGCTCGGTTTAATAACCAAGTCGCTTTTTCATTAATGTCTTTAAAGGACCAAAAATTAATACCTTTAAAAGATTTTTTTATTTTTAATACCAAAAAAAATTACATGTAGTGAATTAAGGTAAATATAAGGTGTGGTCGAGAATAGGGAATTGATTGTAGCTAAATATTACTTCACAGAGATTGATTCACTCGTAATGATTTTTTAGTATTCTCAAAGCTTCCAAGTAGTAATTTTGATTGACAGTTTTGCACCCTAGGCACGCTTTAGAAGTAAATTGTGCCCCCCACTTCACAAAATTTAATTGGCATCACTATCATTTTTAATTTGCTCATCTTGGCTTTTAATTTTGAGTTAATAATGGTGACGTACAATACATGAATTGCCTCTTGGTTTCCAAATTGTACTGGAATATCTTAGATTCACTGCAAGTTATTAAATTACTTTTGTGCTTAACTTTTTTATGTTTAAATCGTTATGCAGAGTAGGTATGTTTTCTTGTTAAAGTTGGCCATATCATTCCAATACTTAAACGTCGATACTTTTAAGAAATTCTTGTACTCTCTTCGTTTTTAAAGGATAAGGGATGTCCAACTTTTTGATTATGGTGAATTTTATCCGAAAATAAAAATACCACCACTGGCCACATTCGGCCAAAGAACTTGGCACGCTGATCAGTCTCACCTATTTACTCTCAAGATTAACACTACAAGGACTAATCTACATTAATAATCCTTCTTTTACAGGGCCGCTACAGAATGGAACAAGCTTCCCAGAAAAATATGACCTGAAACTTTTCAAAAAGCGGGTCCACAATCATTTACTTTCTATAATTCGTTGCCCTTTTAACAGTCGTAGTGTGGGCCACGGGACTACCCTTTTTGCGACTATTTTCAGTAAAAAAAAAACCTCCCCAGCTATGTGGGGTCAAGACATTGCATAAACAGGAAATTGGGTATCTTGGTCGTTACTGCATCGTTTTTGCCCTTACTCTGGACTTCTAAAATAATTTCTTACCTTATTCAAGGGTTTTACCATACCACTAATGGTGTAACGATTTTTGCCTAAAAAATTGGCAACATTACGTTGACAATATCCCTCATCCAATAAAATTAAGGCCCGCACTACCTCTTGTTTAGTTAAATTTCTTGCTCAATTAATTTTTTTAATTTTTGGGGACAAAATTAAAAAACAGTTTACTATAAAAAAGGTATTAAAAAAACATTTATGGCTTGCTTTTAACGAAAATACCTGCAAGTACCTGCACAAATATGTTTATTTTTTAACAAATTCTTTTATACTGTTAGTTTAACCGAAATGTTTTATTAGCTTGAAAAAAAAAAATTAAACATTTAGTTTTGCAAACTTTTTTTGATTAAAGCTACCTTTTTTAAAAAAAGACTTTGTATGTTAAAATAGTTAATACCTTAAGGTCCTAATGACCCTTCAATAATAAGTACCAAATAAAAAATTATTTAAAATATTTTACTACGATATCCTTGAGATAGAACAACTAATATGTTTGCAAATATCCTAATATTGAAAATTAATTACGTTATAAAACGTTTTATTAACATTTTCAACAAACTAAGGATAATATTTTAATATAAATTATGTTATTTCGGAACAAAAAATATTCATTAATTAATTTCGCTACTTAAAATGATGCTTAAGTGATAATCACACCATTTTATCTAATAAAATCTTGTCATGAAACTTTAGTTATCACATTTCACTGCGGTTTAATTCTCATTAAGTGTATTCATTAGTGGACGGAATAAAAGGGGTTATTATTTTACTAAGAATTCATCAAATTACATATAACATGAAACTTGGTGAAACAACCCTGCCTGACCCAATTTTACTTTGTTCCTTGGAATAAAACAGATAACAACAAAATTTAAATTTTCCATTATTAAATAAAAAAAAAATTATATACAGGGTATTCAGAACCACTCGTTAATAATAAATTGCAAAATTGTTCACCAAAATGTTATATATTTTTAATTTTTTTTTATTTTGATGTGTAACATCTTTGTTCCCGCGTTCTTGCAATTTGTGGAAGTGATTTCGTCAAATGGGACGGAAGTGTGAAAGTGTAACAGTCGCCGCGCGCGATTCACATTTAGTCAGATAGCCGTCAACCAATTTTCCGAGAGGTCGGTACTGTCAGTCACAGTTACAGTTTTGTGTAAAAAATTTGCTGTTTTATAAGTAAGCTATATAAATAAATATTAACTGTTGATAATAAATCTCAATAAAGTGCAGATCATTGATAAAAATTCAAGTAAGTAATAATAAATAATTATTCAAATAAAATATTTTAGTATTCACCCTTTTTAAATTTTGAGGTTGATTTCTGTCACTCCTAGTGTCAATTAAATAAAATACAATTTTTATTAAAGAGAATTATTGTCTGTTATGAAAAATTATTGTAAATAATACCAGACCCATTTTTTTTTAGAATATATTTTTAAAATTGCTTATTACTAAGGTGAGATGTCAAATGTTACACATCATATGCGACTGCTGTTGGGCTTGCTCTTTTTTAATTGACTTCCAAGGTAAAAACAATTTTTTCTTTAAGACAATAAGAATTTGATGATACCATATAAAAGATGACATAGAGAAATGGCATCCAGTGATACTGCTTCTAGATATTAATATGATAACATTACTTATTAATTACATAATTATATGAAACATTTAACATATACAACCACTATCATCTGCAGCTAGTTCATTTGGGTTGTGATAGCTTTTGGCTAATTTGGCACATTTGTTCAATAACTGTGAAGTTAATAGTAAGAAATATACCAAGGAGCATTGACAGCTGATCTAAGTAGTTTGAATTGAAAACGCTGTATCTTCATGACATTTGAGCCGTTTGTTAATCCTCGAAGTTGTATTTCACATGACCGTATAGGCTTTATTATGGTTTTATGAACTAGCACTTTGTTTGTAAGAGTTAGTTGGGATAAGCGCCACATTAGCCTGTACAATTTGTAAATCAGGCAAAGTTGTAATCTCTTTTGCGGTATACGTTTAACCCAGGTTAGGCGCCTGTCTAAATAAATACCAAGGTTATTTATTTATTTATCGTATGGCACACATCACATAATATGCCGTGCAAGTTAATGGTACAACAAATACATACATACATACATACATATAGTCACGCCTTTTTCCCGTAGGGGTAGGCAGAGACCACTTTCTTCCACTTCCGCTAAGGTTCTTACACACATCTTTTGCTTTCTCTACTTTTATCAGTGCTCTTATACATGTTCGTCGGTTGTTGATACTATTGACCCATCAGTTCTTCAAAACAATGTTAATCTGATCGAGATATGTTCGCACAGGGTGACCTCTACCGACTTCCGTCCATTAACACTCGCCTTATAAATTTCTTTCGTTAATCTTTCTTCAACCAATATTTCTACGCGTCCAAACCATCTAAGCAATCCTTTATCTTTTTTTTTAACCACAACTTTTTTTACACCACATCTCACTATTCTTTACTTTATCCAACCGAGTGCCCCATTCATATGTTTTTCTGCCAACACCCTTCGATTAATGTCACTATCATATTTTTAATCTCTCGTAAATTTTGAACCCAAGTACACAAATTCATTAACTTGTTCCACTCTTTCTCCCTAACCAGAACTTTACAATTTGCCATGCTTTCTTTTTTTTAAAAAATCATTACTATCGTTTTGCTTACATTTATTAACATTCCTTTGATTTTCAGGGTATTATGCAAAACATTAACCATCGCCTGCAACTTCTCTTCAAATGACGCCAATATGACTTGATCAAATTCAATCCATACGCATTCTACTTTAAATCTATTAAACAATCACCTGTGTATAAGTTAAACAGCCATGGCAAAGCCACAAATTTCTGTCTCACACCCTTTTTGATGTTAAACCAGTTCATGCAAGCTCCGTTTATTTTGACACAAGCAATGTAATCCTCGTAAAGTAATTTCAGTGCTCGTATTAAACTACCACTTTAGATTACTAGGAATAAACTGCTTAGTCTTTTAAACCAAAATAATAGCAATTATAAAGTGCTTCCTAAATATGTTCGATAAGAACTGTAAGGAAGCTAGAATTTATATTTATATTTAGCCAATAATATTAAGTCTGCAATTAATTAAGACTGGGGCCAAGGTCGCAAAAAATCCAAGCTGGTCAAGGTATGTCACGGTTGCCTGAAGAAACTTGCAAGAGGCATCAAAATCTGCCTTATTTAGTCGATCGTAGGGAGGGTCGTGAAGGCTATGCTGCCTTTCAAGCACTTCGATCTATTAGATGTTTTGTGCATAACCCTTAATCTATTTGAGGCCCGGGATTCCGAGACTTCGTACAAAGTTTATCAGTTTCCTATAAGCTAAGTTTGTGACATCGGAGTGCTTTAGGAACGCCACTTACAGAAACTTGAGCCTCTTGCAAAAAAGCGCTGGGCAACTTTCACTCTCTGTTTTTCCCATCTTTTTTAGGTGATACCTCAGAGGGCAGTGTCCAGTGAGGAGTTCCTTTACCAGTCTTAAGTCTTTTTTGCCTCATTTGGTAACAATAACATTCAGATATTTCGGGTAATGAAAAAGCTAATGCATTGGCAAAAAAGGTTCAAAGGAACTAACAATAGGTCCAAAACCATTCTGCAGGTATACAAAAAAAACAGGCCAAATGCCTGTTGGACTGGCAAAACTGTGGGTATTACAACATTTTACTCATAAATAGGAATGGCTGCAGATCACCACCCAGTCAATGAACATCTAAAAGGATGGAAAACGTAGAGAACAATTTCTGCAAATTCTGCGGCAAGTACAAAGAATATGTACACTATTATAAATAATAGTAAGATCGTTCATCTCCTACATACGAAGATCTTAAAAACTGTAACTCAAGACCCAGAAGACACACTATAAATACCCAAGAACCCAAGATCAAAAAATAATATCTCAAGGTCAAGGAAGCCAAAAGCATTTGTCAGGTTAAACCCTATTGGTAACTTATAACAATAATAGTAAAGCATCACTTGTAAAGAGCTCCCGTATCAAGTATTTTTGATTTAGTTGGTTTACGTCCAATGGACATAAAATAAACTCTAGTTTTGCAGTTTCTGGACACCCTGTAGAAAAAATCGTGAAGTAGTCTGCGCCGATGATGCATATAAAATAATAAATAATAATAAAAAAATTTTTTCTCAATAAATAAATAAATACAAAAATTTGGATAAGTATACATGGTGGAAGTGAACAAGGAACTCTAGCGATAAGTGCAAGCACTTGTTTCGCGGAGAAATACACATATGTAGAAAGTGAACTATAAGATATCAAATGTTAGATGTGTTATATAAAAATACAAAATGTAAGATACCTATGTATAATATAAAAATATAAAATGTAAAGTGTAAAATGTAGATAAAAACAATACAATACAATACAAGGATCGACGAACAATGCAATAATACCATACAACGAAAAATTAACAATAATAATGTTAAGAGTTTACAAGAACATGTCTAATAGATACAAAATAGGGTATGAATGTAGAAGCTTCGTAAATAAAAAAACACATTTCTAGTTGGAAATTAAAATTAGAAATTATGAATCAATACATTTTTTATCACTTAATCGAAAAGTCGTAGCATCTCAGTTCTTTGGCTTTGAAGGATGTGCTTTTTCAATGCTCTTTTAAAGCTGTCAAGATTTACTATACATTTAATTATTTCTGGTATGTTATTGTATAATTTAGGGGCGAAATAAGTATATGAGCGTTGAGCAATGACCCCAACCATTAGAGGTGTAATAAAGTGATTCCTCTGACGAGTATTATACTGATGAGAGGGAAGCAATGCTGTATGTTTGCTTGCGTGATATTTAATACTGGTGCATAAAATATACAATTGTCTTATGTCTAACATTTGTATTTCAGAGTATAGATTATTAGAAGAATATTTATTGTTCTTACAAAATATCAGTTTTAAAAATCGCCTTTGCATAACTTCAATAACATAAATATGAGTATTCGGAGCTCCACCCCACACTGCTATTCCATAGCGAATGTGACTTTCCACTAGAGAATAGTACAAAGTTTTCAAGTACTTCAGTGGCAGGATTTCTTTGAGTTTCCTAAATTTGAATAAAATTGTTCTCAGTTTATTAACAGTATATTTAATATGAAGATCCCATTTTAAATGAATATCAATAACTATACCCAAATATTTCACTTTACGCTCTTGGTGTATATGGAAAGGTGTTTCAAAAAGAAAGAAAGGGTTTAGTTTTTATTACTTCCCTGTAAATAAATATGTTGATAGCGTGGGTATTTTGTGTTATACATACAGCAAGAACTTGTTATTTATTCCATATCATGGCAATTGTAAATCGATTTCCTAAATATTTCATTTTACCAGTAATTTAAAGAATTCAGTGTAACCTTTAATAGGTAAACTATACACATATTCGTCACCAAAAATTTTAGAATATTTTAAATACTTAATCCAATGAAGGAAGATTTACGAAACAAATTTATAAGGCGAGTGTGAATGGACAAATCGGTAGAGGTCGACCTCGGAGAACATATCTCGATCAGATCAACATTGTTTTGAAGAAAGGCCAGGTCAAGAGTACCAACAACCGACAAGCATGTATGAGAGCACTGATGAAAGTAGAGGAAGCAAAAGATGTGTGTAATACGGTTCTTACACACAAGTGGAAGGAAGTGGTCTCTGCCTACCCC
The DNA here is from genome assembly GCA_950111635.1 of Agelastica alni. NCBI lineage: Eukaryota > Metazoa > Arthropoda > Insecta > Coleoptera > Chrysomelidae > Agelastica > Agelastica alni. The sequence goes on from OX467710.1 coordinate 3,302,682, forward strand.
TATGGGAAAAAGGCGTGACTTTATGTATGTAATCCAATTTAAAAATAATTATTTTAAATGTTTAACAAAAAAAAAGTTTAGTAGTAAAATAATAATTGTTTAAAATTTATGTTCAAATTTCTGTGTTATAAAAAAAAATTAAACTTCACAACAATTAATTTTTTTTTATTTTTTCTCTATGGAAAAATGTCGTGACTATATTTATGTAAGGCTAGCTTGCTTCAAAAGTGGCGATGGAAAGAGAACCGTCGGAAGTCAATCGTTCACAAATCAGTATCCGCCCGAAAATCGTCAATTTAAAAATGTTTTTTTTTATGGTCTGTTTTTTCTTATTTAAAGAGTGACTTATACAGGTAAATATACTATACTTAAGAATAAAGCATACTAAAGAAACACACTGTATTTTGTTAAATGTAAATACAACTAATATTTATTTACATTAATATAATAATATCGTAATAGGCTTTGACTGACAGTATTTTGACTTGTCTAAACGTAAAATTAGTTTTAAATTGCGTAATTATGCGTCGAATGCAATTGTTCCTATATCGATATAATTTTTTGTTCTCGAGATAATCGAGACGAAAAATAATTCCGAACGCACATACAAACATACGCACACACGAACATACTAACATACGCACAGACGTATATACACACTCCGACGTCCACTTAAAACTATTGCATTCGACTCTGGGGACCTTGAAATGTGGAGATATGTAAAAATTTGGGATTCGCAAAATCGGACTATAACTTCCACTGGGAAGTTAACTTAATAATTGGCGTTATTTGAAATAGAAATTTCATAACTATTGTGAATGTTACAATTAAACAGAATTATTTAAGGTTAAATTTATTAAATCTTATTTTGTTTATTTTAACACCAATGTTTGATTATGTTAAAATGTTTTTTAGTACTTGTTGCAATTATCCCACTATTCGTTTTTCAAATTGGTAACCCATTTTTTAATTTTAATTTATGCCAACTTTTTACTTGAATATATCAAAGTCAAAGATAATGTTTTATGTTCTTCATAAAACACTATGTTTTGGGGCTACATAATTTTATAAATAATAAATTATTACACACTTCTGTAAATGTCAGCATTTTATTGATTCAGTCCGAAATTATTTTAGTTTATTGATTACTTTTTACGCAGAGAAGTATTGAGGATTTTTCATATTATGACCTTTGTAGCACAATTGCCAATTGTCATGAAAAATACAGTTTTGTTATATTTTAGAACTTTACCTATCGGCTTCTCCTACATGCTGGTTATCTCTAGCAGATTTTCCTTTGTATTAGGGAATACCCGTGAGTCAGAGAATAAACAAGCTTAATTTTAAACATAATTATCGTTACTAATCGCGAACAGCATCTTAAATGCCGGACTTGTACAGTTCATCCTTCGCGAATGTTCTGGCGCATTCGCCAAAATCGATCCTTCGAGATTTGTATGTTCTGGAATACATCAGAACATGATAGAGTTCTTGAAAAATATAGGATTGGATAATAAGGATTTAAGAATAATTACAAACCTATATTAAAATTAGTCTGCTTTGATGAGGTTAGGGGAAAATACACTGTCATGTTCGCTGATACCCCGGAATGTTTGCAGTTTTTGGTAGATAAAGTGACGATGAGTAGAAACAAGTATGTACTTGACATTAACACAAACAAAAAAAATTATAGTTATATGTAAGGCCAATTTTAACATCGAGAGTAACGGCAAGCCTATTGAACGAGTGAGAAGATACACGTATCTTGGCACCAATATCAATGACCAATGGAACCACGCGCATGATATAAAGATCCGTATTGAGAAAGCCAGAGCATTGTTCGAAAATATGAGCAAAATATTTAAGAACCACGACTTGTGACCTTAGCAAGAAAGGTAAGATTCCTGCGCTGCTATGTGTTTTCAGTCCTGTTGTACAGGGTGAAGTCGTGGATACTTACTGAGGCAACAAGCAAAAGATTGGAAGCGTTTGAGATGTAGCTCTATCGTCGGATACTAAGGATGTCGTGGATAGACTGTGTTAAAAATGAGACGTTTTTACAGAGAATAAATAAGTGAAAGAAATTCTGAACACTATCAAATTATAAAAACTCCAATACCTCGTTCATGTGATAAGAAATACAGAAAGATATCGATTTCTTTAAAATATCTTACAGTGCAAAGTTAATGAAAAAAGAGGTGTAGAAAGAAGGAGAATCTTTTGTATCGATGGATAAATGTTAAAAATGTTTGTACATTTATAAATCTTAGTAAAAATAATGCCAGTTAAGAATTTAGTTATTTTATTATGATACCAAAAACAACTTGTTAAACTTCTATAAAATGTCCCAATATTTTCCTGATGTTTTCTTTAAAAGTAAATGTAATCCTAAAACAAAGCCACAAAATTTTTTTAAAAAAATAAGTGGTTTAAAAAAACCCTTTATTAGATACAAAATTGTCGAAATATATATTTTTTTTGTAAGTAAAGGATTGCTTACCTTCTCATCAATATTTTTGTGAATACACTGTTGCATATTCCATATTTTAATTAAAACATTCTCTTCTGCAATAAAAACAAAACAAATTTAAAAATTAAAATTTTTCTTGGCAACTTTTTATCAAATGTTCTTGGTACCCTTTTTCTAATGCCTTATGGCCTTCATTCGCTGTTATACGTTTAGATTGGAAATAAAACCGAAAATTGACCCTTAATTGTTTAAGAAATAATCAAATTTAATAAATATTGCAAAATATCAAACTTTACTTTACGATTTCAATGTGACCAGAGTAGTAATCCTAAATTTTTCATAAAGTGCATTCTAGGTCAAACAAGTATTTTTGTATTTTATTTTATTTTATGCTTAAAATATTGTTTTTTTTATGCTAGTAACATTCCCTTACGTGATTTAATAGCCTCTTGATTGCATTGAATGTAAATATCAGTATATTTTTCATCTTCATCGCTTAAGTTACCTTCCAAGACATCTCTTTTTAGACTGTAATCATCGTTAAACTAAAAAATAATATATTAAAAATGATTATTTTTTACCAATATAAATATGTAAAACTTACTAAACCAGGAAGGTTCCAAATACAAAAGTTATATCTCTAAAAATTAATAAATATTAATAAAAAAAATTATGAAGGTTTATTACTATTTAAAAATATTCGTTAATTTTACCACCTACCTGGATGGAAGAATCGTCTGGAAATTCACCATTTTTAACTTTGTCGATTAGTTCCTCGGTTGTTTCAGTGTATAATTTACAGTCCTTGTGCAATTTAGGAATTTTATTGCGCAGGTTTTCGCAATAATTCTTAAACGTATAAAAAAAATAAGAGCTTGGGTTCTAACAGTCACTTTAATTTGCAGCGTATGAAAAAAATATTTATTAATAATTTTACAAAAAAACTTTTCCTCGACAAAAATTCCAAAGTTAACAAAATAAGGGTTATCAAATTTTTATTAAAAAAAGAGTAAATGTTCTGTTAGAAATAAGTTAACAATTCTAAATACATTGTTTTTATTAACTAATTTAGATATTGTTAAAAATAATAGTATGTAATTAGATTGTTAAGTAAAATTCTTAAAATTTCTTACATGACGGAAAATCGGAATTTTCCAGTCATACGAGGTTTGACTATTATATAACGAGACTGATTATAACAAAGACTTTTATTTTAAGAATTATTCTACAATTAAATGCTCTTCTTCAATGTACCCCTCGCCACATACCGTTCCATTCGTTTTTTCCATTTTGGTCAAAGAAATGCTGGAAGTTTTCATTTGTAAGAGCATTTAAGAGCTTCGCCGATTTTCACTTTACCTCTTTTAACGACTTGAACCGGGTTGGCAGACTTTCAGTCATTACGATGCCGTTGATGTTGACCAGGACGTTGGTCATCTTTGGTGCTCTCTCGGCCTTCAGAACACCGTTAATATCTTTCAGAAACATGCACACGAGATAGAGAATTTTACACATTGTTATTGACACGAGAAAAAAACTCGTTCGTTTCTAACCTCTATAAAAAAAATACTACTACAGCGACAAAAACGTGTTTTCGTACTAAAATAGTAAAAACTTCCAGCTATCTAACGCTACATTCGTTTTCCCCCTAACCATTTAGGACGCCTTTTGCACACGCAGTCTCGTTATTTTATAACCAGACCTCGTATATAAGTTCTTTCGAAAAATATGAATTTTACCAAATAATAAAGTATTTTTATTTTTAATAATATTGAAAACTGGTGCAAAATAATTATTTAAAATTGTTAAATAAATTTTTATCTACAGTTTTCACTTTGTTTAATAAAAATTTAACGATATTTAAATTTTGTAACTTCCAAACTGCAGCCTTTTTACGATGCATTTAAGTACTTGATACGTAACAAGATAAAATATTTTAAAATTATCAACTTTATTACAAAGGTTGTCAAATTTTGTTGGTACAGGACTGGAAAATTCAATATCTGCTGGTTGTATTTTAAGTTTTACGTCATGCAGAACTTTTTTTAAAATATCTGTAAAATTATTAATAAATGTTTTTTCACATTTTGCGATCTTAGGTAGTCACACAAGCCAGAATAATTGCTATGAAATATTTTAATTAATTTAAACCTTCTTTAGTTTCCCAATTCTACAGCTCAAGACTTTTAGATGAAAAGACATTTGCTTATCGTTTTATCAAAAATGGCTTAAACGTACATAAAAATAATGATAATTTTGATACCTTTGGATCCTTGTAGCAAAACGTCGTCTGACAAATACACCAGATAAAAATAAGTAGTAGCAACTTCATACTTTTTTTTTTAATATTAGCTCCCACTTTACTGTAAGTTAATAGAAATATATTGTTAAAATATAAAATTACAAATGTATACATTCATCTATTTATACTGTTTTAAACCAGTTATCTCCTTAATTATAAATTTTTTCGTTTGGTGATATAACTTCTCATTTCCTTAATTTAAAAAGTACAGAGAGATCTTTTAAAGTTGGTCCTTTTTGAAGTACGATTTTTTAGTGTCTCCTTATTAGCACGCATATATTAGTTTCACCTGTATTTTTGTTTGTATGACTATAACTTACTCTTTGGCCTTGATTTTGCACTACTTTAAGCGATCAGATTTTATTTAAACTTCGCGCACTTGTCAAAGACCGACGACAATGCAATATTTCGATCAAAATATCCGATTATCCTGATTAGTTTCGCCAGAATTAATAAATTACTTCTGGGATCCTTTGCGTGAAAGTAAGAGAGATATAACTAATGCGTAAACTACGCATGCACGCATTCCAATGTCATATTATAATTCACCTAATCCAATATATTGGTGAGAAACGTGCCGAGGAATGAATAGTAAGAAGGTGAGTAGAACAAATCAAACTAAAAAGCGAAAAATAAATTAAAGTTTAAAAAACTAAGTTAATCAAAATAAAAAGTAAAAAATAATTCTTAACATAAGAACAAAATTACTGACGAGAAAATTAATGCGAATGTTCTAAAAGCGTGGAGTGCTTTGTATAACATTTTTAAACTAACTGCGTTTCGGAATGAAAGCACCTCACGCTTTTAGAATTATTTTTTACTTTGATTTACTCTTAAGGCGTGTTTTTTAGTTTTTTTAAACTATAATTTATTCGTTTATTCTTTAAAAGTTGGTGGACCAAAAAGTACTTCTAGATGGTGTAAGCGTAAATACACAATTTTCTTTTGTATAAGGCTTAGTTGCTAAGTTATGGGCTTCTAAAATAGTTATTTTTGTATCTAGAATGCGAAATGATACTTTTGCGTTTAAGCATGGGAGTTATTTTCCCGAGCTTCAGCGAGGCAAAATAACCATTCGATAACGCAAAAGCATTTCGCATACGAGATGCAAACAATATTTTTTCGAAAACTGCATTAAAACTAATAAGAACAAAAAAAATAAAGTATTTGTCATTTTTAACTGACATTTTGTGTTTGAACTAAGATGATCTAGTACGTGTCACACTGTCACAGCTAATAAAGTCGTTGTTCTAAATTGTTTAATTAGAAATGATTTGAATGAATAAATTTTCTTCTCCAATTTAGTAATAAAAAATTAATACACCTTTTAAAACTGTAATCCAAAGATACCTGTTAATCAATTAAATTGAAATACACTGAAGTTAATTAAGTGTATGTCCGATTTCTTTTTGTTGTAATATTTATAATTTATAATTTTTATAATAATATTAGATCTTATTTTGTTTATTTTAACACCAATGTTTAATTGTAATGAAAAATTTTGCAATACTTGTTGCAATTAACACTTTATCTGTATTTTAAATTTTAATCTACCTTTTATTGGAATATATCAAAGTCAATGTCCTTCATAAAACTCCATAGTTTAGGGCTACATAATTTTTAAAGTAATAAAATAATACACACTTTTATATATGTCAGTGTTTTATTGATTCAGAATGAAACTAATTTAGTTTATTGATTATTTTTTACGCAGAGAAGTATTAAGGAATTCTTATATTATGACGTTTGAAGTACAATTAACATTTGTCATAACAAATAAGTTTGTTTTACCAATACGCTGCTATTTAATTAATTGTTTTACAAAAATATATTTATTTTAAAGAATTTAAACATTGTTACTTTCGAATACTCACGTTAAGCTCTGCCAGCCATTTTCTAAAGATTTAATGAATTTCCAATTTTTAGGAACTCAACCTTAACCCCTCTTAAATGCTGGTTATATTTAGCAGATTTTTTGACTTGGAAAACACTTGTGTGTCAGAGATTCAACAAGCTTTACATAATTGTAATAATAACATAATGAAAAATTACCTTTCAAATATTGGAATATACAGGGTCATTGTTTTGGAGTTTCACTTAGACGTTTTAGAAAAACCTGACATAATTAAAATCTGAAAATTTAAGTCTAACAACGTTATAAAATACAGGGTGATTTATTTAAGAAAGTTGAAAAATCTTTAAATATGCGTTTTGAATCACCCTGTACAGTATTAATAATTTTAATAACAAAATAACCAAGTTTAGTAAAAATACGCAATACTGGAAAGACATAATGCAAAAAAACATGTTTAAATTTACATTCATTATAATGATACAGGGTGTCAAATCGGACACGTTTCCGTGATAAAAATGGTCATATCTCGTAAAACACTCGGTGTAAGGCAGCAAAACTTTATATTGGGAGAATCCCCAAGAGTAGCTTTATCGAAATAAGTAATAATAAACAGAGTGTTGTATTTAAAATAAGCAAGTTATAGTTAACTTCCTGTATAACCGGAAGTAGTTTAAAGCTCTTAATATTTTAGATCAATTCGGTATATCCAAAAACCTTGAACCTCAAATTTTCAGATTTTAATTATGCCAAGTTTCTCTAAAACGTCTAATTGTTACTGCAAAAAAATCACCCTGTATTATAGCCATTGTTTTTAAGCATGGAATTTGCCAAATTTCAATAAGATTTGGGTTTGCTCATTTTGGATCTATAAAATATAATTGGCACACGTATATTCTGTAGGTTTTTACATACATACATAAAGTCACGCCTTTTTCCCATAGGGGTAGGTAGAGACCACTTCCTTCCACTTGCTACGGTTCTTAGACACATCTTTTGCTTTCACTACTTTCATCAGTGCTCTCATACATGCTAGTCGGTTGTTGGTACTCTTGACCTGGCCTTTCCTCAAAACAATGTTGATCTGATCAAGATATCTTCTATGAGGTCGACCTCTACCGACTTCCGTCCATTTACACTCGCCTTATAAATTTGTTTCGGCAATCTTCCTTTATTCATCCTTTCTACGTCTCCAAACCATTTAGGCATTCCTTTATCTATCGTTGTAACCATATCTTCTTTTACACCACAGCGTTCTCTTATCTCACTATTTTTTACTTTATTCAACCGAGTCACTCCGGCTATACTATTCAGACTACTCATCTCCGCAGCATTTATCATATTTTTATGCTTCTTCTGCCAAATCCAACATTCACTACCATACATATTTGTAGGAACCAACACACCTCTATGCACCGCCTGACGTGCATTTTTTTAACACTTTCTGGCTATTCATAAAGCTATCCAGTGCCCCATTCATTTGTTTTCCTGCCAACACCCTTCGCTCAATGTCACTGTCATACACTCCATCTCTATTAAACTTTGAACACAAGTACACAAATTCATTTACTTGTTCCACTCTTTCTCTCTTAATCGAAACTCCACAGTTTGTTATGCTTTCTTCTCTTTTAATAACCATTACTTTTTTTTGGTTAAAATAATACACTGCTGTTTAAACTTAAGCCATTGTGCTTATAACAAATAAAAGGTACAACAAAAAAAACACCAGTTAGGAATTTAGTTATTTTATTATTGAACTAAACACAACTTGTTTAACTTCTCAAAAATGTCCCGAGATTATCCTGATGTTTACTTTAAAAGTAAATGTAATTCTAAAACAAAGGCACAAATTTTTTTTTAAAAAAATAAGTGATAAAAAAAACTTGGTGTTCATTATTTATTTGTGAAAAAAATAACCAACGTTATATTTTCTAAATTTTCAGGAAATTAAAAAACCTTATAAAACCGATATAACTACGAGTATGTATGATTATGTTTTTTATATACATACTTCGTAAGTAAATATAAATAAATATCTTTTACAAATTTTAAGATATAATTGAATGCTACATAAACACCAGTTTTTTTTGTAAATTTGGAAAAAAAATCGGACATTGGCATTTTTTGCTAAAAATTTAAAATAAAGTGTACTATTATTTTGACGCACATTTTATTTAAACTGAGAAATACATTTAAAACTCGTCAATATTATAGATAAAATTATTTTATTTAATATTAATCACAACCGACACTGTTATTATCCTCGTCGCTATCGATAGTAGTCGCACACTCGGTTACATTAAATTTTTTGTAAAAATTGACACTAGCTGGGTTTTTTAAAAACGCTGAAAGAGCTATTAAATTTTTTATTCTGACATTGTTTATTGGTTATGGTTATACAACGATTTTAGCACATGTTTAGGTAAATTTTTTTATTTTGAACACCACATTGTGTTCATGATTCTAAATGAATATTTTTAGTTTTAACGTATTTAGAATCGGCATATATTTCTATTAAGCGTGCTTCTCGAAGGACTAAAGTTGGTCATGGCAATTTAAGAAATGCGTTTTGGAGGTCGAAAAACATTTCATGCATACATACATAAAGTCACGCCTTTTTCCCATAGGGGTAGCCAGAGACCACTTTCTTCCACTTGCTACGGTTCTTACACACATCTTCTGCTTCCTCTACTTTCATCAGTGCTCTCATACATGCTCGTCGGTTATTGGTACTCTTGACCTGGCCTGTCCTCAAAACAATGTTGATCTGATCGAGATATCATCTCCGAGGTCGACCTTTACCGACTTGTCCATTTACACTCACCTTATAAATTTGTTATGTCAATCTTCCTTCATCCATCTAAGCATTACTTTATCTATCTTTGTGACCACATGTTCTTTTACACCACAGCGTTCTCTTATCTCACTATTCTTTACTTTATCCAATCGAGTCACTCCGGCTATACTTCTCAGACTACTCGTCTCCGCAGCATTAATCCTATTTTCATACTTCTTCTGCCAAACACAACATTCACTACCATACATAAGTGTAGGAACCAACACACTTCTATGCACCGCCAGACGTACCTTTTTTGACACTTTCTAGCTATTCATAAAGTTATGCAGTGCCCCATTTATTTGTTTTCCTGCCAACACCCTTCGCTCAATGTTACTGTCATACTTTCCATCTCTCGTAAACTTTGAACCCAAATACACAAATTCATATACTTGTTCCACTCTTTTTCCTTTAATCGAAACTCCACAGTTTGTCATGCTTTTTTCTCATTTAAAAACCAATACTTTCGTTTTGCTTACATTTACTTTCTTTCCTCTAATTTTTAGTGCATCATGCATAACATTAACCATCGCCTGCAACTCCTTTTTAGATAACGCTAATATGACTCGATTATCGGCTTAAAGAAGGCATTTAACTATCAAATCATTCATTTTTAATCCATAACCACTCTCTTTTAAATATTTAAAACAATTGTTTATGTATAAGTTAAACAGTCATGGCGAAGCCACACATCCCTGTCTCACACCTTTTTCGATGTTAAACCAGTCTGTGCAAGCTCTGTTTATCCTGACAGAAGCAGTGAAATCCTCGTAAAGTGTTTTCAGTGCTCGTATTAAACTACTGCTCACCCCATACATAGACAATGTAGACCAAAATTTACTTACCACCACTCTGTCATAGGCCTTTACCAAGTCTATAAAAGCGCAATAGACCTTGACTTCTAGCAAAGAATTTATCGATTATACCTTTTAATGAAAAGACCTGATCCATTCATCTCCTTTCTCTTTTAAATTCTGCTTGCACATCCCATATCATCTTTTTAGCTTTATTCGTTACTCTTTTAATCAATTAATTAATATCTTTGCATACAGTTTGGCGACTACATTTCTTACGTTATATTAACTACAACAAAAGGATATGGTTTTTCTTTTGCTTTTTTTATTAAAGGAAACCAAACATCGGTAACTTATGGACTATTTATTTTATTCGTTTTTTAGATAAGAGCGAAATCTTTATATTTAGGGAAAAAAGAATGACCTTGTATAGGAAATACAAGCGTTACTTTCTTGAATACTTTCAATACAAGTACTAACATAAGGAAAATATACTATAGTATGGTTTTTGTTCTACTCAGAACAGCCGTCGCTTAATATGACTGAATGACTATTACCCACATGATTTGTATGGGCCACTCCAACTACCTTTATAACCTCTTAACCTGGTAACAAGATGGACGGACTTGCAGGGACTAAATGTCAATCCTAACAAGGAAACCCAAAGAAGGAAAATAGAGGGCCTAGGACCTATACGACTTCGAGGGAAGGACTTGCAGATAAAGGGGGAAATCAAATATCTTGAAGTAACTCTTAACTCCAAGTTGACCTGGAACCAGCATCTAAAAAAACAATTAAAAAAGCGGTGACCTCACTAGGGATGGCCAGACGCTCTTTTGGAAAAAAAGCTATACCACGTATGCTGTACTGACTGTAAAATACGATTGGTATGCTGTTAATACGCCTCTTTGATATGGTGGCCCAAAACATAACAATAAAGGGCCATAACAAGATTGGGTAAAGTGCAAAGACTTGCCTGTATTGGAGTTACATGGGCATTCATATTAACACCAACTGCAGCTATGGAGGCTCTCCTGTGGTTGCCTTATTTTTATCTAGTGTTGCAGGGCAAGGTGAGGCTTGTTGCATCCAGACTGTGGGATACACACAACAACCTAAATGTTGAAACAGGACACATAAGTATCATCAGAATGGATCCAATTCTAAGAATGGGGCGGGCGCAGAAGTGTTCTATAGGAACCCTAACACTGGCATTAGCTACTCGTTGGGCACCCACACCACTGTATTTTGGGTAGAGATGTATGCCATTCTTTAATGCGCAAAGGAGAACAATAAAAAAAATGCTGAAAATGCGCATATCAACATCCTGTCCGACAGTCAAGTGGCACTTGTACAGTCCAAACTGGTATGGGACTGCAAAGAAGAACTGAGAACACTTGCAAACCGAAATCACGTCAAACTGATATGGTTTCAGGACACCAGAGAATTGCAGGTAATGAAAATGCAGATGAACTTGCCAGAAGAGGTACGAAAACTCCCCCAAACCAAACGTACAGTAAGTGTGTCTGTAAAAGACTAGATTGGGGAAAAACACAAAAACCACTGGAAAAGCATATCAGGAAAAAAACACGGAAAAGAATAAATGAACAAATGAACGGCAGAACTGTTAGCAGTGAACAGGAATCAGCTAATAATCACTATGGGGCTCTTGACTGATCACGCACCAGTAAAGAAGCACCACAACAAAATGGGACTGTATAGTGGGAACTAACCTGCAGATTATGCGGTAAGGATCCGGAAACAATAAAACACATACTGTACTGCAGCGGAGCAGTGGATCGCAAAAAAACATGCAATTTTTGGGCAGCTGTTCGGCAACCCAGAATTTTATTGCTCCCATCCAGTACAAAACTTGTACAAGGTACGAAAGTACTGGATTGGGTACAATGAAATAAAACTACATAAGCAAGATAGAATGGGCCAACAGGACTTAGTGTCACCGGAGGCAATAGCCAGATGGACCTAAATAGGGGTGGAGTTTTTAGTGCGTAGACCTGAGAGAGTCAGCGGAGTCTCACAGTAGATTTTGAGATTTTAGACTCATAATCTCTTTATATTTTCTCCACCTCTGTAAAAAACACCTCATATTTTCTTTTTCTTCTTTTTGCAGGCCAGGCCGATTAACTGTAGAATTAGGATCCCGCTGAATACTTGACGACATTTTGTCACTTTCTTCGCCCATTATATTAAGTAAAGCCCCTACACGAACACACATTTACAGACAAAAATATTATAGTCAAATTAAAACTCCGACTAATCTGGCAAAATTTAAAAACGCGACGCGATTTTAATGATGTTGGTTATTTTTGATAAAACTCGCTTGGACATTGGTTGTTTTTATAAAAGTAGCCGATAAGACAGTTCTTGCCATGATAGTTAATGAGGATATTCCAACATGGTTTTTACATAAAGTGGAATAAACAGCACCGTATTAGCAGAAAATGACATTGGTTGTTTTTGAAAAAAAACCTTCAATTGTAATACGAATTTAATTTGAGAAAAACATATTTTTTATTTTTTAATAGAGTCCACCCGGTTTGCGTTCGTAGCACGCTACCTAAACGATAGCAAAGTAAAGATAAATTCTCAGAAAGATACTGATACCGAATTGTCAAAATATATATATTTTTAAATACAGGATTGCTTACCTCTTTTCCAATATTTTTGTAAATACACTTCTGCATATTCCATATTTTAATTAAAGCATTCCCTTCTGCAATTAAAACAAAAAAAGTTTTGTTTCGTTAAAATAAAAAAAAAATTATAATTCTTTTCAATGTGTTAAAATTAAAAATGAGTATTTTTTTTTGCAAATATAACTTTTTATGCAATGTTCTTGGTACATTTATTCCATTGCCTTAATACGTAATAAAATTAAATGACGATAAGGTTAAATGAATGTTTAGGATTTGCGTGGGATATACCTGAGCGCTGATGTATGGGATGTACAAGCAGGATTTAGAAGAGGAAGGAGATGTATGGATCAGGTCTTTTCCTTACGAGGTATAGTCGAAAAATTCTTGGCTAGAAGTCAGAAGGTCTATTGCGCTTTTATAAACTTGGAAAAGGCCTATGACAGAGTGGTGAGGAGTGAATTGTGGTCGACATTGTCTACGTATGGGATAAGCGGTAGTTTAATATGAGAACTGAAACCACTTTAAGATGATTTCACTGCTTGTGTCAGGATAAAAGAAGCTTGCACGGACTGGTTTAACATCGAAAAAGGTGTGAAATAGGGATGTGTGGCTTCGCCATGGCTGTTTAACTTATACATAGACAATTGTTTAAAAGATCTGAAAGAGAGTGCGTATGGATTAAAAACGAATGAGATACGGAAATTGCAGATTTGACATTTGCAATATTGTCAGATTTGCCGTTTATCTAATATTATTAGTCACTTTGTTTTTTTAAATACATCACCCTGTATATACATCAGTCATTATTGGAATCTCCTCCTCAATACGAGTTTAGCCATATGTAACATATGTATCATTTTATGTACTCTTAAAGGTTTAGTCAAGATCTAAATAATCATGTAGAAATGTGGTAGATGCATTCTACCATCGATTAGGGTTCTGTCAACTTACAAATGGAGCACATTTTGAACACTAGATTAAGTAATCATTATGTTAAAAATGTTATCTTTTAATTGTTACGTTTAAATGTACATGCAAATAGTTTGTATTAAAAAAATTATTGAGACAATTAGGCGTTGCCACACTTCTGTTTTATTTATTCAAGCCCTTGTAGACTACATAGAATCATAAGTGTTACATATGGCTGAACTCGTATTGAAGAGTAGATTACAATAATGACTGAATATATAGGGTAATATATTTAAAAAACAAAAGTGACCAATAACATCAGAGAAACGGCACATCTGACAACATTGTAAATGTCAAATCTGGAATCTCTGTATCTTAAAATAGGCTTATCTCAAATTTTATACAATTTAAACTAGCAATTTACGAGATAATTGTCCGTTTCCAGACTTTTGGTCCACTCAGTATATTTTTCTAAATTTTTTTTTGCTAATTTACATTTACTTACTTGATTTAAGACCATCTTGATTGCATTGAATGTAAATATCAACATATTTTTTATCTTTATCGTTTAAGTTTCTTTCCAAGACTTCTTTTTTCAGACTGTAATCATTCTTTAACTAAAAAATATTACATTTAAAATGATGATTACAAATAAAAATAAGTGATACTTACTAAATGAGAAACACTCCAAATACAAAAGTTATATTCCTAAAAATAAACAGTATTAATATTTTTTTTATTTAAATTTATTACCAATTTAAAACATTCGTTTATTTAACAATCTACCTGTATGGAAGGATCATTGTCTGGAAATTGACCATTTTTAACTCCGTCGATTAGTTCCTCGGTTGTTTCAGAGTGTGATTTACACGCTTTGTGCCACTTGGCAATATTTTTACGTAGGTTTACACCATATTTCTTAAACATATAAAAACTAAGAGCATGAATATTAACATACTGTCACTTAAATTTGCAGCGGAAGAAAAATTTTTTTTATTAATAAATAAATTTTTATTTTTGCAAAAAATTCTAAATTAACAAAAGTAAAAGTTATCAAATTTTTATTAAATTAAAAATTATAAATTTTTTGTTAAAAGTTAATTTACAACTCTTAATGCATTGTTTTTTTCAACCAATTTAGATATTGTCAAAAATAATAGTAGGGTACAGCCATCTGCTGCTTGATATTCTATGATATGTCATACATTCGTATATAACCCTTATAACTTTCTTCCCATTTAGTTAGTTTGTGGTAGTCACAAGGAATAGATGTGTTAGGAGAGAAAAGTTGAGTATGTGACAGTCGCCAAAAAAAAAACGTGAGTAATATTTTCTCAAACATGTTCTTTATAATGCGTTTAAAATATGTGTCTAAACTCGGACATTAAACGTATTTATCCATTTTAATTATAAAGATAAAAATTATGTAACAGCGATTTTTTGTTAGTGATGACTGGCTTTCAACACAGTGGATCAAACGCTAGTAGTGCACAGCGGATCACGATCCACTGTGTACAATATGGTTTATAACGAAATAGTACTAATATTATTTATGAATTTAAGCTATTTTCGCTACAGAATGCCATAAAATAAAAAAAAAAATATAAGGAAAATAGGTGCTCATACCAAAGAGGAAATGCAATTAGCTCTTACTGCTATTAATAACGGAAACGGTATACGACACGTATCCTCAGAAACAAACATACCTTTTACTAACCTACAAGGTATGGACTGGCTTAGGGGTAGAACCGTTTGAATAAATCTTATTATCCACAATTGTGTGAGAATATGTTAAAACGTTATTTGTGTTTTTATTTTGTGATTTAACATAATCTATATCTTTGATCCACTGTTGACCACTGAGCGATTCAGTGAGTACCATCTGGGGTACATTTTTTTTAAACAAACTTTGTCTTTTTTTAAAACCTTCTACGATGTTAAAATCATTATAATTTGGGAACTAGATACATTAGTCGACCTCTGCTAGAATTTACAGCAATACCGGCTGTAAATGTGGAAAGTAAGGGCTCGTAAAAAAATACTGATCCACTGTTAACCATGCTACCCTATTTAATTTGCTGTATATTATATTTTCATACACCTCCTCAGTTCCCCGATTTTTTAGCTCAAGACCTTTAAATGAAGACATTTTATATTATTGTTTTACCGAAAATGGCTTTAAAAACATTTATAATGTCTTTAGCAGCGCTACCAATACAGAAGTAAGTAAAATTAAGTAAGTGATAACTTACTCAATTTTTATTAAAAACAATGGTATATTTTACAAACCGAAGCCAATCGTAGAATTGTAACCAAGGAAGCTTTGATACTTGTAGATGTAGATGTAGATTGTAGTGTGGGTCGTGAAGGCCATGCTGCCTCTCAAGCAATTCGACCTATCAGATCTTTTGTGCATAACCTTTAATCTATTCAAGGTCTGTGATTCCGAGATTCGAGTAAAGTTTATCAGTTTCCTGGGGGATAAGTTTGCTTTGAAACTTAAATTGTTTATTAAAAGGGAATGAAATTATTTAGTTTTAAGCTTTTTAAAGCGATAATTTCTTATGGAACGCTGTAAACTTTTGCGGCGCGTGGTCACGTTCCCAAAAGTGTAACGCTGCCAGGCGGTCGCGCCAGCCATCCCCTCTCTCCTATCCCGACTTGATGCTCACCACACTCTCTTTCTCTTGTTTTATTCTAGGCGAAGATTTAAATGTTAATTTTACTGCTGATCGAGCAAAAAATTTAGTATCATTTCTCGATTCCAAATCACAATTGTAGATGATTAATAATCCAGACATTGCTACTACTAGTCATGGTACTACTCTTGATGTAGTATTTGCAGGGATCCTTTGCATAAGAGTAAGAGAGATAGAACTAGTACGTGAACTACGCATGCGCGCAGTTCCAATGTCATATTATAATTCACCCAATCCATTTTTCTGGTGAGAAACGTGCCGAGGGATTAATGGCAAGAGGGTGGGTAAAACAAATCGAACTAAAAAGTAAAAAATAAATTATATTTAAAAAAAACTAAAGAACACGCTTTTAGAGTTGATCAAACTAAAAACTAAAAAATAATTCCTAACATAAGAATAAAATAACTGACGAGAAAATAAATGTCACTGTTCTAAAAGCGTGTGATGCTTTGTATGACAGTTTTAAACTAACTCTGCGTATCGAAATAAAAGCACCACACGCTTTTAGAACAGTGACATCTCGTCAGTAATTTTATTCTTATGTTAAGAATTATTTTTTACTTTTTAGTTTGATTATTTCTAAAATCGTGTTTTTTAGTTTTTTTAAAATATAATTTTTTTTATTATTAAAAGTTTATCAACATTTTTAAAGTTCTCTTGCACCCACTGTGTAGTCAAAAAATTTGGTTTGTTAAAAAATATAAAAAAGTGTATTTAATTTTGATACCTTTGGGTCCTCGTAGCAAAACATCGTCTGACAAATACAACCGATAAAAATAAACAGTAGCAATTCCATACTTTTTTTTTAAATTATCTGCACTTTACTGTAAGTTATCAGAAAAATTTGGTTAAACAATAAATTAACAAATAATATTTTACGCATATTTATATTGCTTTTAACAGTTATCTTCTTAATTATAATTATTTTCGTTTTTCTTTCATGGAAGAAAGACAATTATTTCTCTCTAATTACTCGCATTATCAAAAGTTGTGATAAGAAATAAAAATAATAAACTAATTAAAAAAAAGTTTTTAACATCGTGGTTATCATGGCAAAAAAGGTAGGAATTAGTAATCCTCTTGAAGTTTTGAAGACTGTATGCCTCGGGAATAAGCTGGCAATGAGTTTCAAAGCTAGGTAGTTCGTTAAAAAAAAGGTTCCTAAAAAAGACAGAGGTTCGGTAAATCTCCTAAGTAACGTGCCACGTCTTTTTCGTTCTCTAAAGAGTACTCTGCTAGTGGTCTCTCCACTGGCAAATTATGCCCGAGCTCAGCCGTAGAGGGTAGAAGAAAAAAATATAAAAGTGAGCCGCGCCACCGACTTAGACGGTACAAGCCGGAAACCCCTAGGTCTAGTAGGCACTAGCAGAGCCACACGATAAACAACAAACAATTATGGTGAACTAGATAAATAAAACTATATTTACAATTCCTGCAATATATTAATTAAGTAAAAATGATGTTCTGATTATTTACAACAAATTCTGTATTTTTGTAAAGTGGATTAAACGAATTTAATACACTTTTCTTAAAATAATATTTAAATTAATTACAACAATCTTTCAGACAATAATAAAAACCTAATGATGTACAAAAGAGAATTAAAAACAACAAAAAAAAATGTTCACAATATTTAAAATTTCAAAATAATTGGTTTTATATAGAATTCCTGATAGCAAAAGATTAACAAAATAAATGGACTTGTGACAAAAATAATAATTTAAAACCCTCACAATAACTACATAAAGTATATTCAGTAATGTATAAATTCAGATTCAACTTGGAGCAGGTACAAATTTAATGAAAATAATTTGTTACTTTTAAACTATTGAAAACACTTGGATCAAACACATAATAACTGATAAGTTGATAAAATTAAAATCAATACTATGTAACCAATTGAAAGCTTCATTGAGACGCCACTGTTATATCGATGATCCAAGAAACAGAAACACCAAGTAGTATTTTTAAAGATTTACGCTGTTAAAACAATCGAGCTTATTTTAAACATAATTCTTTTTACGATGGCTGTCCTTCAAAATAGCAATATTGTAGGATATTTACAAATAAGTATGAATAAACGTTTTTACTTGGACGCAAAGAACTATTGAGAATATTACTTTAATCAAAGTTCAGACTCGGCATATTATCCAATGCAATAAATAGTTTTCAACAGTGTACCATATTAATAAATTAAAACAAAACTTAATCGCGGTGTCAAAACAAATCACGTCGTTTAAATATTCTAAAATAAAACACTTGTAACCTTTAGGTATACGAATTCACTAATCCTATGGCCTACTCCTGGAGCCGGATTAATTATGAAACTGCATCTGCTACTTAACAATGGCTTCCCTCCAATAAATCCCGCTAGCGGCTATTTTAAATCGACCCCAATATCCAAAATATCCACCACAAAGGCACGACAGAATGGTCAAGTTAAAAATTAAATGGTTTTTCTTCAAAATCCAATTAAGATGGCCCAAATACAGCCAGATATGAAAGAAAAAACCGTAGAAGTTCTGCTCACGTGTTAATATCAAATCATTCCAAAACTCTCACCCGACTTCCACCACTGACACCAAACGACTGAATCTCCTAGGCCAAAAATCAAGAAATGATACGAAATAAACGTCAACCCACAATCTTCTCCAGCTCGGGCTCCACAATCGCCTCGTCCGTGCTGTTAGCCAGCCCCATCCACACAGAAATGCAAACCAAACAATAATCCTATCACTACTAGATATGCAACACTATTTACAACTAATTACAACGCAATTAATAATGGAACTGTAGGATTTAATTAAAAATAGGCACGTGACAAACGGTAAAAGTTTGCGAGCAGTCGGGTTAATTCTGAAGAAACTGCCAACGGTGGAACGACCGATGATATTTCTGAAGAGTACTAGCCATAAAAATATCCGTAAAAGAGAGATATGTAATACCAGGGATAAATCCAACACCAGCATTTTATTTGAATTGTCGGTCTGTCCTGGTGTTTAAAATTTTTATGAAGTTTCAAAAATTGGTTCATCTTAAAGTTTGATGACTGCCAGTTTATTGTGTTTTATTTTTTTAATTGTCTCCGTAATTGGTTATCTTTATTTAACCAATATGTTAATTATTATTAAGAATATTATTATCTTAAAAAAATTGAGACGAAAATGTTTAGGCATGGGAATTAAGGTTGACGACTACTACTTGTAACCATAATTCTTTGCTGACGATCAGGTGATAATTGCGAACTGTGACGAAGATGTAGACTACATGTTAAGAAAACTTAAGGATGAATATGAATTGGCGTAAATGAAAATAACCGTAGCAAAAACAGAATACTTAAAACTAGGTAATGAAGATGAAGATCCAGATAAGTCAGATAAGAAAATGCGAAGAATACAAATATCTAGGTAGTACTATATCAAACAAATCTTCTTAAAAAAAAACTGACATTCTACAGAGCAATCGTAGAGCCAATATTAACATACGGGTCAGAATGTTGGCAGTTGAGAATCAGCAAAAAGGAAGATGGACGCCGTAGAAATGAGTTTTTTTGGAAGATCATGCCAAATATCTAGGTCAGAGCACATAACAAATATAGAAATTGGACGACATACAAATAGAGTACAAAGAACAACCGAAAGAATAAAAACAAGACAGCTTATATGGTATGGACATATTATGAGGCGTATAGAAGAACACAATGTGGCCGATGTATGTTAAAAAGCTTTGGTTTATCTTTTTTGACAGACTTAGTTGAATATTTAGTTCTTGAAGAACAAATTCATTTGTACGGTGGGCCGTCCAGGGTATCCGCAGTAGCCGTATGTATGCCCAAATTTCGTAGGCATCTATCCGCCTGGTATCGCTTTTCTTGAGTGTCCAGGTTTCTGCTCCATAAGTGGCAATAGGGAACACAAGTGAATTCAACAATCTTAATTTGGTGTTTTTGGTGATGGCTGTATCTCTCCAGATCTTACTTAACTTAGTTACGGCTGTTCGAGCCAGTGCAACTTTTTTTTTATTTCACCTTTGCATGCACTGCTGTTGTCAATTAAAGACCTTAAATACAAGTATTTATTAACCACCGCAAATCCAGCTATGTTTTTTATGTGAGATTGGTTGTTATTTTGTCGGTCTACAATCATGACAGTTGTTTTATTGGGATTTAATTTTAATCCAAATTCTGCACTATTTTTTTAAAGACAGTTTTTTTTTTTTTTTTTTTTTTTTTTTTTTTTTTTTTTTTTATGAAAATAGTCGCAAAAAGAGTAGACCTATCGTGTGGGCTGCGGATATTGTAGATTGTAGGGTGGGTCGTGAAGGCCCTGCTGCCTCTTAAGCACTTCGACCTGTCAGATCTTTTGTGCATAACCCTTAATCTATTCGAGGGACGGGATTCAGAGACTTCAAGAAAAGTTTATCAGTTTTCTGGGGGGATCTTTCAGAAACTTGAACCTCTTGCAGAAAAGCGCTGGGCATTCGCAAAGCAAATGTTTTGCAGTTTCAGCGAAGTTTTTTTTTTATGAAAATAGTCGCAAAAAGGGTAGACCTATCGTGTGGGCCGCGGACGGCCCGCACTGCGACTATTAGAAGGGGAAGGGATTATAGAAAGGAGATGATTGTGGACACGCTTTTTAAAGTTGCAGGTCATAGTTCTCCGGAAAAACTGATTTTGAAAGCTTATTCCATTCCGTAGCAGCCCTGTAAAAGAAGGATTCTTGATGAAGATTGGTCCTTGTAGCGTTAATCTTGAGAGTAAATGGGTGAGACTGATCAGCGTGCCGAGTTCTTCGGCCGAATGTGGCCAATGGTGGTACAAGAGTTTTTATTTCTCTGGAGCATCTGCCATGGAAATATCTGTAGAGCAATGACTGGTCTGCAACTCTTCTTCTATGTTCTAGAGGGTGAAGGATATCTGTGAGAGTTGAGCTGTTTATCAAGCGAATGGCTCTTTTCTGAATGGAATCTAGAAGACGAAGAGAATGCCTTGGTGCTGAACCCCAAATGTGCGAGCAATACTCCAGTAGAGGTCGGATTTGAGCCTTGTACGTCGTCAACAGTTGATCAGGAGTAAAAAACTTTCTGGCTTTTCACAGAAAACCTAGCCTCTGGCTTGCCGACTTTGCGATGTTAGCAACATGGTCATGCCAAGACATATTATTGGACACCGTGACTCCCAAAATCGAGATGGAGGGACTTGGTTCAAGGGTTTTTCCGGAAATTGTGATGAGATGATTTGAGGAATTCACTTTCTTGGAAAACGTGGCACTTTGTGTTTTTTGGGCGTTGAATTGAACAAAATTGTTGGTTCATCACTTGACGATTGCTTTAAGATCCCTATAGATGGAATCAACCTGTTCCTGCCTAAGTCTATTTGAAACCTGTTTGATGCGACATCGGTATTTCTTATAAAACCATAATTGTGTTTATAAAGATGTCGCATAAGTAGTATTAGGTGGCAGGTGACCCCTATTTCTTTAAGTATTTGCCACATTTAAGGCCATTTTAACAAGTCGAAGGCCTTAGAATAATCAAAAAAATAGAGGTACATTTGGTTAAATTCTCTGGCTTTTTTAATTAACTGTCGTACGTTTTCTATTTGTTTTCTTGTTTAATAATCTTGTTTGTTTCCTTACCAGGCATAAAGCCAGTTTGTTCTTTTGCAATCTGGGGTAGTAGAAACGGTCTAAGTTTGCTATTAATGATCTTTATGGGAATTTTACACGCATGGGGTATTAATGCAATCATGTGATAGTTATTGCAGTCTGCCCATTTTGTATAACGGAATATAAAGTGAACTACACCATTCGTCTGGCCAAGTTTCTGTCTTCCAAACCCGATCGCATAGATGAGAAAATTTAAAACATCAATTGCTGGCTGTCCTATTGACTTTAGAATCTCTACAGCTATGCCATCTATACCTGGAGCTTTATTGTTTTTAAGGCACTTTAAGGCATGTTGTAATTTCGATTTAAGAATCTCAGTTCATAAAGCTATGCAGTGCCTCATTCATTTGCATCATGCATAACATTAATTATCGTCTCTTCAGAATTAAACACGAATAAACCATGTAATAATAATTTTTTATGACATCAGTAAATTTTTGTTAAAACCAAATATTTTAATCTATTTTTAAAAACAAACTATCAACTCATAAATAATTTTTCAAACTATTAACAAAAGAAATCAACAGCTCTATTTCAATAAACGAATGTTTTCTAGACAATCCATTCCACAATTTAATAAAAGATATTTGATAAGTTTTTGGCCCACAAAAAAATGTCCTACGACAAAAAACAAAAAAAAACTCAACAGAATAAAAAATGTCTTTCAAATAAATTCTGATCAAATTATAAACTATACGTTTAAATGATTACATAAAATACAATAAGGACATGAATACATACAATGAAAATATACGAACAAGGATCTTATGTGGATTACGAATATTATCGAGCAGAAAATTATGATAATTATATAGTTAATTATCCAAATGAACAAAAAAACCTCTATAATGACAATTACTATTACAGTAACTATACAAATTACTACTAAAATGATAAAGATTTTGAAATTACCTAAATCGAGAAATAAACCCAAATTTTCGTGCACCCAGCTTTTCAAAAAAAACTTAGTAGAAATTAGAAATTTTTTAAATAAATATAACCCCTTGCCGTACATTGAAATAAACTTCCCAGTGGAAAGAATGAAAAAATACCATATGTTTTGTTGTTTTAATTAGTATTATTAAAATCAATTTAAAAAACAATTTCAAATTGTTTATAACAAATTATAATTGTCATTAACAATATTCTGTTTATGTCAACCGTATTCTTTCAAACTTTTTCTTATCATTTCATAAACGGGAGATATATTTTTTTAATTATTATAATCAATAATCATTTGTTAGTTACAATATTTAATTGTTATAAACAATGCTTGATATTATCACTAACAATAATTTTTCACTGTGATAGCGTCTTCAATGCTATTCTCTCAATACTAACACCAATTTAAAATACTCCAATTCATATTTTGGTTTTCTAAAACTATTTTTTTTATGAAATATTTTTATCATATTTTTCATACAAATATTCCTAACATGCAATAATCATAGTATTCAAATGATCTTAAAATTCTGTATTAAAAATAGTATAATTTATAAATTGCAAAATTCAGGTAGTTTACCATTTTTTTCAGTTTTTTTATTCTCCATAAAAAACAGCTTCACCGATTTTGCTAAAAATCTAATCAGTTCTAAGGTACGCAATTATACGTCGAATGCAATTAACCACACGTCAATATTATTTTTTGTTCTCGAGATAATTACGACGAAAAATATTTTCGATCGCACATACGTAGATTCACACACACATACGACCACTTAAAAATGTATTCGACTCTGGGGACCTTGAAATGTGGAGTTATGTCAAAATTATGTCGCAAAATCGGACCCATTACTATAACTTCCCACTGTGAAGTTAAAAAGGCAGTCATAAGGACTTCCCACAAATGTGAAAACTATAAAATACCAGTGATTTTTTTGGATTTTTTATTTCAAGAAATTTTCACGCAACCCCACGTCGCTTATACTGTTTAAATTGTGTTTTGGTTTATTTATTTAATTGTACAACCACTGTGCAGTTCAGCAGTGAGTACTAAATATGGTAATTTTTTTATACATATAAAAAGAATCATAATAAAAACAAAGCATTTGGTTTTTTAAATATTATTTTAAGCACTGCGGATAGCTGCTGATATCTTTTATATCGAAAAACCAATCTGTCGCTAACGTTGACATCTTTGACGCTAACGTTACCGTGGTGACGCGAAGCCAAAAGTTTTCACACAAAGAAATTATGCGTATTTCTTAAATTTGTGCTTTTTGAAGTTTTTAACTTACGGGCATTCTATTGACTGCGAAAATTCAATAACTCAAAGTTCAAAAATAGTTTTAAAAAAATAAATTTTATTTTACATCGATGCGGAAACTGTTTGTTTAAGTAATGACAAACTTGTAGAGAATAATGTAGTGATGCCCTGTCGCGCAAAAATCACATGTTTTGTCTTAAGGCAAGAGGTATATCCCCCATTTCACCATACCTTGCCTGTTATACATCGATCAACGCCTGCAGATATTCTGAATGCTTGCTTGAAAACATCATATTTATGGAACCAAGTCGAAAAAGTCACGCTCTCAACGAACATGCGTGTGCATTTGGTGCAAGATATGTCTGCTTAAACATTTTCCAAACAAATTTTGGACATCGTAAACGAAAAAATTCCAATTGATCGCACTACAAATAAAATTTCGTTTCTTTCCTCCCATTTTTGTTAAATGCAACCAAAGATTTAAGCCGTTGTTTTTTCAAATTTAACCAGCAACTACAAAAATTAAGATTGGCTGTGTGAACTTGCAATATAAGCGCTTAAGAATTATGATTTCAATAAATTAAACGAACAAATTTAGTTAAAACTGCCCGGAAAACCAGTCAAATACAAATCAATTGAAACAGTAATGGATGAACAACAAGCAGTCAACTAACTATCCAACCGAGTTTTTAAATTCGATGTATCCATCAGGAATGCCACCACACCTATTAACATTAAAAGTTGGATCGCCGGTGATGCTTATTTGAAACTTGAACCCGCTAAAACTGTGCAACGGAACCAGACTAACGATCAAAAAATGGACACCAAATTTGATTGAGGCAACAATCATCTTTGGCAAATTAAAAGGGTGCTGATTCCACGCATACCGATGATTACCAACGATTTGCCATTTGACTTCAAGCGGCTTCAGTCTTCTTTACGTCTTGCCTTCGAGATTACCATTAAAAAAGCTATTGCTGGTTTACATTTGAAAATTCATGTTTTTCGCATGGCCAATTGTATGTTGCTTACACTCTAAATGGTTATCCAAAAAATTTGAACATTTATACTCCAACAAAAACGACCAAAAATATTGGGTAAATGCTAGCAATAAGATAAAATAGCAATATTTAATTTTACATTGAATATTAAGGATGTATAATGATACCAGCGGGGGGTCAGAGGGGCAGGGAAAGGCATACACTTAAGTATATGGAAAGTGTTTGTGCTGCCAACCCAAGATAACAAAATAAATGCAAATTTTATCAAAGCTCTTTAAAAATAAATTAAGCGTTTTAATAAAAACTTAATTTTAAGTATATTTATATATAATAAAAAATATATTAAATATTATTTTATGATTTCCAGACTATTTTTAAATCAGAAATATATATATATATATATATATATATATATATATATATATATATATATATATATATATATATATATATATATATATATATATATAAATATATATATATATATATAAAATATCTGTGGCAACAACGCATTGCTGACATATTAGTGTCACTAGCCTCCAATTTTTTACACCCCGAAACCGGTCCTCAGGTGGTTACTTCGGATTGATAAATCTAATAGTTCCTTCTCTTACTTAACAAGCAACTGCATATTGTTACCCGGAATGGGGTATTATACACGATTATGTATCAGATGTAATTCAATGCCTGTCGCGGCATATAGCCAGAGGAGTAGTTTTTTTTTATACATAATCGACCCACATGAACCTATAATATAGGTGACAGACAGTAAAATTAGTTGGTTTTTTAAAAAATCAGTTAAACATTTTTTACATCCATTCACGCTGTCAAAAAATGTTTATAGTTTACTTTAATAATGTTTTAGTTTTCTATAAATTTTGCAGATTACAATAAATCTCCGCAGAAGCTATTCACCGGGTGGTGCTTGTTAAAAAGTATAGATGTCGTCCGGTTAAGATTCACTACCAATTTTGTTGGCACCCCTACGAAAAATGTGGAAAGAAGATGGAATATAAAAACTATTAAAAACGGCTGATTTTAGTGTCGAATTCATAGTCTTCGGGGACGTTGAGTTTGATAGTGACATTTCCAATAATGTTAGCACCCATACAAAGGGAAAGGCGTGATTATATGTATGTACAAGGGGGAAGGGAAGGGGATGAAATATAAAAACTATTTTATTAGTGGCGAATTCTTAATTTTTGGGGTCGCCGAGTTTGTTAGTGATATTCCCAAAGTAGGCAAGCCAACGTTCGGGCAAGACAACGTCTGCCGGGGGTCCGCTAGTACTGTAGTAGTTACTTGCAAAAAACAAGCAACATCATTAGGTTCGCGTGGCTAAAAGAAAATCATAACATTTAGGCGATAAAAGTAAACGAACTAGCGCTGCAGCGTTGCCACATTTTTCATTCTATTCGTCGGGATAAATAAAACGGTATAAAATTTTGCATTAAAATTGATTATTTCTTTAAATACGTGCGATGAAGTATGTTTGAAAAAAGTGCAAATCAATCTAAAAATTTTCAGCTTTCATAAGATATTTTATTTTTTAATCCTCAATGTTGGAATCATGGTCCTTTTTTAGATCATCAAAAACAGTTTTTTCAACATTTTATGCCAAACTCACTGTTACTATGTAATCATCGAACATCCTTAAATACATTTTTTTTCTTGGACCTAGCAACGCACGCCGGTACCGCTGGTATTATACATACATACATATAGGTTGTTGGTACTCTTGACCTGTCCTTTCTTCAAAACAATGTTGATCTGACCGAGATATGTATGCCGAGGTCGACCTCTACCGACTTCCGTCCATTTACACTCGCCTAATAAATTTGTATTGTTAATCTTTCTTAATCCATCCTTTCTACGTGTCCAAACCATCTAAGCATTTCTTTATTTATCTTTGTAACCACATCTTGTTTTACACCTCAGCGTTCTCTTATCTCACTATTTTTTACTTCATCAAACCGAGTCACTCCGGCTATACTTCTCAGACTACTCATCTCCGCAGCATTTATCCTATTTTCATGCTTCTTCGGCAAAACCAAACACTCCTTACCATACATAAGAGTAGGAACCAACACACCACTGTCAGACGTGCTTTTTTTGACACTTTCTGGGTGTTCATAAGGCTATAGAGTACCCCATTCATTTGTTTTCCTGTCAACACCCTTCGCTCAATGTCACTGTCATACTTACCATCTCTCATAAACTTTGAACCCAGGTATTATATATAATTTAAAAGTAAAGTTTTACCTAATTAACCAAATTAAATAATAATGAAGCGAAATACTACATGAAAATTTAAAAAAATAATTAAAGGTCATACCATATTAACATGTAAAAATGGAAAATTTTAGACTTGTTTAGTTTGTCTAATAATTGGAAATTTGGTACCAACAAAAAAAGATAATTTTTAATTATTTGTTTGGCTTTATTTAATCTTGCTTTTAAAAACAGTAAATATAGTTATCGAAAATGTATCCTTTAATATTTTTAGGATACAAATTATAAACTATTCACGGTTTTATATTATTTAAATCCGCCAATAAAATTACACTAATCTTAGAATTATATTTATTATTACAACAATTTTCCTACATCTAAAGCATTCATCACTTAAAATAAACTGACTTAAAAAAATCCGAGCATTCAGTAAAAGTTTTTTTTTTTTTTATATGTTCTGGTTCCCACGAAAAGGGATATCCTGTAATGTTCAGAGAACATCGTGGGAACCAAGGGAAAGAAGGTAGGAGTTGGTGTTCTTCTTAAATTTCTGGAGGTTGTATGCCTCGGGGAACACCTCCCTAGGCAATGAGTTCCAAAGCCTCGCAATTCGTTGGATGAAAGAGTCTTTGGAAAGTGATGTTCTGCAGGTCTCCAAAGTGACCACGAAGGGATGTGAAGACTGAACTTGACGGGTTAATCTCGAAGAGACAGCCAAAGGAGGAACGATTGTTGATATTTCAGAAGAGCATCGCCCATGAAAATATCTATAAAATAGAGACAAATCGCCAACTTTTCTACGGTGTTCCAGACAAGTGAGCGAGTTTGTAAGCGAGGCATCACCGACGAGACGAATTGCCCTTTTTTGGACAGAATCCAGTAGCTTCAGGATATGTTTAGGTGCTGCACTCCAAATATGGGAACAGTACTCCAGTACAGGTCGGATCTGTGCCTTATAGATCATAAGCAGCTGACTGGAGATGAAATAGCTCTTAGCACGAAACAAAAAACCAAGTTTTTGGGATGCACTTTTGGCAATGGACCTCACGTGATTTTCTCAGGAAAGGTTATTGCTGATAGTAATACCAAGCATCGATATGGATGACTTCAGTGGTATGGTTACTCCTGACAAAGTTATGTTAGGCACAGTGAGATCGGCTTTTCTAGAGAAAAGACATGCTTGTGTTTTGTTTGCATTGAATTCTACCAAGTTATTGGATTGATACGTTTTGGTATATTTTAATAATATTGTTACAAAATTTAGTTCTTTCTTGGGTTCGGTGATTTAAAAGTCTCGATACAGTAACAAATCAATTATCTAAAGAAGAGAAGTTGCAGGCGATGGTTAGTGTTATGCATGATGCCCTGAAAATTAAAGGGATGATCCCCTCTCTCCTATCCCGACTTGATGCTCACCACACTCTCTTTCTCTTGCTTTATTCTAAGCGAAGATTCGATTCCAAATCACAATTATAGATGATTAATAATCCAGACATTGCTACTACTAGTCATGGTACTACTCTTGATGTAGTATTTGCAGGTATCCTTTGCATAAGAGTAAGAGAGATAGAACTAGTACGTGAACTACGCATGCGCGCAGTTCCAATGTCATATTATAATCCACCCGATCCAATTTACTGGTGAGAAACGTGCCGAGGGATGAATGGCAAAAAAGTGAGTAAAAAATCGAACTCAAAAGCGAAAAATAAATTATAGTTTAAAAAAACTAAAAAACACGCTTGTAAAGTTAATCAAACTAGAAAGTAAAAAATTTATTTAAAACATAAGAATAAAATTACTGACGAGAAAATAAATGTAACTGTTCTAAAAGCGTGAGGTGCTTATATCTCGAAACGTAGAGTTAGTTTAAAAATGTCATACAAAGCATCACACGCTTTTAGAACAGTGACATTTATTTTCTCGTCAGTAATTTTTAACTCTTAAAGCGTATTTTTTAGTTTTTTTAAACTATAATTTATTTGAATAAATTTTTTAAAATTGATAATCTCAAACACCAAGCTCCAGGTCTGCCAGCCACTCAATAAATATTTAAAGAATTCGAGTACATTTTAGAACATAGCCAATGGGATTTTTCTTCATGCTGGTTATCTTCAGCAGATTTTTCTTTGCCTTAGGAAATACTCGTGTGTCAGAGATTAAACAAGCTTAACTTTAACCAATAATAATAACAAACTTTTTTTCTCTGAAGATTTAAAAAAGATTCACTGGAGGTGGTACCAGTGAGGGGTACATATGTTTTGATTTTCTTATTGACGTTAAACGTACTTAATAAAAATGGAATCAACAAAATATGATATACCTAAAGCAAAATGTAAATTTGTTAATTCCAAAACCACCTTGTCCAGGATTTAAAACGATGGCTTGCATGCCGTGGTTTACCTGTTTCAGGTAATAAAAATACACTCGTAAAAAGGTTTAGTTTGATTTATATATTTTCAAACATTTATATATATATATATATATATATATATATATATATATATATATATATATATATATTTTTAAAGTTTTTTTTTATATTTAAGAATTAAAGAAGACATTGCGAATGTTTTTTTTATAGGATTCGATGGTGGTAAATGTTTAGAGTATAAGTAGCAACGCATAAAATTACTTAATTTAGTTTCACAGACATCCTGCACTGTTCCTTTTTCAAATTGGGTAATTTACCCATCCCGGGCTATTTCTCGCTTATAACAACATCACTTAGACAATATTGCCTTTCTATTTGCAGTGCTTTTAAAATTTCCACTGTTAGGAAAACGTTTATCATCAATATTGGATAGGGTTAAGGTTTATTTAAGCTTAAAGTATTATCAAAAGAACCAATAGTAATATAACCCATCAAAAACATAAATGTGAAATAAGATAAGTTCGATATTATTATATACGCCTTGGTTGTTGTCTTCAACGACAAAAGATATGAGATTTAAATGGGTGCCAAGTTTAATGGTCAGTCCTGAAATGTATTTATAACAACATAAAATCTCATTTCTTATAATAACTTAGGATAATACATTAAAGCCCAAGGTCTGACTTGGCTAGTTCGAATATGTGAATTATATTATAGCCTTCGCAAGTTCTAAAGCTGTAAGTTCTTATTTTATTCTTCCGAAAATTTGGCTTGCTGGTAGAAACTGAACATCGAACATAGGGCTCTTTCATTATTGTTTCAGTGGGTACTTAATAATAATTCGTATATTCGAACTAGCCAACTCAGACCTTAGGCTTCCAAATATTATTCTAGGTTATTGAAAGAAATAATATATTAAGTGGTTATAAATTATTTTATGTTATTATAAGTAAATTTTAGGACTGACCATTGAACTTGGCACCCATTTAGATCTCACTTCTTTTGTCGTTGAAGTCAACAACCAAGGCATATATCATAGAATTGAATTTGGCTCTTAATTCACATTTATGTTTTTGATGCGATCATTACTTTTTGTACAAAAATTATTAGTAGGTACTTACTCATAATAAAATTAATACCAAATAGTTTTTGTTATCCCACTTTATTTTCCTACGTTTGTGGGATATCATTGTCTTTTTGTGTTATTTTCTTTATTTTCTTGTACCTTTGAAATGTTCGAGCGAATTGCCCATTTATCAAGTACTAAACCTGATACGTTTGGATTAAAAAAAATTAAGAGTGGTATTTCACTCGTTATTTTTTCACATAAAGACCTTAAAATCCACATAAAGACAGACTGTCATCAATTTTTATTGCCGATTCTTGCATTACAGGCATTATAATTAAGTGTTCCTAATAGCAACAATTAATTGTAGCTTGAAATTGGCTAAAACTTGGACTCTGTAAAACGGCGTTGTATGGGCATGCGACCATTCTCGAAGGTAGGAATCTAAGGAGGTTCTAAATTTAGGTTGTGACGCACAACCCATCAACTATCATTTGAGGACCAATTTCTAAGTTACCTAAAATGGGAAAAATGGGAATCTGATTTCCCTTGCTTCCTGAACCCAAAAGGGCTCGTCTGGTACACGAACGGAAACGGGAGCACCATTTTGGAGTGATGGGCCGAGAAAATAGGTGACTCTAAGACTCGGCCACATGGCCACTATATTTTCAGCAGAGGTATATACGATTTGGGCTTGTACAGGGCACATAATTAACCTAAGGTATAGGGACAAACACAAATTCACCTGTAGCGACAGTCGTTCGGCTTTAGAGTTGCTCACGTCAATAGTCACCACCTCTAAAATGGTACATGACTACGTTGATCTTCTCTAATAGCTTTCGACCTACCGTGTGGGCCGCGGATGGCCTGCACTGCGACTATTAGAAGGGGAAGGGATTATTAAGCTCCCTATCTGCTTAACTCCCGTATCGAATGGCTTTATTCAGGGTCTAACGGACAGAAAATCTGAAGACACATTCATGGAAAGGAGACTTGAAACCAACGGAATGCGACATATCAAATTCCTTTTTAGAGGGCCCTCCAAAGAACTGGGTAGTAGAAAAATAAGTCTCTAGACAAATCAGTTAAGACCGATTATTGGGCTAATAACTGGTCACTGGTTCACCGCAAAGCATCTTAAGAACATGGGCATCACCCATAACGCACTATGTTTAAGATACAGGGTGAAAGAAGAAACTTCTCTTTATGTGTTGGTCAACTGTAATTCGGGCTGGACACAGACAACAACACCGACATCATGGAGATGAAACCAGGTAGGCTGGTTCGCTTTGTGCATAAGGTTGGTCTCCTGAGCCCATTCCCTCCAACATAATTTGTCCTTCGTAGGGTCCGGCTCAATGGCTATAAAACTGAGCGCCCGGCTTAATCCCAAATTTAATTCAAATATAATTATATATTGTAACAAAAAGTACGAAGAATGGCCTGGGATAAAAAATTGCGAAATTTAAAGAGGAAAAAGTGTAGAAATGTCTGTGGAACTAGATTAAGTAGTTTCATTCGTTGCTGCTTATCCTCCAAAAATCTCTACCATCATCGATTCCGATAAAAAGTTATCATTACCATTTGTAATACATTTTTAATTCTTAAATGTAAAAAAAAAGGAAAAAAAATAATTAGACAAAGTATTTAAATCTTTGACAACATATAAAACGAACCGTCATCGACAAATAACCTTTCTACGAGTACATTTTAATTACCTGTAACAGGTAAACCATGGTTTTAAATTCCGGACAAGGTGGTCTTAAACTTTAACAAATTTTAATTTTGCTTCAAATATTGCAATACCTTGTATTGCTAATTCTTTCTTTTTCAAGTGCCTGTCCGTTACAAGTTCTCCTGTTTTTAAGCCATAAGATTCTATTGCAAATTTTAATACGATCTTGGCTTCCTGTATTTTCTTCTTCTTCTTGATGTAGGACATAGTCCTGTTTGATTTGTCATCCTAGCTCCTGTGATGTGGACGTCCAGCTGTCGTGCCATCTTTTCGGTGGTCTTCCTGGTGGTCCCTTTGTATTGGGTTTCTGTGTTTTTGCCCTTTTCGCATTTATGTACCCATTCTATCGTTATGGTCTCTTCATCCTCGACGTGATGCTCGTGTCCCTCTTACGACATCCTGAACTCCCGTTTCTCTTAGTGCGTCCTCTCATTTCGTATGCGATGTTCCCCTTGTTTTGGCTGCGTATGTCAGCACTGGCATTACACATGTCTTATATATTCTTATCCTTTCCACGCTCATGTATTTATTTCTCCATATTATATCCTCAAGTATCCCGATATTCTGGCCGCTTTGTTGGCTTGTGTCTTTACTTCTAACGTGGTATGTCTACTGTACAATACATGTTTTCCGAGGTAGTTTAAACTCATTACTTGGTTTATTATGTTTTTATTAACCATTGGTTTACACCTGATGGGGCTCTTGGCTATCACCATTGATTGTGTGTTCTTGTGAGATATTAACATGATAAATTTTTTAAACAATGTTAATCCCGAATACTAATGTCCAGCTCTGACAGCCACTTAATAAATATTTAAATTAATTCGAATAGTTAAGAACTTAACCTCCATGCTAGAGTTATCTTCAGTAGATTTTTCTTTGTTTCAGAGAATATTCGTGTGTCAAAGATTAAACAAGCTTAACCTTTAGCATAGTTATAATGACAGCTTAAAGAAATTTCTTTTTAATTTTGGAATACCTTGCAGGTATTATTTATGTTGGTATTACACACTGAATTTGGAAAATTTCAATCCGATTTTGATTTGTGTATTTTGGATATTTAAAAATATAATTTTACACACGTACATTCTGTAGGTTTATGATCTAAAATAATATACTGCTATATAAATGTAACACATTATATTTATCACTGCGTTTGAGTGTAAGCAATTATGCTAATTACATAAAAAAGGTGCAAAAAATAAAAACAGTTGGAAATTTAGTTTCTTTTATTATTTTAACTTAAACACAACTTGTCAAACTTCTTTTGGATGTCCCAATATTTTTCTAATGTTTTCTTTAAAAGAAAATGAAGTTCTAAAAAAAATAACAACTATTTTATTAAAAAATTAGTGGTATAAAAAAAACTTGTTATTTATACTTTATTTTTAAATTTTTTTAACACCGTTCAACTAGGAGATATGTACATACATACATACATATAGTCATGCCTTTTTCCCGTAAAAGAAGGCAAAGAGCACTTCCTTCCACTTGCTACGGTTCTAACACACATCTTTTGCTTCCTCTACTTTCATCAGTGCTCTCATACATGCTCTTCGGTTGTTGGTAATATTGACCTGACTTTTTTTTAAAACAATGTGGGTCTGATCGAGATATGTTTGCCGAAGTCGACCTTTACCGACTTGTCCATTCACACTCGCCTTATAAATTTGTTTCGTCAATCTTCCTTCATCTATCCTCTCCACGTATCCAAATCATCTAAGCATTCCTTTATCTATTCTAAACTTTATCCAACCAAGTCACTTCCGCTATACTTC
The DNA here is from genome assembly GCA_950111635.1 of Agelastica alni. NCBI lineage: Eukaryota > Metazoa > Arthropoda > Insecta > Coleoptera > Chrysomelidae > Agelastica > Agelastica alni. Next base: position 3,337,256 of record OX467710.1, read on the forward strand.
TCAAAATACTCATCTCCGCAGCATTAATCTTATTTTCATAATTCTTCTGCCAAACTCAACATTCACAAACATACATAAGTGTAGGATCCAACACACCTCTATGCACAGCCTTTTTGACACTTTCTGGCTGCTGATAAAGCTATGCAGTGTCCCATTCATTTATTTTCCTGCCAACACCCTTCGCTCAATGTCACTGTCATACTTTCCATCTCTCGTAAACTTTGAACCCAAGTACACAAATTCATTTAGTTGTTCCACTCTTTCTCTCTCAATCAAAACTTCACAGTTTGTCATGCTTTCTTCTCTTTCAAAAACCATTACTTTCATTTTGCTTTTAATTATATTTATCGTTTTAATTTTTAGGGCATCATGCATAATGTTGCCTGCAACTCCTTTTCATATGACGCTAATATGACTTGATCATCGGCGTAAAGAAGACATTTGACGATATAATCATTTATTTTCAATCCATACGGACTTTTTTTCAAATTTTTTAACAATCGTCTATGTATGAGTTAAACAGCCATGGCGAAGCCACATATTTCTGTCTCACACCTTTTTCGATGTTAAACCAGTCCGTGCAAGCTTCTTTTATCCTGACACAAGCAGTGAAATCATCTTAAAGTGGTTTCAGTTCTCATATTAAACTACCGCTTATCCCATACATAAAAAATGTCGACCACAATTCACTCCTCACCACTCTGTCATAGGCCTTTCTCAAGTCTATAAAAGCTTAATAGACCTTCTGACTTCTATAGAAGAGAAGAGAATAATAAATATAAAAATAGTTTACGCTAACACATTGGAAATTTTTGGTTATGAGATAAAAGAATTTGATAGATATGTTCAAAATTTTAATTCTGGTCTTGTAAAATGGATATATAAGTCATAAAAAGAAATTTATAATCTAAAAGAAATGTATGTAACATAGTTAGCAGAATTATGAGAATGGGTTTCAAGATGTTTGTTTAAATAAAAAAAAAAATTTCACGATAAAGAGAATCTTAGAATCTTGTAAAGATTATAAATTTTGTTGAATATTTAAAATTTGCAACCTTCTTTGAAATGAATAATATTTTTTCTGTCTAAAATTTAATAATAATAAAAGAAAAATATTTATATATATATATATATATATATATATATATATATATATATATATATATGTATGCAAAAATTATAGAAAACTGTAATGCCATTACAGTAAACTATACAAAGTTTTTAAGTTTCGACAGCGTGAATAGGTGTGAAAGTGTGTAACTAATTTTTAAAAACCAGCTTACTTTCGCTGTATAATACATATTTTATTATAGGTATCCATGTGGGTTGATGTTAGATCAGAAAACAACTACTCCCCTGGCTATATGCCGCAACAGGCATTAAATTACATCTAATGTATAGTCGTGTATACTACCCCATTACAGGAAGCAAGATATACAGGTGCTTGTTAAGTAAAAGAAAGGGCTATTTAATTTATCCAATCGCGGTTACCACCTATGGAGCGGTTTTGAGATGTTGTCCCTCGTCAGCATAGGGCAGTTGTATTCTGCGATCAGACAAATTCACAGCTCCCGCTTAGTAATAGTAATGCAAAAATTATATAAAACTGTAATGCTATTACAGTAGACTGCGTAAATAGGTGTAAAAAAAATATTTTTTAATACAAGATTGCTTACCTCCTCTCCAATATGTTTGTAAATACACTTCTGCATATTCCATATTTTAATTAAAGTTTCCTCTTCTGCAATTAAATCAAAACAAATAAGTGTATTGTTAAAATAAAAAGAAATTTTATAATTCGTTAAAATTTAAATAGGGTTTTCTTTTTGCAACTATAACTTTTTTCCACTGTTCTTGGTACACTTATTCTATTTCTTTATTATCAAATATAATTGACTGACAATAAGGTTAAAGACATAGCTGCGCCTTAAGACTCGACTCAAGCCTCGCCTCTAGCATCATGCATTGGGGGGTTGGTTTGAGAGAGACCTGAGTGCTAGTCTTTAGCCGTTGTTGTTTAGATCGGCAGTAAAAGCTGAACTCAACTTATGTTGGTGCAATAAATGATTAAATTTTAGGAATTATTGTAACTGCCTTGTTTTATTTTATTTTATATTTAAAATATTGTATATATTTTTTTAAAATTTTTAAATTCACTTACGTGATTGAATGGCATCTTGATTGCATTGAATGTAAATATCAGTATATTTTTTATCATCATCGGTTAAAAAGCTTTCCAAGTTATTTTTTTTTAAACTGTAATCATCGTTAAACTAAAAAATATAGCATGAAAAATTATTCTGCCTGTGCAAAGAGAAGTGCTGGTTCTTACACTTATATATGATAGTGAAAGTAGGGTTTAGCTGAAAAGGCATGCAAATAAGATAAGTGCTGTGAAGATAAGTAGTTTGCAAAGTATAGCCGAAGTTACTCGGTTAAAAAAAGTGAAGAATAGTAGGATAAGGAAACGCTGTGGTATGAAATAAAATGTGGTTACAAAGATAGATATAGCAATGCTTAGATGATGTGAACACGTAGAGAGGATAGATGAGGGAAGATTGACGAAATAGATCTATAAGGCGAGTGTAAATGGGTAAGTTGGTAGAGGTTGACAGGTTGACTAGGTCAAGACTACTAGAAACCGAAAAATATGTATGAGAGCACTGATGAAAGTTAAAGAAGCGAAAGATGTGTGTAAGAACCGTAGCAAGTAAAAGGAAATGGTCTTTGTCTACCCCTACCGGAAAAAGGCGTGACTATATGTATGTAAAAATTATTATTAACAATAACATTAAGTTTTACTTACTAAGCCACCAATGCTCCAAACACAAAAGTTGTATTTCTAAAAACAAAGAAATATTGATAAGTTATTAATTAAGGATTATTACCATTAAAAATTCGATAATTTTACCACCTACCTGTATAGAAGAATCGTCTGGAAATTGACCATTTTTAACTCCGTCGATTAGTTCCTCAGTTGTTTTAGAGTATGATTTACATTCTTTGTGCCATTTAGGAATATTTTTACGTAGGTTTTCACTATAATTCTTAAACATGTAAAAATATAAGAGTTTGACTATTGACATTTTGTCGCACATAAACATACTTTTTTTTTAAGTTTTTTAAGTATTTCTACGTGAAAAATTTTACTTGGTATAAGATATCAATTGTCATAAGCAAGGTCAGTTAAAAAATATGAATTTTACCAAACTATAAAATATTTAAATTTTTGACAATATCGAAAACTAGCGCAAAAAAATTTATTGCTAATTGTAAACTAATTTTTAATCAACAGCGATAACGCTTTGTTCAATAAAAATTTAACGGTATTTAATTTTTTTAACTTATTTGCTATTGCATTTTATGATGCATTAAAATAACTGATACAGGACATAATAATTTTTTTTAACAATAATTAACTAATGCAGTACTGTTGTTGGAAATTAGTACTTTCAACTGTACAATTTCTCTCTGAGAAATTCCTTGATTTTTAAATCTACTCAGTAAAGCCCTGACGCCGACAAAAAATCAGCTAAAAACCGTGCATTCATTATTCCACCAGAATATTCCGATCACCCTCTTATCACGTGAAAACTATTAATTAGCTAAAAACAAAGGGTCGTGTGCAATTTTAGAAATCAGCCATAAGATCACGTGAAAAAGACAGTTACGCTTTTGACCAATAGAGCGTGAGAAACAAAGCCACGTTTCATCGGGTTTCTGGCCTCTCGCCCTTTTTTTTTCATTTCAACAGCCGAGCAATGTACACGCTCTTACCTTAAAACTTTCATAAATTTTCACATAAAACAAGGGTTGGGTAATAAACGGTAAATGCTTTATTAAAATGCTGCAAGGCTAACAAAAGTAAAAATTGTCAAATTTGTATTAAATAAAGAAAGAATTATTTAGGGAAAGAGTTTTTTTTCTTTTTTTTTTATGTTCTGGTTCCCATGAAAAGGGATATCCTGTAATGTTCATAGAACATCGTGGGAACCAAGGGAAAGAAGGTAGGAGTTGGTGTTCTTCTTAAATTTCTGGAGGTTGTATGCCTCGGGGAACACCTCCCTAGGCAATGAGTTCCAAAGCCTCGCAATTCGTTGGATGAATGAGTCTTTGGAAAGTGATGTTCTGCAGGTCTCCAAAGTGACCACGAAGGGGTGTGAAGACTGGACTTGACGGGTTAATCTCGAAGAGACTGCTAAAGGAGGAACGATTGTTGATATTTCAGAAGAGCATCGCCCATGAAAATATATAAATAATAGGGACAAATCGCCAACTTTTCTACGGTGTTCCAGACAAGTGAGCGAGTTTGTAAGCGAGGCATCACCGACGAGACGAATTGCCCTTTTTTGGACAGAATCCAATAGCTTCAGGATATGTTTAGGTGCCGCACTCCAAATATGGGAACAGTACTCCAGTACAGGTCGGATCTGTGCCTTATAGATCATAATCAGCTGACTGGAGGTGAAATAGCTCTTGGCACGAAACAAAAAACCAAGTTTTTGGGATGCACTTTTGGCAATGGACCTCACGTGATTTTCTCAGGAAAGGTTATTGCTGATAGTAATACCAAGCATCGATATGGATGACTTCAGTGGTATGGTTACTCCTGACAAAGTTATGTTAGGCACAGTGAGATCGGCTTTTCTAGAGAAAAGACATGCTTGTGTTTTGTTTGCATTGAATTCTACCAAGTTATTGGATCCCCATTCGAGAATTGTTTCTTAATCCATATTTATATTGTTAACATTTCTTCCTCGTTAATTTCTGGTTTCACGGGCTGATATAGGGGCCCTGGAAGAGAAAGCGGTATGGAGGGTACTATCATCGGCAAAGCTGTGTACGGGACATGAAGTTGCTTTCAACAGGTCGTTGATGTGAAGTAAAAATAGTGTTTGTGCTAGAATGGATCCTTGCGGAACACCAGCATTTATGAGTAAAGTGTCAGATGAAACTCCATCAACCACTACATGAAGAGACCTGTTTGAGAGAAAACTAGCAAGCAGAGAACACAGCTGAGGGGGCAAGCCATAAGATGGAAGCTTTGCGAGGATTCCCTGGTGCCAAATTCGATCGAACGCCTTGGAGATATCTAATGCCACAGCTAAAGTTTCTCCATACTTTTCAATAGATAGCTGCCATATATGTGAGACGTATGCGAGCAGGTCACCAGTTGATCTCTGATGGCGGAAGCCATATTGGGTGAAATGGGACATTTTTATTGCAATTTATGTAAAAAAAGTAAACAAAGTATTTTTATTACTTTTTTTACATTACTATGAAACTCAAACATACTTCTTTGGTATAAAGTTGACAAAATTGCTCGAAGAGTGTTTAAAAAAAAAAAAATTTAAACTATAGTGTCAAATGTCCCATTTATCCCACTGAAACAGGTGGTTTGGGACCCCTTTACGGGTGGTATGGGACTAATTAATTTGGTAATCTGTTAGGTCAATATTGAATTTAAGAAGTGATTCTGCCCTTTTTGTACCACCAAAAATTTTGTGGATTGGGTAATTTTAAAAGAATGTCGTGTTCCTTAACAATACTAATGTCCTTAACCATCGGAATTCTTATATTTATTTACATGTCTTGCCAATGCTGATTAAAAAATAAACATGGTAGTAGCAAGCTGCCTAATTGGCAAATGCTTTTTATTAGCCATTTTCACGGCTTGTAAATGATAGTCATATGAAACATTTCTATCGGGATACATTTTTGCCACTTTCTGGGCGTGATGAAAATTATATCTGTAACAAATAAGTACGATAGTACGATAACTTTAGGACCAATACGGTATAATAAGTTAACCTTTTTTTCTTCGAATATTTTGAACTAATCTCAATATCAAAAATTTTAAAATCAAATTGATCAATTTAAGTATAATCTGCACAGAAAGTAATTGGAAACTTACTAAATAAGTATGAAATATTTTATTTAATGCTGTTTAGATATAATCGTACCAATATTGAAACATTTTTTATTTTTATGAGGAGGTCTGGGACAGGTCCCATACCACCCTTAACGCCATGTCTGCCTTTGGCTGGTTTTTCTATAAATTTTTATGAAATAATTAAACAATGGTGAGTACGTGACTACTTACTATGAGCACGTAAAAACACAAAAAGCGATCGGGATAATGAAACGATGTCTGCACTCTATTCGCTTTTTGAGTCAACTGTCGAAAGTTAAGAATGGATCATAATTTTATGGCCACAAGTGAATTACGCGGGAAATTCAAATCACCAATGACCAACCGCCGTCCCAATCCTCCCGAATTACCCCTATTTTAAATCAGTTTACAATACCTAGTATAGAGTTTTTTAACAAATTTAGGTATTGTCAAAAATAATTGTATTTTACTGTTACGATATCGGTGGTTGCAAACATGCAAAAAAATTTATAAAACTAATAATAATTTTTTTTTCTCACACAAGCCAAAAATATTGCTAAGTAATATTTAAATTAATTTTAACCTTCTTAGTTTCCAGATTTATAGCTCAACACTTTTATATGAAAAGACATTTTCCTTATCGTTTTACAAAAAATAGCTAAATAATTTTTAAAAATACACCACCAATACATGAGTAAGTCATTAACTGTTTGAGTAAGTGATGAATTGTAAGTAATTTTTTTTTAGAGCCTATAGTAAACTCATAACTAATGTAGTTCCTATACTTAAGCTGTTAAAAAAAATCTTAATTACTTGGTATCAAGTTTTTTTTATTATTTTAAGTTGATTAAAATTTTTGTTGGTTTATGAACTGCGTATTTAAAAATAATTTTTTTTAAAAAATAAAAGAAGTGAATTTAATTTTAATACCTTTGGGTCCTTGTAGCAAAACGTCTGACAAATACAGCCGATAAAAATTAGTAGTAGCAACTTCATACTTTTTATTTATTACCAGTTTTTTTTTAATACCAACTTCACTTTACTAAAAGTAAATAAAAAAATAATGTTACAACCTAAAATTACAATTATGCATAGGTACAAACCCATATTTATACTGCTTCCAACAGTTATCTCCCTTATTATAATTTTAAGCAGTATATTTATTTTTTTTAATTGTTAAATAATTAAAATTATCAATAATTAAAAAATTTTAACAAATATGTGTGTTTATATCAATATTTTATGTTATCCATTACGTAATATAAACTTGGTGAATATCTTCATTATCTTATGAATAATTTAACTAATAATACTGTTACGATAAATACGTCCCTGTTATCTGGCCGAGGCGGTGTGTTGTTGTCCATACAAGAGTGCTTATTTATTTTTGTGAAACTACAACGTCCCTCATTTAGCGAATAATATATGGCCGCGGGTGTAATTAAGGGTATCTAGAAAAGGTCGATTAATTTCGAGAGAGGAACCGTTCTATTAAGTATAATTTTTAAAACAATTATTTCTTCTTTTTGAAATTCCGCTCCAAACGGAGATTGGAAATCATCATCACTACTAGGACCTAATAAATCGGCCGCCTGGAGAGTTCTGTGGACGTGCAACCAAACCGCACCCTCAAGTTGCGCAGCCAAGAGATTTTTTTTCTGTCAATCGTTCTTTTGCCTTTTCTCTCAGAACATGTCCTAGATATTCTAATTTTCTACTTTTTATGGTATTACTAATTTCTTTGGTTTTATTCATTCGGCGTAGTACTTCCTCATTAAAAACTTTGTCAACACATGGTATTCTCAGCATCCTCTCATAACACCACATTTAAAATGCTTTTATGTTTTTGATGTTTTCTAATTTGAGTGTCCAAGCCTTTATTCCATACAATAGAATGGAGAATGTAAATATTGTTTAGATTTATATAAAAGTAATGTCGCCGACGGGTAGCGAGTAGATACTCATCTATTATCAAGATAGGTGACAGATCTACTTCAGGAATGCGCTCCTGCCTAAACGCACCTTGGTTTATTTCCAATGCCACACGGGAAAACCATTATCCCATCTCTAGTTTTCCTACCCAAACCTACAACTTCCTCTCCAACACTCCTTACCCCCTTCCAATCCGTATGGTCAGCGTGAAAGAGTACGGTCAAATACCCCACAAATGGCGACTTTAAAAAACGAAGGATATGGTCTCCAGGTGAGTAAATCCCACCCCTTAACAAAGAACTGCCTTATTGGATCTGAGGGAGGCAAAAATTCACTATTGAAACCACAACAAAACAAAATGCGTACTGCCTGTTCTGACATATGGTGCGGAGACCTTAACATTAACGAAAAAAACAGCAAACACGATAGGAACTACCCAAAAAGCAATGTAAACATCAATGTGATTGCCTCTGAGAGGCAAAGTACCGAATTGCGAGCTAGAATAAAAGTTACGGACGCATTAGAGAAAATAACTACTTTGAAGTGAAATTGGGCAGGACACGTGGCAGGGATAAACGATGATCGTTGGACTAGGAAAATAACAGAATGGAGTAGAGGCCGTCCTCCTGCCAAATGGCATGACGACTTAAAACGTATCCACACTAACTGGATGTAGATTGCTCGGGATAGGGAGATGTGGAAGCGAATAAGGGAGGCCTATATCCAGCAGTGGACTTTGTAACGTGCCTTTTTTTCCCTTCTACAGTTCCATTAAAATTGGGTCTTTGATAGTTTTGTATTCCTCAGGTACTTGTAAATAGTGTCGCGTACCGTATTTTGTTGTAACTTAAATATATCATTCGTTGTAAATAGTGTTGCATACCTTGTTGTGATAGGATTCGATTGTTAATGGCTGTGGCATTTTTGTTAATCGCTGGAGATTGAGTGGGGGTTTTCGATAATAAATTTTGCTTTGGTTTTTGGCCTCGATTGTTGTGTGTTGTCGGTTATATTATTGTTTGGTTTGCATTTCTGTATGGATGGGTCTGGCTATCAACACGGACGAGCGCGATTCTTGGTGTGGAGCATGGACTTGCAAATATTGTTGGTTGACGTCGGTTCCGTGTGATTTCTTGATATCCGGCTTGGGAAGGAGTGCTAGTTTTTGGTGGCAGACTTGGGAGTGGTGTGGTGAGAATTTTTGAGACAGTGTGATATTGGCAAGTGTGCAGAACCTCTACGGTTTTTATTTCATATCTGGCTGTATTTGGGCCATCTTAATTGGATTTTGAAGAAAAAGTATTTAATTTTTAACTTGACCATTCTATCTTACCTCCGTTGTTGATATTTTGGATTTTGGTGTCGAGTTAAAATAACCGCATGCGGGATTTATTTGAGGGAAGCCATTGTTAATTAGCAGGTGCCGTTCCATAACCAAACCGGCCATAGGAGTAGTGCATTTGTATCATCCATATCGACGATAAATTGCAGTGTTATAAAGACTTGCTTGGTGTTTTTAGCAGGAACTCCGTATTAAGGTGTTCAAGATTAAAGTTATTCTTTTTTTTATATTTGATCTACAATATACGTTTACCCAAAGGTTACAAGTGAATTATTTTTGAATATTTAACGACGTGACTTATTTTTGACACCACAATAAAGTTTTGTTTTAATTTATTAATATAATACATTATTAAAAACTATTTATTGCATTAGAGTATATGCCTAAACTAAACTTTGATTAAAATAATCTTCTCAATAATTCTTTATGTCCAAGTTAAAATATTTTCTTCATACTTATTTGTAAATATCCTACAATATTGATATTTTAAAGGACAACCATTGTAAAAATATTTTTAAATAAACTCGATTGTTTTGGCAGTGTAAATCTTTATGTATATGGTAAAAACATGAGTAAATTAGCAGCGTTATGAAAACGTTTAATTTAGTATTATTAAAGAGAGTTGACTTATATACGTTTTTTTTGGTAACTTGGTAAAGTCTGTTACTCTTACTTTTTTTTTGGTTATTTTATAAAGTTGTAAATTTTAAATTTTTGGTTTGTTTTAGCAAGAAAATTTACCATAGCTGTTAATTTTGACTATATTTGTTATAGTTTTATTATTGAACTGTGTACTTTGATTTATTGTTAGCTGTTAATTTTGACTATATATGTTATAATTTTATTATTGAACTGTGTACTTTGATTTATTGTAGGAGTAAAGTATCCAATATATTTTAGCTGTAATTTCATTTATTTAGTTCACCATAATCATAGTTGTTTAACATGTGGCTCTGCTAGTGCCTATAAGACCTAGGGGTTTCCGGCTTGAACCGTCTAAGTCGGTGGCGCGGCTCACTTTTATTTTTTTTTTCTTCTACCCTCTACGGCTGAGCTCGGGCATAATTTGCCAGTAGAGAGACCGCTGGCAGAGTACTCTATAGAGAACGAAAAAGACGTGGCAACTTTACCGGCTGGTTAATTAATTGAATGTCACCATTTTAAGTTTTTAAGTAAATGGAGAAAGTGATATATTGTTATAGAAAATATAAATTTTTGTAATTATCTATAGGAGAATTATCTAATGGAGGACTGGCCTGCGGGTTGTGCGGCGGGGATCCGGGGGTGGTGGAGCGCTTGCTGTGCTGCTGCGGGGCGCTGGGAGAAATGGCTGGTTCTTGGTTGACTACATTGTTCCCACCCAGTACAGAACTTGTACAAGGTATGAAGATACTAGATTGGGTGCAGCGTGGTTAAAATCGTCGAACTACAGATTAAATACCGTTAAAATACTTTATACTTTATTTGGATTATTATTACGAAAAATAAATTTAATTAAAAAAATGAGTGTTTGACATGATTTGCTCATGGCGATTTTACGACAGAATGAAATGGACACTCGATACATCAACATTATTGATATAACCAGAAAGCAAACATTAAGATTGAAAATACAAAAACTAAAGATATTGAAATTAAACGCGGAGTGCGAGAAGGTTGTATCTTATCGCCGCTACTTTTCAACCTGTATTCGGAAGCTATTATGAGAGAAGCGCTAGACCAAGAAACAGCCGGTGTGGTCGTAAATGGGAAGCCTATCAACAACATAAGATATGCGGACGACACAGTCTTGCTTACAGAGAACATTGATAACCAACAAAGGGTTGTTTATAGGGTGTATACAATATGTTTTAAATATGGCCTGAAAATGAAACTGAATAAAACAAAGAATTTGGTATTTTCTAAAACGGTAAATACAAGAGTCCAGCTGCGCGTCCGAATGCTTCGCTGTAACGTGTTTAGCATACTGTTTTATGGAATGGAAGCTTGGACTTTGACAGATGCGATATGCAAAAAATTGGAGGCCTTTGAAATGTGGACGTACAGAAAGCTATTAAGAATCTCCTGGATAAAAAGAGTGTGTAACACCGAGGTACTTCAACGCCTCGACAAGGAGATGGAAGTTCCCTTTACACTAAAAAAGCGCAAACTGAAGTATTTTGGTTACATCTTAAGGAATGACAAGTATCGACTTTTAAAGCTTATTATAAAAGGATAGATCAAAGGACGAAGAGGCCCGGGTAGAAGAAAGATATGCTGGCTAAAAAATTTAAGACAATGGTATGAAGTGAGCACTACCACATTGCTTCGCCGAGCTGTAGACAAGGTTCAGATCGCGATGATGACTGCCAACGTCCGAGGAGGACAGGGTTGCCACGTCTTTTTTTTTGGTTCTCTAAAGAGTACTCTGCTAGTGGTCTCTCTACTGGCAAATTATGCCCGAGCTCAGCCGTAGAGGGTAGAAGAAAAAAATCTAAAAGTGAGCCGCGCCACCGACTTAAGACGGTACAAGCCGGAAACCCCTAGGTCTTGTAGGCACCAGCAGAGCTACGCGAAAAACAACAAACAATTATGGTGAACTAGATAAATAAAACTATATTTACAATTACTGCAATATATTAATTAAGTAAAAATGATGTTCTGTTTTTTTACAATAAACAGTAGTAGTAAACAGTACAATAGACAGTAATAAAAACCTAATGAGGTACAAAAGAGAATTAAAATAAAAAAAAAACAACAACAAAAAGAAAATGTTCACAATATTTAAAATTTAGAAAATAATTGGTTTTATATAGAATTCCTGATAGCAAAAGATTAACACAAAAACAAGGAATGCAAAATAAATGGACTTGCAACTAGAATAATATTTTAAAACCCTCACAATAACCACATAAATTATATTCAGTAATATATAAATTCAGATTCAACTTGTAGCCGGTACAAATTTAACGAAAAATATTTTGGTTACTTTTAAACTATTGAAAACTTCAGTGGGACGTCACTGGGAGCAGGTACAAATTTAATAAAAATAACTTGTTACTTTTAAATTATTGAAAACACTTAGATCAAGCACCTAATAACTGATAAGTTGATAAAATTAAATTCAATACCATGTAACCAATTGAAAACTTCACTGAGACGTCACGGTAACATCGATGATCCAAGAACCGAAACACCAAGTAGTATTATCATAATAATTTCTGCTAAAAACAGCAGGCAAGTCTTTATAACACTGAAATTTATCGTCGATGTGGATGGAACGGCACCTGGTACTTCACGATGGCTTCACTTCATCAAATTCCACACGTGGTGATCTTAACTCGACCCCAATAACCAAAATATCCGCCACATAGGCACGACAGAATGGTCAAGTTAAGAATTAAATGGTTTATCTTCCTAATCCAATTAAGATGGCCCCAAATACAGCCAGATATGAAAGAAAAAACCGTAGAAGTTCCGCTTACGTGTTAATATCAAATCGTTTCAAAAACTCTCAACCGACTTCCACCACTGACACCAAACGAATCATCATCACTCTTCGCTCCCAGACCGGATATCAGAAAATCACCCGGGACACGCGTCAGCCAACCTTTTCACGTCTAAGTTCCTAGTTCATAATCGTGTTCGTCCGCATTAATTGCCAGCCCAAGCAAACCAACAATAATATATCTGACAACACACGACAATCGAGGCCAATAATCAAGGCGAAGTCTAATAACACCTAATCTCCATCGATTAGCAAAAATGTCACAGCTATTATTAATCGAATTCTATTACAACTAGATAGGCAACACTACATACAACGAACCAAATGCAGAATGCAAAGCTAATTACGAACGCCAGACTATCATAATAATGAAACGGCAGATGGGAAAAAAAAATAGGCACGTGACAGGGCACCTAAATAAGAAGAAGAAACTGACAATAAACAACCAAGATATAGAAAGAGTTTTTACGTATAAGTATCTAGGAACTATAATAAACTCCAGCAATGACTCTTCAAAAGAATTAAGATAACGCGTAATGCTTTTCTAAGGATAAAGCAGTTCTTTTGTAACCGATCGTTGAAACAATGACTGAAAATACGAATGAGAAAATATTACATATTCTCTATTCTCCCTCACGGCATAGAAGCAGAAACACTAAATAAAACATCATTAAAAAAATTGGAAGCCTTCGAAATGTAGTTACAAGAAGAAAAATATCGTAATATCGTATGTAGACCAAATCACTAACGAAGAAGTACTCAGATGTCTAGGAAAAGGGACAGATCTTGTAAATGAGACAAAAATCCTAAAACTTTAGTACCTGGGCCACGTTATGAGAGAATAAAGATATACTTTCTTAAGAGTAATTATGCAGGGCAAAATTGTTGGTAAACCCAGCATAGGTCGAAGACAAATGTCGTGGCTGCGCGACTTGAGAGAGTGATTCAATTTTTCGTAAGTCCAACTTTTCGGTCAGCGGTGAATAGAGTTAAAATAGTTTTTTTTAATGACTATTAGAAGAAGGGATTATAGAAAGGAAATTATTGTGGACCCGCTTTTTGAAAAGTTGAAGGATATAGTTCTCTGGAAAAACTGATTTTGGAAGCTTGTTTCATTCCGTAGCAGCCCTATAAAAGAAGGATTCTTGATAAAGATTGGTCCTTGTAGTGTCAATTTTAAGAGTAAATGGGTAGACTGATCAGCCTGCCGAGTTTTTCGGCCAATGGTGGTACAAGAGTTTTTTTTTGTCTGGAGCATCTGTCATGGAAATATTTGTAGAATAATGACTGGTCTGCAACTTTTCTTCTATGTTGTAGAGGGTAAAGGGTATCTGTGAGAGTTGAGCTGTTTATCAATCGAATGGCTCTTTTCTGAATGAAATCTAGAAGACGAAGAGAATGCCTTGGTGCTGAACCCCAAATGTGCGAGCGATACTCCAGTAGAGGTCGGATTTGAGCCTTGTACGTCGTCAACAGTTGATCAGGAGTAAAAAGCTGTCTAGCCTTCCATTGAAAACCTAGCCTCTGGCTTGCCGACTTTGCGATGTTAGCAACATGGTCATGCCAAGACATATTATTGGACACCGTGACTCCCAAAATCGAGATGGAGGGACTTGGTTCAAGGGTATTTCCGGACATTGTAATGGGATGATTTGAGAAATTTACTTTCTTGGAAAACGTGGCACTTTGTGTTTTTTGGGCGTTGAACTGAACAAGATTGTTGGTTCCCCACTGAGTCTATTTTTATTATTCACCGAAAGTTGAGACAAGTGTGCTATCGTCTGCGAAACTGTAAATGGGGTTCGAGGTGGTCTTTAAGAGGTCGTTGATGTGTAAAAGAAATAAGGTGGGGGACAGGATGGAACTCAGGGGGACCCCGGCGTCATGATGGTAGCCAACTTTCCACAGAAGACGGCACCGTAAGAAGAAGAAGTTTTAAATTTTTAAAAAACGTTGCCTTTCTTCATTTTCTTACAGTATTTGTGAACATTTTCGTATTTATTTTAAAAATTTAAAACAAATGATCATAAATGTTAATAGGCATTACATATTTTTTAAAAATTATTTGTGTTACATGTAAATTTAAACTAATTAACACAATCAATGATACTGTTTTTGGTAGTTTAAGCAATTAAAAAAAAAATCTTAAAACGTCATGCCATATTTACAATTTAAAATGAACAAATTTAAATTGTAAAGTGTTTCTATACATTAGAAATATGGTAATCCATTTTTTTTTCTTTTTTGGTTTTAAACGCAGTAAAATATGTTAATTGTGAATTTATCTATTAAAATCCATTGAATTCTAATGGCGAACTGTTTAGGATTTTATTTCTTATTATAATTTTATTCATTTGCTTTAATTACTCCAACCTTAAAGTTATACAGGGTGTTTTAAAAAAGGTGTCTCTAAATATTGTTAATCAAAATGTACTTAAATGTTGAATACACCGGCATGTTATTAACCTTAGGCGAGTGTTTAGGAAACTCTAGTGCTGTGTTACGGGTTATGCAGAAAAGTTTTTTTGAAGAAACTCACCAAGTAATAATAATAATAATAGTAATATCTAATTTTACAAAAAACAAGGTTTTAAGAATCTAATTATTGTTGATTTATTGTCATAACTATCAATAAATGTCAGTTTTCTATGGCAAACTCAAAGAAAATCAAGAAATACCGATTAGAATGGATTTTTGTAAAACGTTACAAGAAAGTAAAGCCCTAAATCCCAATTTTTAACATGTATTCGTTTTATCGATGAGGTCTTATTACTGCGACAAAAAATTTTAATTTACATAAAGCATACTAATTAATAATAATAATTTATAACTTTATCGTTACTCTATATCAGCATCGGTTATTACTTCATAATTTTCAAATCAGAATATTCCGGAAACGGTACAAAGTATCGAGTTTTACCAGGATTACCAGCATCCAGCAGACCACCAGGACGGCCTCCCAAGAGGTAGAAGGACAACTGATGGTCGGCATCCCAGGGGGGACAAATAAATGGGTAAAACAAGCCTTAACGCTTCAGAAAAGAAAAAGAAGCAACAGCCTGCAGTTTGTAATAATTTGCCGAGCAGCAGCGAAAGACACTTTTTGGTAAAACTTCGAACCAAGCAAGCATTTCCATTTAAGCTTATTGTAAAAACTCAAGTCATATTAGCGTTATCTGAAGAGGAGTTGCAGGCGATGGTTAATGTTATGCATGATGCCCTGAAAATAAAGTTAATGAAAATAAATGCAAGCAAAACAAAAGTAATGGTTTTTGAAAGAGAAGAAAGCATGACAAACTGTAAAATTTCGATTAAGGAAGAAAAAATGAAACAAGTAAATTAATTTGTGTACTTGGGTTCAAGGTTTACTAGAGATGGAAAGTATGACAGTGACATTGAGCGAAGGGTGTTGGCAGGAAAACAAAAGAATGTGGCACTGCATAGCTTTATGAATAGCCAAAAAGTGGCAAAAAAGGCACGTCTGGCGGTGCATAGAGATGTGTTGGTTCCCACACTTATGTATTGCAGTGAATGTTTGTAGTGGGTTTGGCAGAAGAAGCATGAAAATAGGATTAATGCTGCGGAGATGAGTAGTCTGAGAAGTATAGCCGGAGTGACTCGGTTGGATAAAGTAAAGAATAGTGAGATAAGAGAACGCTTTGGTGTAAAAGAAGATGTGGTTGCAAAGATAGATAAAGGAATACTTAGATGGTTTGGACACGTAGAGAGGAAGGATGAAGAAAGATTAACGAAAAAAATTTATAAGGCGAGTGTAAATGTAAAGTCGGTAGAGGTCGACCATGGAGAACATATCTTGATCAGATCAACATTGTTTTGAGGAAAGGCTAGGTCAAGAGTACCAACAACCGACGAGCATGTATGAAAGCACTGATGAAAGTAGAGGAAGCAAAAGATGTGTGCAAGAACCGTAGCAAGTAGAAGAAAGTGGTCTCTGCCTACCTCTATGGGAAAAAGGCGTGACTTTATGTATGTATGTATGTATTAGGATTTGTTATAAAAGCAAACTGTACTTTTATCGTTGGCCTTTTGCAGTTTATTCAAAACTTACAACAGATACACCCAATAAAGGTCAATTAAAATTTTAAAACAAAAATATAATGTCTGACAACAAAAATTGTGAAAATTTAAAAAATATCATATATTACGATAAGCAGTAGTTTTATCGTGGGCTTTTTTGGGTCACTTTACCTATTAGATAATTATTTAAAAAAACCAATTAAATTTAATATTTACAATTAAAATTGTTTGAACTTGAAAGGTTATAATTTAACATTTAAAAAAAAATAAATATGTTTTTAATTGTTAAATTAGTAACGTACATCGTCATCCATTTTCCATATTAATTCTCGCTTACAAAATTATAGTCCAATAAGCTAACTGTTAACAACCTTTACAGTATTATTTATTTAGATATTGGTCTTTTATATAAAGCCCCGTCCACATCTGAGCAAACGCAAGGAATGAGCACTTTGCACTGCATGAGCATTCAGATATGTACGGGACGCACGAACGTGCTGAGCACGCTCAAAGCTTGCGGCAGCCGATCCGAACATTTTCGGTACATCAAAAGAATTTCTTGCTCAGTCTGGACGGGTTTTCTGTTGCACTGAACACCTTGCGCCGAACGGCCCCGTACAAAATGGATTTTTCACATGAGATATGCTTGCAATTAAAAGAGTTTAAAAATCGGTCTATTCTTTGGAATGTGAGACACGAAATGTATTTTAATAAAATTAAGAAAAAGGATCCTTGAAGAGAAATGGCGGAAATATTGTACCGGGATGTGAATGAAGTTATTAAAAAAATTTATAGTCTAAAAGGATCTTACCGGCGAGAAAAAGCAAAATGAAGAAAAATGTTGGAACAGGAAAAGGTGAAAATGAATTTATCAATAATTAAACTATTAATTACGTTTAATATGTCATGGGCTCCGACAAAATATATGACCGATATATTCCGACTTCTTTGAAGGTATAACTGGGAAGAGCATTAACTACGCTCCCGCCCCTTTTTCTTATTTTTAATTAATTTATTGATTATAATAAATGCAGCACTATACCGTCCTAGATTCTCCATTGCGTTGATCGCATCAATAAATGCGGCGCACAACTGGAGCGGTTCCGAATGCAGGCTCATGTGGTTCTGTGTGGGGAAACAACAATTCATAAATGCTCATGCGGCATGAGGTGCTCATTCGGTGCGTTTGCTCAAATGTGCACGGGGCTTGAATAGTATTCTTCAGTATTTTATATTGGTTAAGTAAAGTAATGGGTAAATTATTAATAAAAAGAATAAAAATTAAAATAAACCTTTATTATACATTGTTTTGGACAAACATAGCGTATTTTCTTGGTATGCTTTTTAGTTTTCAAAAGTAAATAAAACGCTGAAACAAAAAAAAAAGTTGAAATAGAAATATTCACCCAAAATATTTATTTTAAACTATTTCTTCGTAAAAATACTTTTTTTTAAATATTATTTTATTAACTTATTTTTATTGTTGTATTACGAAAGCATAAATCAAGAGATTAATAAAATATTATTGACCAAGTATACTATTCCGGACAAACAAGAAATAAGACTGATTAAATAAAACACAAAATATTTTATTTATCCAAATTTATCTTTAAAAAATCCCCTTTTACTAAAACACACTTATTCCAAAGTTTTTTCCAGTCATTAAATTAGTTATTATTCTTAGTGTCCGGTATAGCCTTCAAAGCATAAAGCGTTATTCTCTGATATGGAATTTTTTTATTCACAACGATTTCCACGAAGTGGTAAATTTAATTAATAAGAAAGGAAATATCACACGAAGCAATATCTAGCAAAAACAGTGTTTTCGGAAGAACATTTATTTGCTTTTACTAACGAATAATAATGGCAGTATGCGATAGCGCATTATCGTGATGCAAAAAGCCATGAATTGATCGAAGCCAATTAACGAACAATGTTGTCTTAACTTAAATTATATATTTAATCCTTAAAACTAAGTTATTACCCATTGGTGCTACTTGATTTTTAACTGTGAAGTTTTAATTATCTCTTTCTACTCTTTTATTTAACACTTTCACTCATCATTTACACCAGGTCTAAAGAGCCTGTCTTCGTGCTAAGGCACATATTTCTTGATGTCTTTTTTAACTGTTGCTACGTTAAGGTCCCTGTGTAGATTTGAATTTTGAATATAGTATAGAGCAGCGGTTCTCAAACTTTTGTTATTCACGCCCCCCTGTTTTAATTTAAAAAATGTTGCGCCCCCCAATCCGTAGACCTAGGAATTTGGACTAAAATAGGCAACATTGTCTCGTCGAGAGCGCCAAAGATGCTGTCGGAAAGTTCGCGGCGTTCGTGCCACGTATTCAAGTTTCCTGATCTTTCTCGAACTGTCTGAACGCGACTATAAATACAGAAGCGCACATAAGGTATTCTCAGTCTCTCAGTGAAGGTGTTTTAACACTAAGCAAGCATTATTGTGAAGTGTGAGTGTATAAGTAGATGTAGTATCGATAAATTTTTAAAACGAAAACTTGAGGATGACGGGGCTTGTACATCGACAGGTTCAGGTGGAAATCGTCCGAAATCTAAAACAAGAAAATATGACCCATCATACCTAAATTTGGGCTTTACTAGCCTTGAAGTAGGTGGCGAAGAAAAACCACAATGCGTTATCTGTTTAAAAGTATTGGCTGCAGATAGCATGAAACCAAATAAATTACAGAGGCATCTAGAAACGCTGCACAGAGAATATGTCAATAAACCGCGAGATTTTTTTGTGGAGAAACTCAGATTGTTTAAAAAACAAAAATCCAGCTTCCATAGAGTACTGGCAGTAAATGAGAAGGCTCTCTTGGCATCATATAAAGTGGCATACAAAGTAGCTTAATGCGAAAAACCGCACACTATTGCAGAGCAACTTATTTTACCCGCTTGCAAAGACATTGTAGAAATAATGTTTGGTGAAAATTTTACTTCACAACTTAACAATATTCCTCTGTCAAATGATACAATCTGTCGACGAATTAACGATATATCAGTTGATATGCAGCAGCAGCTTGAATCTGAGCTTACTGCAAACTTGTTTGCTATACAACTTGACGAAGCAACTGACTCTAGTAATGATTCCCATTTGATTTGCTACATTAGATTCTGTCAATGTTCTAAAATATGTGAAGATTTATTGTTTTGTAAACAGATTGAAGGAAGAACTACAGCCACCGAGTTGTTCAAGATTACAAATGATTCTATTACTAAAATGAATTTGCAATGGAAAAATTGTGTTGCGATTTGCACCGATGGAGCTCAAGCCATGTCTGGTAAATACAACAGTTTACAAGCGCTAGTAAAAAAAGGAATCCTCAGAAATTATCTGGACGCACTGCATGATACATCGGGAAGCGTTAGCATCAAAATCTAAGCTAAGCTCTGGACTAAACATGATTTTGACAGTAGTTATTGAAGTTGTTAACTTTATAAAAACCAGACCACTAAAAACCATGATGTTCTCTGTTCTGTGTAAAGATATGGGAGCTGAGCATCAATCTTTGTTGTTTTATTCCTCATCCAGATGGTTGTCGCGCGGTAAGACGGTTAAGCGTGTCTTTGAATTAAGAAGGGAAATAGCGATATTTTTAAGCGAGGAAGGTCACAAGCATTCAACAGATTTTTTCGACAAATTATTTTTACTGAAGCTTTCTTATTTAGTAGATATTTTTGAAAAACTTAATATACTTAATCTTCAGCTGCAAGGAAAAGACGTAAATATATTTGATTTAAGTCAAATGATTGATGCTTTTTGTAAGAAATTGCAGTTATGGCATAACAAATTGAAAGAAAACAGTTTGGAAATGTTTCCCACATTTTGCGATTTGGTGCAAGATTCTCCATTGGAAGATATTCATAAAGCTGTAATAATAAAAACCATAGGAAGCCATTTAGAAAACTTAACTGAGAATTTCAAGCGATGCTTCTTTGCAGAGAAAGATATCAAGTTGTCAGACTGGAGCTGGGTTTTAAATTCATTCGAAAATAGACCTGTCGGACTATCACTGCAAGAAGAAGAACAACTGATAGATATTTTAACAAATCCCTTACAAAAATCAAACTTTGTTAACAAATCTTTAACAAACTTCTGGAGTGAACTTCCGAACGACTACTCCGTTATAAAAGCCAAAACGCTTAGAATTCTGTTGCCTTTTCCAACGTCCTACCTTTGTGAAACTGGATTTTCTGCACTTGCTGTCGTGAAATCTAAATACAGAATAAACTTTAAGTAGAAAATGAACTCAGAGTGACCATCTCTAACATAGAACCAAATTTAGAGAAGTTGTGCGCCTTAAAACAAGCTCATGTTAGCCATTAGTCCTTAAAATGTTTCTTTGTCATCATTAAGTAAGTAAAATTTCAATAAAGATTTTTTAAAAATCTATCTGTAGCATTTTATCATTACCATTTTATTTTTAATCTGTACTGCGCCTTCCCCCCAATCATGTAAACGCGCCCCCCTTAGGGGGCACGCCCCACAGTTTGAGAAACGCTGGTATAGAGCGTCCACAATCGTACAAATTACTTTATTTAAAAATTTTTAGATGGGTGCTATCTTGGTTTTTCTGAAACAGCCCCAGAGCTGTAGTCCATAAGTCCAAATGGGCTGTATAATTTTCTCATTTATGAGCAATTTATTATTTGTTTACATTGGAAATTAAATATTATTTGTTGACTTTTTGACCAGTGGTAGTCGAAGAAAACAGTCAACATGACTTTGACTTGCTTCGACGTGGTTTTTTCGGTCTTGATAAAAAACCGTTTTTAATGCATTAGAACAAGAAATTTCAACTCTTTTGACAAAAAATCGCTTACGGCAATTATACTTTAACACAAAACGCTGCAATTGTTAACCTAATAAGGCAAATGTCATGAAAGCTCACTCCAGTTCTCTGTAGACTCTTCAAGTTATCATACAGCAAAGGAGTATTTCCGTCCATGTGGAAAAACGCTAAAGTCCAACCGATTCCGAAAAAAGGAAAGAAGACTATTCCTGCGAATTATCGCCATATTGCATTGCTCTCAGTTATATCCAAAGTTATGAAAAAAACGATAAACTCAGAACTCATCAAATATCTGGAGAAATTTGAGATAATTTATGACAGACAATATGGATTTCGGTCTACTGGAGATTTGCTGGCTTATGTCACTCAGCTCTGGACAAACACTATTGAAAAGTTTGGTGAATCCCGTGCAATAGCCTTGGATATATCTAAAGCCTTTGACCGCGTTTGGCATCAGGCATTGTTAAGTAAATAACGATCTCAAAATACGTATGCTAAGATGCTACATATTCACCATCTTACTATACGGCATAGAAGCGGCCACATTGACAAAAGTCATGATGAGAAAAATAGAAGGATTTGAGATGTGGCTATACAGGAGAATACTGAGAATATCTTATATAGACAGAATTACAAACGAAGAAGTACTAAAAAGACTCTCACAAGAAACAAAAATTAATAATGAAATAAAAATCAGAAAATTATAATATCTGGGCCACAATAGGAGAGGAGAGAGATACCGAATGCTACAAGTGGTGATGCAGGAAAAGATTGCAGGGAAGCGCAGCGTGGGAAGAAGACGAATGTCGTGGCTCCGCAACCTGAGAGAATGGTTCAACTGTTCATCAAATCATCTTTTCAGATCAGCAGTCAACAAAATGCAAATAATCATGATGATCGCCAACCTTCGACGGAAGACGGCACCATAAGAAGAAAAAGATTGTTAAGTAAATTATCTGCCTACGGTCTCCCAACCAGACTGCGCCAATGGCTCTTGAGCTTCATGCAAGATCGCTCCTTACATGTGGCAGTTGACGGTATTTCTTCTGATGCATTTAAAACCAATGCCAGGGTCCCCCAGGGTTCCATCTTGTCCCCCACCTTATTTCTTTTACACATTAACAACCTCTTGAAAACCACCACGAACCCCATTTACAGTTTCGCAGACGATAGCACACTTGTCTCAACTTTCACATCCTATCGATCACTTTCGGTGAATGATACAAATAAACTCGGGCAGGAACAAGTTGATTCCATCAATAAAGATTTTAAAGCAATTGTCGAGTGGGGAACCAAAAATCTTGTTCAGTTCAACGCCCAAAAAACACAAAGTGCCACGTTTTCCAAGAAAGTGAATTTCTCAAATCATCCCATCACAATGTCTTGGCATGACCATGTTGCTAACATCGCAAATTCGGCAAGCCAGAGGCTAGGTTTTCTGTGGAAAGCCAGAAAGTTTTTTACTCCTGATCAACTGTTGACGACGTACAAGGCTCAAATCCGACTTCTACTGGAGTATTGCTCGCATATTTGGGGTTTAGCACCAAGGCATTCTCTTCGTCTTCTAGATTTCATTCAGAAAAGAGCCATTCGATTGATAAACAGCTCAACTCTCACAAATACCCTTCACCCTCATTACTCTACAAATATTTCCATGACAGATGCTCCAGTCAAATAAAAACTCTTGTACCACCATTGGCCACATTCGGCCGCAAAACTCGGCACGCTGATCAGTCTTACCCATTTACTCTTAAAATTGACCCTACAAGGACCAATCTTCATCAAGAATCCTTCTTTTACAGGACTGCTACAGAATGAAACAAGCTTCCAAAATCAGTTTTTCCAGAGAACTATGTCCTGCAACTTATCAAAAAGCGGGTCCACAATTATTTTCTTTCTATAATCCCTTCCCCTTCTAATAGTCGCATTGCGGGCCGTCCGCGGCCCACTCGATAGGTCTACCCTTTTTGCGACTATTTTCATAAAAAAAAATTTGGGTAAGCTGTTAACAACAGTCATACCAACCTATTAAACAAATAAACACATTGATATTTAATGTGCGCGTATTTTAAAAAATATACATTATTACTTTTTGTCAGAAATATTAAAATAAAAGGACTACAACCAAATTATTGTAAATGTAAGTGGGTAATAAGTTTATTAATTTTGCTGCTAGAACAATTTTTGTAAAATACCATAAATTGTTTTTATTTGTTAAATAAAAATAAAGATTTGCAGCTCCGGAAAGATTAAATTGTTTTTTATTATTTATTTATTAAAATACAAAGATATGCTTAACTAAAAAAGACACATTGCTTACCTCATTGGGAACCTTTTTATGAATACATTTTTCCATTTCCCAAATTTTTTCTACGGGATTTTTTTCAGCTGTAAAAAAGTATAAGAATTTAATTTATGGTTACTTTTTAAAAAAGTTTTGCTAATTTTTTCTCTCGAGCTGTAAGGATAAGTTTTTCTTTGTAAGTTTCTATAATAATTCGGTCAAAATAGACATTCAAAGATACATAAATTCCCAACAAGCTGAAAGTTGGTAAAATTTTTTAAAACATAATTATAAATTTTTTTTTAATATTCCCCATCATTCACGTGTATGAAAAAAATTTAACTCAGAGTCAAAGGTAAAAAAAAATAAGTTTTCGTGATTTTCAGCAAAACGGTAAGTTTTATTATAAAATTACATTTTATAAAAATTGTAGAACATAACATTATCTATAAAATATGCAAAAATACTTGTTTTGCTAAGAGCCACTGTTTTTGAGATATAACGATTCAAAAAATTGTAAAAGCTGTAATCGTCATAATATGGACACGTTTCCACGCCGCCTATGAGGTAGTGTACTTAGCACGTTTTAATGTTAACGTGGTTTCCCCAGTAGGTCTATTCCGTCAAAATAAAACATCAACCCTCAATCTTTTTCGAGACTCTTCGTTGCAAAATAAATACGAATGATTAATAAACATAACAGAAATACGTGCGTCTAGCAGCACGTTCTAAGTGAGTTCAAAGTAATTCCCGTAAACGGTCAACTGAGATTATTGGTCCTTTATTAAACCTTTTTTACATGTTTTCTAGCTAAGGCACTACATACTTCTTCTTGTTCTTCTTTTTCTTTTTTATTCAGAGTGTAAGTAAATTGCGTCAATAGCAATGTATCGGATGTCACCTCGCTAGAATCAAACGAATCCTTTGGTGTAAATGATTCAACATTAGAGCATGACTGGCATTGACAATTTTTACATGCCAGGGAACAAAACAGTCCAACTTTTTTGGAAACACTTTTAACACTGCAAATTTTTTTTAAACATTTTAAAAAGTGTTTAACCCTTTTTGTAAAATACAGATGTCGTATCACAGCCAGTTATTGCGTGTACAAATAGAACATGATTTTGACACTGCAAAAGTCGATAAACTTTTAGATGAATATATTTTCTATTGATGTTGAGGTTTTTCTGGTTTTAAGAAAAAAATAGTTTTTCAGTTTGAGTTCGAGCATTAAGTCAGCGTTTCTCAAACTGTGGGGCGCGCCCCCTAAGGGGGGCGCGTTTACATGATTGGGGGGAAGGCGCAGTACAGATTAAAAATAAAATGGTAATGATAAAATACTACAGATAGATTTTTAAAAAATCTTTATTGAAATTTTACTTACTTAATGATGACAAAGAAACATTTTAAGGACTAATGGCTAACATGAGCTTGTTTTAAGGCGCACAACTTCTCTAAATTTGGTTCTATGTTAGAGATGGTCACTCTGAGTTCATTTTCTACTTGAAGTTTATTTCTGTATTTAGATTTCACGACAGCAAGTGCAGAAAATCCAGTTTCACAAAGGTAGGACGTTGGAAAAGGCAACAGAATTCTAAGCGCTTTGGCTTTTATAACGGAGTAGTCGTTCGGAAGTTCACTCCAGAAGTTTGTTAAAGATTTGTTAACAAACTTTGATTTTTGTAAGGGATTTGTTGAAATATCTATCAGTTGTTCTTCTTCTTGCATGCAATGGATTTAAAACCCAGCTCCAGTCTGACAACTTGATATCTTTCTCTGCAAAGAAGCATCGCTTGAAATTCTCAGTTAAGTTTTCTAAATGGCTTCCTATGGTTTTTATTATCACAGCTTTATGAATATCTTCCAATGGAGAATCTTGCACCAAATCGCAAAATGTGGGAAACATTTCCAAACTGTTTTCTTTCAATTTGTTATGCCATAACTGCAATTTCTTACAAAAAGCATCAATCTTTTGACTTAAATCAAATATATTTACGTCTTTTCCTTGCAGCTGAAGATTAAGTATATTAAGTTTTTCAAAAATATCTACTAAATAAGAAAGCTTCAGTAAAAATAATTTGTCGAAAAAATCTGTTGAATGCTTGTGACCTTCCTCGCTTAAAAATATCGCTATTTCCCTTCTTAATTCAAAGACACGCTTAACCGTCTTACCGCGTGACAACCATCTGGATAAGGAATAAAACAACAAAGATTGATGCTTAGCTCCCATATCTTCACACAGAGCAGAGAACATCATGGTTTTTAGTGGTCTGGTTTTTATAAAGTTAACAACTTCAATAACTACTGTCAAAATCATGTTTAGTCCAGGGCTTAGCTTAGATTTTGATGCTAACGCTTCCCGATGTATCATGCAGTGCGTCCAGATAATTTCTGAGGATTCCTTTTTTACTAGCGCTTGTAAACTGTTGTATTTACCAGACATGGCTTGAGCTCCATCGGTGCAAATTGCAACACAATTTTTCCATTGCAAATTCATTTTAGTAATAGAATCATTTGTAATCTTGAACAACTCGGTGGCTGTAGTTCTTCCTTCAATCTGTTTACAAAACAATAAATCTTCACATATTTTAGAACATTGACAGAATCTAATGTAGCAAATCAAATGGGAATCATTACTAGAGTCAGTTGCTTCGTCAAGTTGTATAGCAAACAAGTTTTCAGTAAGCTCAGATTTAAGCTGCTGCTGCATATCAACTGATATATCGTTAATTCGTCGACAGATTGTATCATTTGACAGAGGAATATTGTTAAGTTGTGAAGTAAAATTTTCACCAAACATTATTTCTAAAATGTCTTTGCAAGCGGGTAAAATAAGTTGCTCTGCAATAGTGTGCGGTTTTTTGCATTTAGCTACTTTGTATGCCACTTTATATGATGCCAAGAGAGCCTTCTCATTTACTGCCAGTACTCTATGGAAGCTGGATTTTTGTTTTTTAAACAATCTGAGTTTCTCCACAAAAAAATCTCGCGGTTTATTGACATATTCTCTGTGCAGCGTTTCTAGATGCCTCTGTAATTTATTTGGTTTCATGCTATCTGCAGCCAATACTTTTAAACAAATAACGCATTGTGGCTTTTCTTCGCCACCTACTTCAAGGCTAGTAAAGCCCAAATTTAGGTATGATGGGTCATATTTTCTTGTTTTAGATTTCGGACGATTTCCACCTGAACCTGTCGATGTACAAGCCCCGTCATCCTCAAGTTTTCGTTTTAAAAATTTATCGATACTACATCTACTTATACACTCACACTTCACAATAATGCTTGCTTAGTGTTAAAACACCTTCACTGAGAGACTGAGAATACCTTATGTGCGCTTCTGTATTTATAGTCGCGTTCAGACAGTTCGAGAAAGATCAGGAAGCTTGAATACGTGGCACGAACGCCGCGAACTTTCCGACAGCATCTTTGGCGCTCTCGACGAGACAATGTTGCCTATTTTAGTCCAAATTCCTAGGTCTACGGATTGGGGGGCGCAACATTTTTTAAATTAAAACAGGGGGGCGTGAATAACAAAAGTTTGAGAACCGCTGCATTAAGTAATACGAGTAAGTCTACATCTTCACCAACAACAATAGTTGTATTTGTCACATTAAATTGCTCGATTGCTGTTTTAATAATCAATACATCAACATCATTGTTAGCTTGTTTACCAATATATTTTTAACAGTAAACTTTTCTTTCGACATTGAAATAAACCGAGACTTGTGAGTATTTGCAAAAAACTTCTGTTGATTGGTAGGAACTGTCATAAGTTCATCAAATAAAATATCAGAAGATGAACATGTTGCTACAGTTCGACGACGTTGTTCTGCAGCAATATTTTTTTCTGATTTCACCGAAAGAAAAATATTTTTACAATTTTATGATCTTTAAATTTTTTTAAAGTAATTTTATCATAAATCTTACCGTTTTGCTAAAAATCACAAAAAACTAATTTTTTTGACTTTTGACCTTAAGTAAAAATTTTTTCATTTACGGGAATGATGGGGAATTTAAAAAGTTTATTTATAATTATGGTTTAAACAATTTTTCAAACTTTCAGCTTGTTGGAAATTTATGTACCTTCACTATTGTTTTTTGGTCTAAATTGACCGGATATGATACCCGTGCTTTCTGTATTATTGTACATTTCTTTTTGTTCTCATGCGTGAAGATATACGTTTTTTGACTAGGTACGATTTATATGTACAAAATGAGTATTTTAGAAATATCATCCCCAGCCTCAAAGTGGCCATGCTATTAAGATTAAATAAAATTTATGGAAAAGTCTAAAATATTTTGTGTAAAATATTAAATGAAAACCATTTTTAATAAAAAATATTTTCTATTCGAAAGAAATAAATGGAAAATTATATTACTTACGAAAAGTAAGTGCCCTTTCGTTGCATAGCAAAAATGTGGGGATATCTTGTTTAGTTAATTCTGATGAGTAAGACAAAAGTTTTTCTTTTATTAGTTTATGATTTTTATCCAGCTGAAAATGACATTTTAAAAATTTTAACAATTAGGTACAACTTTATATGTACATACTTACCGCACCAGAACATTTCCAAATGCAAAAATTGTATCTCTAAAATTTAAAAAATATATAAAATATTAACAATAAGATTGGTTATTACTTTTAATTGATTAAAGTAATATATGTATAGGCAATACAGTAAAAATAATAATAACAAAATATAAAGCTCTTTATACGGTCTTTTTTTTAATTATTTTAAAATACTAAACATAGGTGTACAAAAATATGTAACAACATTATGAAATAATTTAAAATTAATGAAATAATTACTGATAAACAAAAAATGCATAAATTTAACAAATCAAGTGTATTATTATTTTTTTCTCCCGAGAAAATAATTAATTGCATGTATCGTTTCAAAACAAGGCCACGTCTCTAGGATAGGTAAAAAACTGAAAAATAGTTGGGGTTTGCTTTGTAAAAATTTTTCGTA
Source organism: Agelastica alni (assembly GCA_950111635.1). Classification (NCBI taxonomy): domain Eukaryota; kingdom Metazoa; phylum Arthropoda; class Insecta; order Coleoptera; family Chrysomelidae; genus Agelastica; species Agelastica alni. The sequence continues at coordinate 3,366,019 of OX467710.1, forward strand.
ACGCCATCCGTATTAAAAAAAAAGGGCGTTGAAAAAAAAATTTGGTCATTACTTTATAATTTTCAAATCAAAATATTTCGAAAACGGTACACAATATAGAGTTTTACCAAGAGTAAAATGTAAAATTAAATTATGTTTAAATTTACTTAAAATTTTAATTAATAAATCTAACCTTAAAAAAGTTATGTTCCATAATACTTGGTACGAACCGTGTTACTAGCGCCCTCTATGAGAGTTAGATATAAAAACAAATTCATGACATGTATCAGCTTCTAAAACATATTTGTATAAAATTTTATTACAATTTTTCCAGTAGTTTCGGCAAAATCGTAATAAATGTGTAAAATTTTTTTTTCTTTAACGTCCTTCATCTTGAATACGGATGGCGTTACGAAATTTTTTTACCAACCAAACCTCAATTATTTTTTAGTTTTCTACCTATCCTATTAAAAAACCCTATAGGTAATATTTTGTTATCTACAATTTTACAACTAATTTATTACCATGTCCCCAAATTTTTTACTCTCCATCTTCAGATAAAAATCATCAATTTTGTTATTTCGATCTCAACCCAGCAGATACCAACATTCCAAGTATATGTGTATAAAAATTTTATTTGGTCCATGGTTTATTACTAATTGATAACCACATTGATTTATCTATTATCCTTTATTTAAACGAAAAGACCTACGACTCTACTAACTTTATATAAACCTAGCAGAGCCACACCTTAAAAAATTTTCTTTTTTTTTATGTATGATATAAGTCATTATTTATTATTTTTTTATTACTAATTTATTACCATATTCCCTAATTTTACTCTCCATTTCAAGGTAAAAATTTGTCACGTGCCTATTTTTTCCTTCCACAGTTCTATAGTTTCGTATTCATTATTGCATACCGTACTTTGTGGTAACTCGAATATATCATTCGTTGTAGATAATGTTGCATAACTTGTAGGGGTAAAATTCGATAGTTGGTTTGCAATTTCTGTGTGGATGGGACTGAATATCCACACGGACGAGGACGAGGCACAGATTTGAGAAGATTGTGGGTTGACGTTTATTCCGCGCCATTTTTCTTGATTTCCGATATAGGAGCGTCAGTCGTTTGGGGAGCTTTATCGAAGTCGGAGGTGTTGGTGAAGGTTGTTGGGGACGGTGTGTTATTAGCACGTGTGCGGAACCTCCATGGGATTTCTTTCATATCAGGCCACATTTGGGCCATCTTAATTAGATTTTGAAGAAAAACCATTTGATTTTCAACTTGACCATTTTGTCTTGCCTTTGTTGTGGATACTTTTGGAGTTTTGGTGTCGAGTTGAATAGCCGTTATCAGGATTTATTTGAGGAAAGCCATTGTTCACTGACTGGTGCCGCCCCATAATCTAACCAGCCCCCGGAGTAGTTCAGGAGTAGCACATGAGTAGGCCACAGGAGTAGGCCACAGGAGTACATGTGAATTCGCATACCCAAAGGTTATCAGTGATTTATTTTTTAAATATATAACGCAGTGACTCATTCTGACACCACTATTACGTTCTGTTCTAGTTTATTAGTATAGTACATCGTTGGAAACTATTTATTGCATTAGATAATATGCCAAAACTAAACTTGGATTAAAATAACCTTCTCAATATGTCCAAGTAAAAACATATTTTCTTCCTACTTATTTGTAAATATCCTACAATCTTGATATTTTAAAGGTCAACCATTGTAAGGATATTTTTAAATGAACTCGATTGTTTTGGCAGTGAAAATCTTTATGTAAACGGTTAACTAGTGAATCTTCTTTGCCTTTATGTAAATTTTTTGAATTAGTGTTATTAATGAGTTAACTTATATATATGTTTTACATTTTGTTCTTTGCCTTTATGTAAGCGTTTGAATTAGTGTTATTAATGAGTTAACTTATATATGTGTTTTACCTTTTGTTCTTTGCCTTTATGTAAGCGTTTGAATTAGTGTTATTAGTGAGTTGATTTATATATGTTTTGTAACTTGGTAAAGTCTGTTACTCTTACTTCTGTTTTGGTTATTTTATAAAGTTGTAAATTTTACATTTTTGGTTTGTTTTAGCAAGAAAATTTTACCATAACTGTTAATTTCGACTATATTTGTTATGATGTTGCTATTGAACTGTGTACCTTAATTATCTATTGTGTGAGTAAAGTATCCAACATATTTTTGCTATAATTTTATTTATTTGTTTCACTATAATCATAGTTTTTTATCTTGTTGCTCTGCTAGTGCCTATAAAATCTAGGGGTTTCCGGCTTATACCGTTTAAGTCGGTGGCGCAGCTCACTTTTATATTTTTTTTCTTCTACCCTCTACGGCTGAGCTCGGGCATAATTTGCCAGTAGAGAAACCGCTAGCAGAGTACTCTTTAGAGAACGAAAAAGACGTGGCAAATTATGGATTCCGCTATTTCCATCTAAACTTGGCAAAACCAAAACTCCAAGTATCCGTGTATAGGAATTTAATTTGGTCCATGGATTATTATTTATTTATTACCACACTGGCAAATGTATGCCCCTTCATTAAAACAACAACGGCTCTGCTGGGTTTATATGAAGCTGGCAGTGCGATTGGTTTTTTTGTTTTAATGAAGGGTAATAAATTCTCCAATATGGTAATAAATTAGTAATTATTACCTATATCAAATATAAAAACTATATTTCGTAAGGTGTGGCTCTACTGGGTTTATGTAAGGCTTGCAGAGCCGTTGGTTTTTTAGTTTTAATAAAGGGTACCTACTTAATAAACGCCAATGTGGTAAAAAATTACTACACTACTTTAACCATAAAATTTGCATATGTCTCTGCTAGGTTTATTGGGTTCATTTTTACCTGGATACATTTTTCTTGATCAGGAAACTGTCCTTGTTTAACTCCATCAATTAATTCTTCTCTAGTACCACTAAATAATATGCAGTTTTGGTGCAAATCGTCAATATAATTACCTAATTTACCCATTTGCTTAAAAATAAACACTTTTATAGTTAGAATAAATAATGGATGTAATAAAAAATATAATAGAAAAATGTTTTAATGCGAATAAAATCAGGAAAATTTATTTTTACTCTGCCAAAAGAAAAAGCTTAGGTAAAGAAATATATTATAATTTGTAAATAATTAAATGACTAGACAGAATTCTTAGCGCTGAGAATTTTTTTTAAACTGGAAAATAATTTAAAACTACCAATTTTCCAGTGAAAAATTACCAGTGTGGATTCAGAAAGAACTGATCAGCTGATCAGATTTTTAATATAAGGCAGTTGATGGAGAAGTGTTGGGAATACAACAAAACACTGCATCAGTTTTTTATAAGTTTTAAGCAAGCATATGATAGCATCCTAAAAGAGGAATTGTGGAATACCATGGCAGAACTGGGCGTACCGAAAAGTTTGATCAGTCTCACAAAAGCTTGTGTAGAGGGATCTACAAGTGCAGTAAGACTTGAAGGAAAATCTTCAACCTTCTTTCCAATCAACGGTGATCTCAAACAAGGAGATGTGTTATCCCCACTCCTTTTTAACATCGCCTTGGAAGACATCGGACGAACGGCAAACATAGAAACGCTCCTATTTAAAAATCAGGGTCCGCTCTCAACTATCAACGTTAAGAAAGAGTTCATTAAACTGGAAAATTCTGCAAAGAAGGTTGGCCTACAAATAAACGAAGATAAAACAAAATACATGACTACAACAAGAACAGAACGAAGAGACAGGATAGGACAAAATGTGACAATAGACCACTATAATTTTACAAGGTCCATGAGTTTAAATATTTGGGAGCTACAATCACCTCAGATAACAATATAACACAAGAGATTAACAACAGAATTCAGGGAGCCAATGGCTGCTGTTTTGCACTACAAAAAATAATGAAATCGAAAAATGTAACCCACCGTACGAAAGTAACAATTTATCATGCAATTATAAGACCTATAATGACATATGCATGTGAAACATGGACGATGACAAAACAAGATGACTAAAAATCGCAAAACGAAGAATTCTTAGAAGGATATATGGACCAATCAAGGACAACGCCACACAACAATACAGAATTAGAACTCACAGGGAAGTGCAAGAACTATATAACCAACCAGATATAGTAAAAATAATAAAGGCAGAGAGATTGAGATGGGCCGGACATGTAAAGAGACAAGATCAACGTGTCGTAAAACTGGTGTGGGAAGAGAACCCGGTAAGAAAGCGGCCGCTGTCCAACGACCAGAATAACTTATGATGAACCGCAGCAAGTGGAGGCAAATTTTAATGTTAGCGAAGACCCACCTTGGGTTGTAAGCTATAGAAAGAGAAAAAGAGAGATTTTCCAATGCCAGATGCTAAAATAAAACTAAAGTGTAGCTTCAAAGTAGGTACTTTCTAACAGAAACGAACATTGTGAAAACATTTGAACTGTGAAATACTTCCATATACAGTTTTTTAAAATTGTTTTTCAACTCTTAAAGTAAATTTATTTAATATATTAATATACTGTTTTTCTTTACATAATATTCTTTAAAAAATTGTCCAAAATAAGAAGACTTGCGAATAGAAATGAGCTGATAAGGTAAGGAGGGTAAAATTTATGTAAAATTGTAAATTTAAAAAAATAATATTTTTAAAAAATTTGTAAAAACTTGTCCTACCTGTCGATCAAGTAAGCCATAAGCATAAGTAACGCATATTACTAAGACTGCTAGAATTACTTTCATTTTGCTTTTGGTATCTAAAACAAGAACCTAGACAGAACACGAAACAGACATTACAAAAGTATTTAAGATGGTTCTTTATTGTTTGTTTTTCAAATTAATTTTAGTATTGGCAATTCATTAAACTAACTAAAATGTTATTTACAAGCAGTAATAAGTCGTTGTTTTATTTATATGATCAAATTCGTTGTCAATACTTTATAATTTTTAATTTTAAAAAACATTTACATTAACAAGTTGTAAATTATTTAAAGAGTAGGCATTTTTTTTTAATGTATTTATGTTTCTGAGTGATTTAATGCGGCAAATATATATAAATACCTTTAAGTAACTAACTCACTTTTAAATATGTTTTATGTGTAAGATTTAAAATCACTTAGTTCACTAATGATAATATTTAGAAAATTTCCTTTTATACTTAATATTTTAAGAAATAACTACTTAATGGTTGTTGATCCGTTAACCTTTTGATTAATCAAATAATAAATAAGAGATTTTCTTATTACAAAAGTAATACAAAATCATATTTATTAAAACATTGCATAAAAAAGCTGTTAAAATTGTTCCTAAATAATTTATTGTAGTTGCGATCAGCACTAAGTACTTTTTAATATAAAAAACTAAAGAAAATCAGTGGTAATAAGTATATTAAAATATTAAAAAACTTTTAGGCTATATTGGAAATATTATAAACATTTTATTTCACTGGGTACAGTGGCTTTAACATGCTTGGCAAAAAGTTTTACATAACAGGTGTAGAAGTATTTTAAACACACTATTATTCGTCCCAATGCTAGTTTAAAATAAAAGAAATAAGTAATGATTTTTTGCTTTAAGCTTGGTACTAATCAAATATTAACAAATTGTTTTAATTTTTTTTACTAAATAAGTAACCCACCAGTGTGATAACAATTATTATATATTGAAACATTTTTGCAAGCAGCTTAAATAAACTGTAAAGTATTAGCAATAAAGTTAGTAACAACCGTTGGCTATTTGAGCACTCAAAATATGGAATTGTGTCCGCCGTAATTTATGTCGAACAATTTTCAAAAGTAAATATTTGTTTTTATTTATTATACCGCACCAAAAAATATTCAACCATTTAGTTATGAGGTGGGACTAAAATAGGTTTGAAGAAAAAAAATCTGGAGTAATATTGATTTAAAATTAATTGAAAAAACGAATTATTTTAACGTAAGGTGTAATAGGAAACGCTGTGGTATAAAAGAAAATGTGGTATTAAATATAGATAAGGAAATACTTGGTTTGGACACGTAGAGAGGATGGATGAAAGAAGATTGACAAAACAGATTTATAAAGCAAGTCGGTAGAAGTCGACCTCGGCGCACGTATCTTGATAAGATCGAAATTGATTTGAAAGAAGGCCAGGTCAAGAGTACCAACAACCGACGAGCATGTATAAAAATACTGTTTAAAGTAAAAGAAACGAAAGATGTGTTCAAGAACTGTAGCAAATGCGAAGAGGTGACCTTTGCTCACCCTATGTATGTAATACTATTTCTCTCTCTCTTTCTGTAGCTTACAACCCGAGTTGGGTCTTCGCTGACATTAAAATTTGCCTCCACTTGCTGCGGTTCATCATAAGTTATTCTGGTCGTTGGACAGCGGCCGCTTTCTTACCGGGTTCTCTTCCCACACCAGTTTTATGACACGTTGATCTTGTCTCTTTACATGTCCGGCCCATCTCAATCTCTCTGCCTTTATTATTCTTACTATATCTGGTTGGTTATATAGTTCTTGCACTTCCCTGTTAGTTCTAATTCTGTATTTTTGTGTGGCGTTGTCCTTGATTGGTCCATATATCCTTCTAAGAATTCTTCGTTTTGCGATTTTTAGTCATCTTGTTTTGTCATCGTCCATGTTTCACATGCATATGTCATTATAGTTCTTATAATTGCATGATAAATTGTTACTTTCGTACGGCGGGTTACATTTTTCGATTTCATTATTTTTTGTAGTGCAAAACAGCAGCGATTGGCTCCCTGAATTCTGTTGTTAATCTCTTGTGTTATATTTTTATCTGAGGTGATTGTAGCTCCCAAATATTTAAACTCATGGACCCTTGTAAAATTATAGTGGTCTTTTGTCACATTTTGTCCTATCCTGTCTCTTCTTTCTGTTCTTGTTGTAGTCATGTATTTTGTTTTATCTTCGTTTATTTGTAGGCAACCTTCTTTGCAGCATTTTCCAGTTTAATGAACCCTTTCTTGACTCTGATAGTTGTATTTCCTACTATATTTATGTAATACTATTTGGCCATTATTATTGGTTGTTCTTTAAGCTTTCCTACAGTGTTTTTTTTTAAATAAAAACCGAACACTCAAGTAACTACGGTGTGTACATAAAGTAACTTGCTAATATATCGATTTCTGTTAGGTTTGGAAAAAAAAATGTTAAATAAAAGTTTTTCAAATAATTCAGGTTGTCTGCGTAGGACAATAAGAAGTTTACAGGGTGCACCGTTACTCCAAAATAACTCATTTAAAAAAAAAATGGTACACTCTGTATATATTTTTTAATTAATTTATTAGTTTATAAATACAACTGTCAAGACCGCATAATTCTAACTTTATTTATTTTACTGTTATTAAGAACAATAATTTAAGGGAACATTTTTATTACCAAAATAAATAACGGAAACAAGTATCTTATAAATCTCATTTAATTAGATGTTTAAATTGTCTTCCTTCTTCTTTTTGACAGTATCCAAGTCTATTTGTTATTTCACGGGCTATTATAATTTTATTTTTAGTTTATCCCGATTATCAGATTTTGTCTTGTACACAATGTTTTTTAGATATCTCCAGAAAAATTAATCTTAAGGCGATAAATCGGGAAATGAAACTGGCCACTCAATTGCTCTTCTTTTTTCAATTCACCTGAAAAATTTAATTTAAGTTATTTTGAACAGCAACACTAAAGTGTGGTACCATACATAAGTTTAGGACCAGCACTCTTATCTATGCTCAGCCTTTTTTACATTGGAATGCTTAATAGCTGGTGAATAAACTATAACAATTTTATTAAACGGTTTCTAAATCGATAAACCATATTTGCATTTAGATGTACATATTATTCGATTATAATTGAAGTGATTCCTTTTTATGGCACGCTGTGAACTTTTGTAACGGCGCGGCGCCAGGCTGTCGCGCGATCATAGTATGCTGTGGATCACAGTAAACAATGCGATTGACTTTAGGGTGCAAAGTCGCGTTACGTTTATTGAATATAAATGAATTTTTGAAAAATGTGGGGATCGATTTAAGTGATTTTGAATTTTAAAATACGGCACCTAATATTAAGGGAAAGCCAACCTAGCGCCATCAACATTCATCATCATCATAAATCGACCAATCGCGTCCACTGCTGGACATGGGTCTCCCGTAGCATTTATCATCCTTACTGATCCTGTGCCGCCTTTATCTAGTTGGTCCTTATCCTTTTGATGTCGTCGGTCCATCTGGTTAGTTTGCGGCCTCTACTTCTGTATGCGTCTTGGCGCGATCTCCACTCAAGTATCCTCTTTGTCCAGCCATTGTCCAAAAGTCGCGCCACATGACCGGCCCAGTTCCACAGATAACCGCGTCTGTCACTCCGAACATCTCCCTTAATGTTATATTTGGGATCCTGTCTCTTAGCGATATACCTAACATCGACCTTTCCATTTTCCTCTGCCATCAACAATACTACCTCAAAAATCTAAAGCCTGGTATGAAAATAAATTTTCAAAAAAATTAATCCCCCTCAATATTTAATACTTTCTACGCAAATCATTTGAAGCCATCACTTCTGTCGGGCAAATACTCACAAAATAAGATGTAGCTTTTGCGTATGTGTACCTTGACCAGAAAGACAAAAGGAATAATTGAAAACGATAGCAGCCCTCTCTTGAAGGTATGGAATACCCCCCAGGAAAAGCAGGAGATCCGGGTTTAAAAAATATTAAAATTTAGACCAATACAAAATAAGTTATTTAAGTTTTCATAAATAAATCACACCAAAAAAAAAACATTGATATCATCTGAAAGAAATAAGATCCTAAAACTTTACTAGTACCATAAAATAATAATTTAAAAGGAATTGGGTGGTAAAGATAGTAAACCTTTTAAGCAAATCAATGAAGAGCAACTCGGGGATCACTCCGGGATACTGAGTGAAACAAAAAACCACCAAATTCTCGGGATGGTTCCTGACTTGCTAGCTACAAAAATACACGTAGAAAAGTCGTTCAAAGTCCTTTTTCCGAAGAGAGAAGAATGGATGAGGGGACAAATCCTCTTCCCAGAGACTGAATACGTAATGTACACAGATGGCTCAAAAACCCCAGATGGAGTTGCGGCCGGTTTTTTCAGCAGGAAACCAAAGATTGAAATATCTACCAGTCTTGGCAGGTATGCTACAATCTTTCAGGCTGAAGTATTCGCTATCGAATTGTGTGCAAGAGTGTTGACCAACAGACCTCTAGCAAACAAAAACATAAATATAATCAGACAGCCAGGCTGCTTTAAAGGGTACCTGGGCACCAGGGGGTGGAAGGAAACGAAAAAGCCGACACACTTGCAAAACAAGGGGCCGAATCTGCGTTCACTGGACCAGAACCGGTTTTTGGAGTAACCACAAGTGCCGCCAAAAGAATTATTTCGGACTGGGTGGAGAGGAAAATACTCACGTACTGGTCCGACATACCAGGGCTAACCCACTCGAAGGCGTTTTTACCGTTACAACCCTCGAGAAACACAACTAAGCAGATCCTAGAATGGAGCAGAAATGACCTGCGTATTCTAACAGGACTGCTTACGGGACACTGTCGTCCAAGATACCACCTCAGAAAGATAGATCTGAACCAACAAACGGACTGTCGGTTCTGCTGCTTGGAAGACGAAACTTCTAAACATATACTATGTTCATGCCCCGGCCTAGGAAGAATAAGGTTCAACATATTTGATTACACTAATCTAGAACCTACCGATTTTAAAAAAATCTCACCCTATACAACCATGAACTTCGTAAGAAGGGCTGGATTGTGCGGTGAACTGTAGCCTCTAGTGGTGAGCCACAATAGACCTACTAAGGGTCGCGGTGGAGGGGTGACCACACCCCACTCACATGAAACCTAACCTAACCTAGTAAACCTTTTGATCAAAATTATAATTTAACAAATAATTAATGTATTCTTTTAAAGAAGGTTAAATAGGATAAAACGTTACAAAATATGTTTTGTTTTCTGGGCTTTTTGGCCATTATGTTCAAGATATCTGCGCAGGTATGATTTTAAGCGTCGAAGGGTTGAAAATGATTTCTTGGCAGTAGCTGTTGTAATTGGCAATGTAGCCGCTGTTTTTAATCCTTTGTAAATGTATGGAAACATACGTTCATCACACTTATTCATTAATGACACAAAGTCTTGAGGTATATCAGCGTTAGTCTTTTTAAAATTAATTCAACTTCTCCTCCACATTTTCATATAGACTTCAAGCTGAAAAGGATCGCAAAACCAAATAGGCCATGCTTTCTAATACACTTTTGTAAGTTAAGAATCTATGATTCATTACTTGAAGTAAAAAGACTAAGAAGGGAATAAGGAGTGTATACCAGTACCTACACTGCGATATTTGCTACTGCTGGAGCATGGGTTGTAATAAAAAAGAAAATTTAAAGATTTGCGTATTGTCTCGATGTAATTTTAAACGTATTAATATTTTCTTTTTTTTGTTTAGGGGGAGATGCATCCTAATATCCTCCCCCTGGCTACGCCACTGTTTCTTAGTGCTACTACAATAACAAATAACGCATAAAAATCAGCAGTTACAAAGCTAACATACCAATAATAAGTTTTGATTATAAAGATATTTCTCATTCCGTAACTCGTCATCCATTTTCCATATTAATTCTCGCTTACAAAATTACAGTCCACTTAACTAACTCTTAACATCCATTAAGATATTAGTCATTTATATAAATAGTATTCTTTAATATTTTAAATTGGGTAGGTACTTTTAATAAATTAAATGGTAAATTATTAATGGTAAGAATAAAAACTGATTTAAAAATAAATCTTTATTTTATATTGTTTTAGACAAAAGTAGTGTATTTCTTGGTATGCTTTTACATTTTCAGAAGTAAATAAAACGCTGAAACAAAAAAAAATTAAATAAGAAGCATTTGTCAAAAATATTTCATTTCTTTTATATTTTTTCTTCGTAAAAATACTTTTTTTTACATACCGTTCGGTTAGCTTATCTTTGATTGTTGTATCACAAAAGCATGAATTAATAGATTAATAAAATATTATTAACTAAGTATACTATACTGGACAAACAAGGAATAAGACTGATTAAATAAAACAGAAAATATTTTATCTATCCAAATTCATCTTTAAAGAATCCCCTTTTACTAAAACACACTTATTCCAACGTTTTTTTTAGTCTTCGAATTAGTTATTATTCTTAGTTTCCGGTATAGCCTTTAAAGCATAGAAGTGGTAATTTCAATTAATAAGATAGGAAGTGTCACATGAAGCAATATCTGGCAAAAACAGTGTTTTCAGAAAATCATTTACTTGATTTTACTTACGAATAATAAAGGCAGTATTTACACCTGTCTTCTTGCATTTGAACATATCCTTGATGTCTTCTTTAACTGTTGCTACGTTGAGGTCTCTGTATAGATTTGAATTTTGAATACAATTATGGAGCGTCCACAATTACTTTATTTCAGAGTTTTTGGATGAGTGCTATGTTGGTTGTTTTGGAACAGCCTTGGAGCTGTAGTCCATATGTCCATGTATAAACAATTTATTATGTGTTTACGTTGAAAATTAAATATTATTTGTTGACTTTTTGATCAGCGGTAGTCAAAGAAAACGGTTAACATGACTGACTTTTTTTGCTGAGGCACAGCAAATCCTTTACAGAAAGGTTATGAGTCTGAAATCTTAAGGTCTACTGTGAGACTCCACTGACCATATCAGGTCTACTCACTAAAAACTTCACTTTTATTTGGGTCCGTTTGGTCATTGCTTTCGGTGACACTTGGACCTGTTGGTCCATTGCATCCTGCCCCTGTGGTTTTGTATCATTGTACAGTGGGGACACAAGACAGGCAATTCTCGAGCAGCAATCCAGCAAATGGAACCACGCTGCACCCAATCCGCTGCGCATCATCACAACACGCGCTCCACCGCCCCCAGATCCCCACCGCTTGACGAGCAGGCCAGACTTTCATTATACAGTCCTTTAGTGATTTTCAGATGATTCCTGTTCATCGGTAACAGTTCTGCCATCCTTTTGTGGCACGGTCCTTTGATGTATTATTTCTCGTGTTTGTTTTCTGGTATGCTTTTCCAGTAGTTTTTGTGTTGTTTCGAACTTTTTTTGGCAAGTTCGTCTGATACCTCATTTTCTCCCTGACGTCCTGGAACCCATATTAGTTTGACGTGATTATGTCTATTAAAGGATTTCGCCCGGTTTCCTATAGGCTCCGTTAACTACGGTGCTTCCCCTCACCCGCCGTGCATCCATCAGCATTGGTCGCATAAAACTTTGGATTGGGAGTCTGTAAGTCGCGTTTTACGGCAGGCAGACCATACCTGGTATCTATTCTTTTTTCTCCGTATCCCCAGAGGATGACTTTGACTTGCTTCGACGTGGTTTTTTTGGTCTCGATGAAAACTCGTCGCCGTAACATTTTTGTAACATTTTTAATGCATCAGAACTAGAAATTACAATTTAAAAAAAAAATCGCGTACAAAAATTTTACTCCAACACAAAAAACGCTGCAATTGTAAACCCAATAAGGCAAATGTCATGCAACATGGGTCAGCTGTTTACAACAGTCATTCGGACCTATTATACAAATATACACAACGATATTCAAAGCGCGCGTATTTTAAAAAATACTGTTCATTAATTTTTGTCAGAAATAGTAAAATATTTAAGGACTACAACCAAATTTTTATAAATGTAAGTGAGTAATAAGTTTATTAATTTTTGCTACTATAAAAATTGTAACATACATCAAAATTGTTTTCAGCTGTTAAATAAACTTAATGATTTGCAGCTCCGGACATATTAAATTGTTTTTTATTATTTATTTAACAAAATACAAAGACGAGCTTAATTAAAAAAGACACATTTCTTACCTCATTGGGAATATTTTTATGAATACATTTCTCCATTTCCCAAATTTTTTCTACAGGATTTTTTTCATCTAAAAAAAATAAAAAGATTAAATTTATGCTTTTAAAAAATGTTTTGCTAATTTTTGTCTCTCGAGCTGTAAGGATATTTTGAATTTTTTTTTTGTTTTGATGCGTAAAGATATACGATTTTTGACTAGGTACTTGAAAGTCGGTTGATGTGTACAAAATAAGTATTTTAAAAATATCATCCCCTTCCTCAAAGGGGCCACGCTATTAAAATTAAATAAAATTTATAAAAAAGCTTAATAATTTTTATGTGGAATTTTAAATAAAAAACATTTGTATTAAAAAATATTTAATAAATAGAAAATTATGATACTTACGAAAACTAAGTGCCCTTTCGTTGCATAGAAAATATGTGGGGATATCTTGTTTAATTAAGTCTGATGAGTAAGACAAAAGTTTTTCTTTTTTCAGTTTATGATCTGTATCTAACTGAAAAAAACATTTTAATAATAAAAATAATTAGGTACAACTTTATATGTACAAACTTACCTCACCAGATAATTTCCAAATGCAAAAATTGTATCTCTAAAAGTTAAAACATAAATCAATAGATAATTAATATTATTAACAAAAATATTGTTTATTAGGTTTTTATTAAATAAAGTAATATTTAAATGGTACGGTAAAAATAATAATAACAAAAAATAAAGGTGTTTTTCGGTGTTGAGCAAAACAAAACTTCAGAAATAATCAGTATTTTTAATAATTAATTCTAAAAAATAAACATAAGTGTACATAATTCTGCAGCAACTTTGTGAAAAAAATTAAAATTAATAAAATAATTGCTCATAAACCTAAAATGCATGAAATAAACAAACCGAGTGTAATTTTAGAAATTTTAATTTTTTTTCCGAGAAAATAATTAATTTCATGCTTGTATCGTATTATTTTTTCAAGAACAAGGCCATTTTTACACCCCAATAAACCTAGCACCTTGAAAAATATTTTTTTCATAATAGATATAGGTAATAATTTGTTACTAATTTATTACCAAGTCCCCGAATTTTTTACTCTCCATTTTAAGGAAGAAATTATTGATTCCGTTATTTCGATCTCAACGTAGCAGAACCAAAACTGGGGTTATTACTAATTTATTACATTTATTACCACATTGGAGAATTTATTACCCTTCAATTAAAAGAAAAAACCAGCGACTCTGCTAGCTTTATATAAACCTAGCAGAGCCACACCTTAAAAAATCTTTTATTTTCATACTTAATATAGACCATAATTTATTTCTTTTTTGTAACCATATTCCTGAACTATTTTACTCTTCATTTTAAGGTAATCATTATAAATTTAGTTATTTCGATCTCAATTTAGCAGAACCGTGTATAGAAATTTAATTTGGTCCATCATCATCAATCGACCAATCGCGTCCACTTCTGGACATAGGTCTCCCGTAGCTTTTTTCATCTTTGCCGATCCTGTGCTGCCTCTATCCAGTTGGTCCTTATCCTTTTGATGTCGTCGGTCCATCTGGTTGGTGGACGGCCTCTACTTCTGTATGCGTCTTGGCGCGGTCTCCACTCAAGTATCCTCTTTGTCCAGCGATTGTCCGAAATTCGCGCCACATGACCGGCCCAGTTCCACGAGTAACCGCGTCTGTCACTCCGGACATCTCCCTTAATGTTATATTTGGGATCCTGTCTCTTAGCGATATACCTAACATCGACCTCTCCATTTTCCTCTGGTCCATGGATTATTATTTATTTATTACTTATTTATTACCACACTGGCAAATTTATTACCCTTTAGTAAAACAACAACGGCTCTGCTGGGTTTACATAAAGCTAGCAGAGCCATTGGTTTCCTCGTTTTAATGAAGGGTAATAAATTCTCCAATGTGGTAATAATTATAGTTACAAATTATTACCTACATCAAATATGCAAAAATATATTTCTCAAGGTGTGGCTCTACTAGGTTTATATAAAGCTAGCAGAGTTGTTGATTTTTTCGTTTTAATAAAGGGTACTTAATAAACTCGCCAATGTGATAATAAAATATTAATAAATTTCTGCAGTACTGTAGTTATAAAATTTGCAAATGGCTTTGCTAGGTTTATTGGGGTCATTTTTACCTGAATACATGTCTCATTATCAGGAAACCGTCCTTGTTTAACTCCTTCAATTAATTCTTCTCTAGTACCACTGATTAATATGCAGTTTTGGTGCAACTCGTTAATAAATTCACCCAAACTACCCATTTGCTTAAAAATAATTACATTTAAAGTTAAAATGAATGATGAAATAAATAAAAATAATGGAAAAACGTTTTAATGCGAAAATATACTACAATTTCTCATAGTTTTCGTAAATCAAGTCAATTTATATTTACACTGCCAGAGGAATAAAAATTGGGTCAAAAAAAGAAATAACAATTTGTAAATAATTAAAAATCTAGAGGAAATTCTTATTACTAGGAAATTTTTTTTAAAACTAGAAAATTATTTAAAACTACGGATTTTTCAATACCAGATGCTAAAATAAAACCAAAATTTAGCTACAGAGTAGGTACTTTCTAGTAAAAATGAACATTGTGAAAAGGTATAAACTGTGGAATATACTTCCATATACAACAGTTTTTAATAATTGGTTTTTAACTCTTTAACTACTCTTTACTCACATACATTTAAGATATTATTATTTATATAAAATTCGTTAAAAATTGTCCTAAATTAGAAGACTTGAGAATAAAAATGAGCTGATGAAATAAGGGTAAAATTTATGTAAAATGGTAAATTTAAAAAAAAATTATTTGTATGAATTTGTAAAAATTTGTCTTACCTGTCGATTAAGTAAGCCATAAGCCACGTTAGTAACGCATAATACAAAGGCTGCTAGAATGACTTTCATTTTGCTTTTGGTATCTAAAACAACAATGTAGACATAAGACTCAACAAACATAAAAGTATTTAAAATAGTTCTTTATTGTATGTTTTTCAAATTAATTTAAGCATTGGCAATCCTTTTAACTGACTAAAAAGTTTTATTAGAAGCAGTAACACGAGGTTGTTTTATTTATATGATTAAATTTGTTGTCAATACTTACGAAAGAATCCAATTACAAAATGTATTTTTAAGTTTAAAATTATGATTTTTTATTTTAAAAACATTTACAATAAAAAGTTGTAAATTTTTTAAAAAATTGGTAATTTTTTAAAAAATATATCTATAGTTTCAAGTGATTTAATGCGGCAAATATAAATAAACAGGAGTAAATAACTACTTACTTTTTTATTATTTTAATGTGTAAGATTTAAAATCATTTAGTTTACTTATGATAACGTTTTAAAAATTTCCTTTTATACTTAATTTTTAAGGAAATATTGACTTATTATTTGTTGAACTGTTAACCTTTTGTTTAGTCGATTAATAAATAGGACTTTTTTTTTATCACAATAATAATGAAAAATCATATTTTTTTAAATATTGTTTATAAAAAGCTGTTAAAATTATTAACATAATAAACATTGTGAACATAAACGTCGGAAAAGACTATCTTACTTGTAAAATAAGGGGCCGTTTCTACCTTTAGCATTATAGTTTTACAAAATTCCATTCTGCGGTCCTAATCATCTTCAGATAATTCTGGTAATAGCGTTACTTTATAAGGATGAAATTTTTTTTATTAATTTTACAGACGGATCCCAAACTAACAATATGTTTTAATTTAGTTTTACAAATGGATGTAAAATGTTTTTCTACAAAACTTTACGGTATTACGGTATTTGGTCGGCCAATGTTAGGCCGATTTTTTGTTAAACCCACTTCTTTAAAATATTTCACAATCCCTTAAGCTGCAGTTTTAGTAATTTAAATACGTATTATTAAATAAGTAAGCTACCTTATTATTAAGTTCTCCTACGATCACCGTAACCTCTCATCATAGGAATCATTATTTTTAAAAGCAATAATTACTACCCTAGTTGAACCGAATGTTGGAAAAACATCGGCGCAACCTCGCGCCAATATTGGAATATTGGGGCTATATTGATGCACCATATCAATACTTAGCCAATATTGGCCCAATATTGATTCTCAATATACCGCCAAGATTCGGTTGCGAATGTTGGCCAGACATTGGCGCAATATTGATCAATATTGCCAATATTGGACGTATATTGGAAAGTGTTAACATTTTTTTCTATTTCCAATATTGTCGAATATTGGCACCAACGTCTAGCCAATATTGCGCCAAGATAAATTTCTACTAGGGTATAAACACCTTTTACCTATGGTAATGAGAAATAATTTATTCGATCGAATACGTAACATGATAACATGAATTGTGTAAACTCAAACAAATCTTATTTTTTATTCATGTTTGAGCTTTAAATTTGGCTCTCAACGAGCCAACGAGCCAACGAGCGGACAAGCGTTTTTTTCCTGTCTGAGCTTGCAATGTACGAAACTTTATATATATAGCGCTGCATGGGTTGCGATTTTATTTGTTAACATATGCCTGATCGATAATTACCTTAGCAAAGTGAAAAGGTGCATGAGGTAAAAGATATTTGTTTTTTAAACTATAGTTTTTTGTAGTTTTACAGACTTGTGTTTTGTGTTGTGAATTAAGGTGAGTTCATCTAAATTTTTTTTTATTTTAGATTTATTAAAACATTAAAAGCCAAAAACTTTTATCTTAAAAATCATTTTATATTTAATTACATAAACATCATTGTTAATTAAAGTAAATTCAAACAGAATAATTGATACACACTAATATTACTATTCATAAAAATTTATAAAATTTGAAATAAGTAATGTTGAGAAAATACTTTCCAGTTTGAGTTTGAGACGTCAAAACATTTCCATGTTTCATGAATAATTTGTCAATTTGTTTACTTAAGTATTAATTTCTTTACAGTACACAAGATGTCAGAAAAAAAAATTGCTGAATGAAATAAAAAGAGAGGAAGAACTGGAAAACTATGTTAAAATTACCCTTTTTTTTAAATTGTCTTATTTAACAAGCATCTGTATATCTTGCTTCTTGTGATGGGGTAGTATACACGGTTATATATCAGATGTAATTCAATGCCTGTCGTTGGCATATAGCCAGAGGAGTATTTTGTTTTCTGATATATAATCGACCCACTTATACCTATGTATTAAAAATATGTAGGTACATACAGCAGGTATAATCCTCAAATATATGTATATATATATATATATATATATATATATATATATATATATATATATATATATATATATATATATATATATATATATATATATATATATATATATACATATATATATATGCAATATTTATAGAAAACTTTAATATTATTATAGTAGACTATAAACATTTTTCGACAGCGTCAATAGATGGGAAAAATGTATAACTGATTTTTAAAAATCAATTATTCTGCTGTATGTCACCTATTATATAGGTTCATTTGGGTCGATTATGTATCAAAAAACAACGACTCCTCTGGCTATATATATATTTATATATATATATATATATATATATATATATATATATATATATATATATATATATATATATATATATATATATATATATATATATCTGTTTTCTATTAGTTTATAATTATGTTGTGTACCCCAATGAGAAAATGCTTGCATAGCTTGTACTTTTTAAATATAAAAATGAAAATTCCACACCTGCAATTTTAAACGAATAAAAATACGTTATTTTGACAGATCACCACGGCAACGGAGGTATTTTGGTGGAAATTTTTTTCTCGTGGGATACCCACCAGCGAATTAAACAGGAAACTTTTTGAAGTTTACAACAACAGACCATTTTTGACAGACTGGTTTTTATTTGTTTACATAATATTTAGTTTTGATACATTTTAATTACAAAGCTAAGATGTTTTCTATATTCTTCGGACACCTCCTCTCTTCTTAATGGCGAAAATGCAGGACTAAATGTTTTTAATTAAGTGTCTATGTCTAATAAATTATATATAATATTTAGAAACTAATTTATTTACCTTTTTCCCATTTAGTACTTTCAATTTTGCGTAGTTTAGATGCAAATATTCGTGGACAAATTTTCTTTTCAAGTTGAAGCCAACATCCTTCATTAATGCGAATAAATAAGTCATGGTACGATGATTGATCATTACATCAGACAATATCAGGCATATTTTGCATATAGTATGATTTTCCTCTCTCTTGGTTGGATTTATTTATAGCTTCCGGCGCTTAGCATTTCTTGGAGCTCTTGCGTTCAAAAATTATTTGTCAAAGAATGGATTAAATTTGCGATTATACTTTTCAAAAAAATTTCCTGCAACTGCTTGGCTGTGGAATTTCATTAATTTTTGATAACATTCTCCTTGTTATCTTCGGAGTTCTTTTTTCGCATGTTGAACCATAGTCTTCGAGAATAAGCGCCAATTCTTTTACAGGTATATCCGCTCTATTGAAATTATACGATTTTTCTGCGCAAAAGTTTGTAAACTGCCTTCATACGCTTGACTTCGATTTCCTGGTATTCACGTGTGTCAACTGCTCAATCTCCTGGCGAATATTTTCTCTGCTTTCTTGACCGAAGCGAAACATTTTTTTACGTCGTGTCTTTTGACAGCTTCAAAAGTAAAATGTCAATTTCGAAGTTAGGGTCTCACTTGGTTACCATGGCAACTCAACAATCAAGTCGACCGCACAATTTATGTTTCGCTGGTGACTTGATGAAGAAAATAATTTGCATTGTTGGGAATTAAAAAATACATTTTAAAAATATTTGATTTTCCACCACAATTTGTTGTGGAATTTTCTTGCCGAATACCACGCGAGGTCAAATTAATATCCGGAAATTTTTTCTCGCTCATGAATATTTTTAGAAAATTTCCGGAAATAATTTGACGTTTAGTGGTATTACCAGTAAAAGTAAATTGATGAAAATACTTTTAAAGATTATTTTTCAATAGTGGATAATAATACCTAACTAAACCCGTATCTGTACTCACATATGAATGTAATACAAATTAGGAGCGTTATTTTAAATTTGCACAAGGGCGCCAAAATTGCTAGGCGCGGACCTGCAATTTGTATATAATAATAATAATTATAATAATAAGTTTATTTACCAAATAAAATATGTTACAATGATAAGAAATATCGATACCCAGGTTAAGTAAATAAACTAAGAAAAAAGTCACCAAAGTTCAAACTACGAGTAAATATATATAGTAAAGTATAATGAAATAAGGTTAGGTTATCATATGTATTGAAAGTTTACGTTATTATAAAATATTATTTAGCATATTTAATTTTATTTACTATATCCAAAAAAAAACCAATTAAATTTTAAAAACCCTATCCTAAAATAATTCTTTAGCGTTTATATACATATATGGAGATAATCTAATAATAATATATGTTTAAATGTTTTCAGTTATTTCAATAAATATATTTTATTTTAAATCCACATTTTTTACCACTGTATTTTCTATTGTGTTTACTGTGGTAAAACGAAAGTTTTAAAAAAAACATGTTTGTGTTAATTTTTTATATTTTTTCGTTATCAAAACTACAAGAAGTGAGTTAGTATTAATTTGAGTTTAAAGTCAATGACGCATACTATTGATGCACGAGTATTCGATGTAATTTTCTGGAGATGTATTTGAAAGACACACACGACGCACGAGATGTACAATTGTACAACTCATAATAAAGGTCGTTTTTTGCAATTAGCTGCAAGAAGAAACCCTTCGGTAACACCTGAGTAACGAATGTGGCTGTTGTAAACACATGGAACTTAAGTTTTTTCTAGGATCATCATAAATCGTGTGCACAAAGTACATTAAAGACCGCCAAGAAGTCAAATTTTAACGGAAGGTAAGTTACCATTTATAAAAAAGATTTTCCTAACAATCAAAATAATAATAAACTAGGAGCCGGTTTTCTTCGAATCCCACCAACGGCACTCAGGCTAATGACTTCTGTACCCTATGCCACCAGACTACCAAAGCGGTTAGTAGCCTTGATCGAAGTATCGCCATGTATATCCATTAAACCATTTTGGGTCTTGAACCCCAGGTCAGGCCAAACCTGCAAATCTGCATATCCAGAAATATGCTCCTACTCTTCTGCAGCATTCTTCAAGGTGCTTCTTTCAGCTCAGCATTCTGTCTAATGGAATGACTAAAAATTTTAGTCGCAGTTAACCTTATTTCTCCAAGTACGGGGCCCTTCATGGGGTCTACTTTGTTCTTACGGGAGAATATAACGAATCCAGTCTCAAACAGATATACCGACAGGCCGGTCTGGTGACACTGCCCTTCTACCACTTCCAGAGCTGTTTACCTAAGTGTGCTCTAGAAGTGGCCCTAGAAAGGAACCTTGTGTAAGGATAGTCAAATTTCTCCTATGTTAATACTTTATTTGTGTGGTTTAATACATCAACTGTGGGCTTATTTCGTGCATCAGTGAATGAGAATTTTTCAAAGCCGGTCCTGGTATTAAACCATCCCTTCTAGCATTTTATCGACTAATTTTGATAAAGTTATAATATTTAAAGCAATTGTTGGTCGAATTTTATAAGTTAGGTAAATTTTGGAGATTTTAGATTGCAGTGAAAAAGGTAAGAATAGTTTTAAATGTTTGTATTTGATCTCGCTATTAAATGTAATTTAACATTAACGATTTGGCTGATTTATAATTTATTAAAATTCTTTAAGCCGGAGATTTTCGTCGTTAATGTTAGATATTAACCAAAAATCATTCTTAGTGATAATTCATTTATTTTAGTAAACGACCTTTTTTCCTGGTGGCTCTTCATTTGAACTTCTTTTTTCTTGGACCTTTGTCCGAACTGATTAAACTTTTCGCCGGGACTTTCCTCCTGGATCTTTTTTGCTGGAGTTTCTTTTGACCGGGATGATGTTCTGAATGGGCCTTTTGACCAGGATTTTCTGTGATTTTGACCGGGATAATATTCTTTTAACCTGAAGACGTTTTTTTACTGCATGTTTTTCATTGCTGTAAAACGGCTTCCATGACTTATTTCCTGTCGGCTGTTTTTTTTTCTGACGCTGGTTATTTTATTTTTGTTGGTTGTTAATGGTTGGCTATCAACGGAGATTTTTTTCGTAGACTGGAAAAATACCGTACTCCACATGGTATTTAATAAAGTAGAATAAAATTTAAAAGTTATAATTTTATTTAAGAGGAACAATTGGATCAGATTTTATTTTATATGTATATTTATTTTCTTTCAGGTATCTTAAAAAAACTTAATTTTTTATTTAATTTCAATAAACCTGTTTGTACACTTTAGTTTTTTTAATTTTTTTCTGAAAGATAAGTATAAAGTTTTGTACTGATTTTAAGCCGAAATGCTTTCTTTTATTGGCCAGATATTTTTTTATTTGTTAATTTGATAAATTTAATAAATTAAAAAATACAGTTGTATGGATCCGTGAACTGGCCTATACAATTCCTCAAATTAAACCTAATAGTGAAATCAAGTAGTCACGGAACCCTGAGTATAGTATTTTGATTTTCTTTTTTTTTCATTGCATTTACTTAAAAATTTCTTTTTCAGTAATTAACCATTTAGCTTTTTAGCAAATCAGTATTTTATTAAGTTAATTAATTTAGTTTAGTTTTTGGATTAGCTCCCAACGTGGAATTACTGATAATTAAATTTCTATTTTTTTCTAGTATTGATATTATGTTATTTAGACAACTTATTATTTGTATGAATTTTCTTGCAAAATAAATGCACGTGCATTCATTGCGTAATAAAATTGCAAAATTGTTAGACAAAATTAATAAACGAAGAGGTTATCATGTTTAATAATTACAAGTGATAAATTTTTACTCATAATTTATAATGTCAAAAAATTACTAACAAATTTTACAACCAAATTTTTCATAGTAAATGGATGTAATTGCATATTTAAACGTGGTTTTTAGTTCTGAACAACTTTTTTTATAAACATTTTTTAATATTTTTCAAAATAAAAGTACTTCACTCCTGGGCAAAATTTCAACTTACGGGTTATTAGGAAATTGAGGTAAAGAAGATTGCCAACTATAAATTTTATTGTAATATAATTTTAAATTAAAAAAAATTTACAAGAAATAGAAAGTATTTTTATTAAAAATCAAAATCAAAAATTTAAAAATTATTGAACTACAAGGTCTTATATACTTACCTTCTTTAATTAAAATAAGATTTCTTAAAAACTTACTTAACAATTTGCAATCTGATTGGTTAGGTTTTCACAGCCTACTAAGAAACCCTTTTTATTATAAAAAAGGGTGCGTAATAAGGTTTTATGGTCAGTTAAATGTTTCATATATTAATAATAATTAATTACATTTAATAATTCGTTAACACATAAGCTAATACTCATAATCGGTATTATCATTTCCCCTTTTATATTTCCGATATCACAGTTCCAGATCTTTCTACCTGTTTTTCCATTATTCGACGCGGATTCGAGACATTGCGCGACTTTCCTATGCCCCGTCGGCAGCTACAAAGGAGAGAGGTCGAACACGGACCCTCGACGCCGTCGACCTTTCGGTTGCTGACAGGACCTAACTTATAGTTACAAAATTAATGAAGTATACTGCAAGAATAAATTAAAGTTTTTCATTTTCATTAGGCGTAAAAAAAATCAACTTTAAAAGTAAAAATAAAAGAATTTGAAATGACTAACCTGGACAAATCTCCGAATTATAAGCTGAAAACAATTTGGAAACGAAGGTGACATCCACGTGAATTAATTTGTATAGACTGACTGGATTAATAAACGGTAATAGTATATTGTGCAACTAGTGCGATAAGTTGTCGATTGCTTACGAGAGCGAAGTTGAACGTACGAGCGAAGCGAGAGTGTTTATTTGCTCGAGTGAGCATTCAACAACATCGCACGGGCTGCACAAACTATTTTTTATTGCGAATGCGGAATAAACGCAAGCATAAAACAGAGGTCCAGGCCAAACATCATAACTAAAATAAAAATAAAAACTTAGTAATGTCAACTTGACAGTTGCGCGCTCGGCTGTATATAAAGTTTTTGATGAGAAAAATGTTACCGTTTATAGAATGTTCTTTATCAAGAGCCGACCTGGAAAAGTTCATAACTGTTGCTGCTGTAAAAATTTGGATTGTAGGAGCATGAAAAAACGCTACAACTAAAACAATTAAATTTATTCATTTATGCATTCATTCATTTGGTACAGTTTTTTAAGATCCAGTAGTATTGCGAAAGAAATTAAGAAAGATTTAGAGTTACAGGACCTAAAAGATAATTTACCATTATCAACATTTTGTGAAAGTAATGAAGTTGAATATTTTATGAACTACGTGGAGATTATTGCAGTCCTATTAACGAAAAATTATGAAGTTACTTTGGCTAGCTGTATTGATTTTAATGAAAACGAACAGGTGTCCAATATTTCCAACAATGTGAGTGACAATAAACTAGAACCTACTACCACTGTGAGTAATATAAACGATGCTTACCTAAGATTAAGAGACTTGAAATTATTTTTTATGTAAAATATAAAGGTGACGCTAAAGTAAAATTTTTAAAATTTTAAAATATTTAGTTAGGAATTGTAAAAAATAATGTCCAAAACAAAAAAATAACAATAATGATTTTATAAGTAGTACAACCTATTTTTGTTACATAAGTATTTTATTTGTGTACATGCATGTACGAAAATGTATAATTAAAGATTAAACAAATAAAAACAGTTTTTAATTTTAACTGATTTGGAGACAAAACGGACAATTATTTTTCCCGTTGGTGTTGTTATGAAAAAGTTTTACTGTAATAAAAACACTTTTAGCCTCGGCCAAACCTGCAATACTGAAGACGTTAGATACTCCCCACAACTCAGCACTCCGTATCATTCTAGGAGCATACACGACTACTCCGATTGAAAGTTTAACATGTGAAGTTGGCGAACCACCTCTAGAACACCGAAGGGAACAACTAAGCTTATCCTATCCCGCCAGAATAACTTCGCTTACTAATATACCAACACACAAAAATACAATCACGAAAAGATTTGTTTCAGCATACGAACTACCAAGGACTGATCCACCATTTTGTGAGAGAATTTGAAGATATCTGAGCTCACTTCAAATCCATGAATTTCCTTCCCTTTATTCCATGAATATAAACACTCCTCCTCCCTGGAATCAACCGATCATAAATACCAACCTTTGCGAATTTAATAAGAAAGAAACAAACAGAAAAATCATCATACAAAACTACCGAAATATAATTAAAAAATTTCATGATTTCATAGAAATATATACATATTCCTTCAAAATAAACCACGGAGTAAAAGCCGCACTAGTAACACCGTCCACACTCAAAAACCCCTGATGGAGTTGGGGCCAGTGTTTTCAGCAGGAAACCAAACATTAAAATATCTACCAGTTTTGGCAGGTATGCTATAATCTTTCAAGCTGAAGTCTTCGCTATCGAATTGTGTGCAAGAGAGTTGACCGACAGACCTCTAGCAAACAAAAACATAAGTGCTATACTAGACAGTCAGGCTGCTTTAAAATCACTGAGCTCCAACAAAATAAATTACAAACTTGTATGGAATTGCATCAAATCCCTAGAGTACCATGGTGCGAACAACAGGGTGACTCTACTGTGGGTACCTGGGCACCAGGGGATGAAGTAAAACGAAAAAGCCGACACCCTTGCAAAACAGGGGGCCGAATCTGCGTTCACTGGACCAGAACCGGTTTTGGAGTCACCACAAGTGCCGCCAAAACAGAGGAAAATACTCACGTACTGGTCCGATATACCAGGGTTGACATACTCGAAGGCGTTTCTATCTAAGCCCTCGAGAAACACAACTAAGCAGATCCTAGAATGAAGCAGAAATGACCTGCGTATTCTAACGGGACTGCTTACAGGACACTGTCGTCTAAGATACCACCTCAGAAAGATAGGTCTGAACCAACAAACGGACTGTCGGTTTTGCTGCGTGGAGGACGGAACTGCTGAACATATACTATGTTTATTCCCCGGCCTGAGAAGAATAAGGTTTAATATATTTGGTAACACCAACCTAGAACCTACCGATTTCAAAAAAATCTCACCCTATATAACCATGAACTTCGTAAGAAGGGCTGGATTGTGCGGTGAACTGTAGCCTCTAGGGTTGAGTCACAATAGACCTACTAAGGGTCGCGGTGGAGGGGCGACCACGCCCAAGTCACATGATACCTAACCTAACCTAACACTGTCTACAACATCAACCTATAAACTACAAGTTGTACTTCTTTGGGTCCCGTCACATATTGGAATGGCTGAAAATGAAGCAGCTGACGTAAGTTCACGAGAAGCAATTGATAATTCGAATCAGGTAGCATCAAAGTTTACACCTTCGATTGATATGAAATCATAGTTCAAACACCAATTACTTGATATCTGGAATACTCAGTGGCAGGATTGATTCAAAACTCCGGGAAATCAAAATAAACATTATACCATGACAAAACACATTGATGAAGAGAAGAGAGCAGGTGCTGATGACTCGACTTCGCTTAGGACACACAAGACTGACCCATGAATTCATGTTATCTGGTCAAAATGAACCATAACGTGATATTTGTGAAGTTCGGTTAAGAGTGAAACATATTAAAGTGCAATGTCCCATGTTTAAGATACATAGAAACAAGTTTTGCATATCCCATGACCTTAGGGAAATGTTAAATTATAGTAATAGTAATAATATCATAATGTTTTTAAATGATTTAAATTTGGTCAAAAAACTATGACTGTAACTCATCAACTAACGCATCAGCTAATGACCTAAAGGGTTGAAGCGGTTATTTGTAACTAAAAAAATCTAGCCCTATTAGAAATTTTAAATTGTATTCATAATTTTTTAAAACTGTTGCTGGAAGCTTTTGTCGTAAAATTTTTAAATGCAGTTCATAAAATCACTCAAAATTCCACATAAAAAAATTTCCAGAAATTTCTAATTCCAATGTACTAAATTTTACCTTTGTGGGTTAACAACAATTTAAAAAATACGTATGTAAAACAGATTGTTTTAAAAAAAATATCGAAGTTAAGTAATTTATCCCATTTATTTACAATTTTTTTTTAAAATCGGAATTTTTTTTTTGTGAGTACGTCCATTCCACCACCATAAGTAATGCTGAAAAAAAATATTTACCAAAAAAATAAAGTTTAAGCACAAAAAAATAATACAACAATAATTTAATTAAATCGGGTCATTTATTGCTTGTTATTTATGTAAAGTTAACATTTTTTTATAAATAAGTATGTCAACAAAAATTTTATTGCAAATTTTTTTTTAAGAATGGCTTTAACAGTACAGCAGCTTTTCATAATCTGTTTATTAATAAATTTAAAATATCTTACAAATACATATCTGCATTTTCCATATCTTTTCAATAGGATTGAGCCCCTCTAAAAGCACAAAAAAATAAATAAATAGAACATTTAAAATTTTAAAAATACCCTAATAAAAATGACAATTACCAACTTATTTATTTTAACATTAACATACCTTCAATGAAAGTTTCAACTTTTTTCTAGTAAAATTAATATTTTTGTTGTTATTACAAAGAAATATATTTCAGTTAAAATTGGGATTAATTTTAAAATACTTTTTGATGTATCTACAGTGCTATTATTTTAGAACCAGCCAGTCCAAATAATTTTTAATTTTGCGTAAATGTAAGAAAACCATAAAATTAGTCAAATTTTAAATCAAGGGAGAGGTTTAAAAATTTGATTTTGCTATTTTCAAGTGGCACCCCTTTAACACCCCTACCCCTTTTTTAAATGTCGAATAACAACCTCTACCTTAGGATACATCAAATAAAATCCCAAGAAAAATACAAATCAGCCATATAAACAATAATTTATTCTATTGATTTATGTTGCTGATAACAACAAATTTTTTGAAATAACATGATACCATAAAAATAACGACCTACGTCACTGTTGGATGGGTAGATGTCTAATTAGGGATCAATTAACTTACTTCCGAATACATGTCACCTTGTTGACATTTTTTGTCATTTTGTTACTAGTTAGTTATTCGTGACGTTAAATTAGCCATTATTTGTAGTTACTTAAATTATTTTAAAATGGTGCATTCTTTGCAAGAACGAATAATAATAATAATATTTATTAACGGTGATCAAAACAAGTGCGTTCGGGGAACAGCTCGAGTCTTTAATAAAAGGCATCCTAAAAGAAATATAGGCCACAACCAGACCATCATATAATTAGTACTGAAATTTGGGGAAGCTAGATACGTTTGTGAGAAAAATATAAATTTAAATAAAAATATAATAATGTCGACGAAGCTGCACAAATTGAAGTACCGGGTCAGTTTGCTATAGATCATACCTATTCCATTCCAACTCAATCAGATCGAAATTACTTTAAAGAAAGGCCAATTCAAAAGTACTAGCAATCGACGAGCATGCATAAAAGAGCTAAATAAAAGTAAAAGAAGCAAAAGACGTTTATAAGAACCGTAGCACGTGGAAAGAAGTGGTCTCTGCCTACCCCTACGAGAAAAAAAGGCGTGACTTAACAGTTTATACAGCAAATAAAATAAAATAAAATAAGAAATAACATAAAATAAAATAAGAAATAATTGCAAAAAACATTGGTTTATGCAGATAACTAAAATGAAATAAGAATGAATCGATGAAATAGCAGCTTTATTGACAATGACTTTTATGTTTTGTGCATAACAGTACATAATCTCCAAATTAATTTAATTTATTTCAAATAAGGATGTTTGGTCATGTTTAAGGCGAATTTATACAGCAAATAAAATAAAATAAAAAAGATAAGCATACCCAAAACTATGTAAGCGTTTATACAAGAAATAAGATAAAATAAGAAATAAGAATAAGAACAAAAGATGGCCAACGTTTATCTTTTTGTCTTATTTTATTTTGTTTAAAAACTGATAATGCGCGTAATCCAAATCTTTTTTGTTTTAAATGTTCCGAGTTTACAATCAATCTAACCTAACCTAATAATATTATTTGTGGAGGTATTTTTGATTTTCCCTTTAAGGCCCGTATATTTATTTCTTAAAAGCTTCTATCTGTGTTCAAAAACTTCAGCTACAGAAAAGTGTTTAAAAAACGTTAAACTCTCTAATTTTTTGGCACTTACATGTTTTCTTTATTATGTTAGCAATTGTGAGCAAAACATTTTCTTTCAGTCGGCTGTTCTTGTATTTTTCATCAGTTTTTGCATATAACTGAGGAAAGGTCAATACCTGCTCTATCAACATGCCATCATCCATTATAATATTTTTTAATAGAAAATGAATAGTAGATATATAGTTGGATAATTTTAGATAATGATAAAATTAAAAAAATCCTTATTTAAAATAAAATAACAAATCAATGATTACTATCTAAGTAACTGTTTATTTTTAATTTTAACTGTATCATGGCTATAGTATTTGTAACTAACTGTACATTTTATTGCATGGCCAAAGATATAATTTAATCTAATAACATTTCTTTTTTATTTTTATATTTATTTTATTTTAATATTGTGAACGTAACACATTAGCATTTTTTTTTGACACTAAGTTAGCCTAAATGTAATGATTAAATTTTTTTTTATTTTTGTTGGTTAACATAATCCGTGCCCTTGGTGACAATATCTATTGGACCCAAAAAGATATTTTGCGACACCAATATAAGTCCAACTAATTTTTTCCATTTTTAAAAATGTTAGTAAAAATTGTATGTCAATAAAAAATATAATGCAGATATGTAATAATTTCAACTAGTGTACAAATAACATTTGTCTTACTATGTTGGTATCCAGTGCAAAAACAAGCAACATTTTATAATTTATATTATTTAAATAGGAAAATTTGAAACTAAAATAAAAATATAAAAGATTACGAATATTTAAATAATATTACTTTGATCCGTCGGTTGAAACATGAAATGAGAATGCGCACCCAAAAAGTTTTTGCAAATTAGTTAAGACGTATTTTCAAACGTACTTTAAATATCCTTTTTAACTATATTTTATTACTTGAAGCACTAAAATCTTAACTTGGTGTTAAATATGTTTAAAAAAATTAAATGGTACAGATTTATTTTTCAAATTTCCACAACTTTTCTGCTGACAATGGCATAATAATAATTTTAAATAAATATTTTTGTGTTTTTGTCAATTATTATTTACCATTATAATAATGATTATTTGGAAAATACAAAAATACACTATCAGTTAATTAATATATTATTTTAATTGCACACTGTAATAGGATGTCAAATTTATCATCTATAATAAAGTATTATACTGAATATTAAATACTACTATTATTTGTTACTCACAAAAAATAAAAAATGTTCATTATTCTTGACAAAAATTGAATAAAACAATAATATATATATATATATATATATATATATATATATATATATATATATATATATATATATATAGTATACTTTATTCTGTAATGGGCTGTCAAACTTATTATTTATGATAAAGTACTGAATATTAAAAATTCCTATAAATACTATTTGTTACTTAAAAAGAATAAATAATTTATCGTGCGTTATTCTTGACGAAAATGGGTAAAACAATAATATTCATTTTTATTCTTTGTTTTTTGGGTTTGTCTTATTGCAGATTGGCGCAAAAAGTAAGTTATTAATTACAAAGAAATATTTTTCTTTTTATTGATACATTGCCAAGCCAGTTTTGTAATAGGTCTAAGTAATTTTGTACTTTTTTTTAGGCAACAGTAGGATCGGTATCTACTGTCATAATTCATGTGTAATAGTCTTACCTACGTACATACATACATATAGTCACGCCTTTTACCCGTAGGTTAGGCAGAGACCACTTTCTTTTACTAGTTACAGTTCTTACATACATACATCTCTTACAATTTCATCAGTGCTTTCATACATACTCTTCGGTTGCTGGTTTTGTTGACCTGGCCTTTCCAAAAAATAATTACGATCTTATCGCCTAGGTCTATTTCTACCGACTTGTACATTTACACCCGCCTTATCAACCTGCTTCGTCAAACTTCAATCATCCATACTTTTTACGTATTCAAACCATTTAAGCATTCATTTATCTATCTTTGTAACCACAACTTTCACACTACAGCGTTCTCTTATTTAATTTTTCCTCACTTTATTTATCAGAGTTATTTCGGCTATACTTCTTCTACCAAACCCAACATTTACTGCCATACATATGCACTTCTCTATGCACAGCCAGTCGTGCCTTTTTTGACACGTTCTGGCTGCTAATAACAGGGCCCCATGTCACAGTCATACTTTTCGTTTTTTGTAAAATTTGATCATCATCATCTGTAGCATTACAACCCAGGGTGGATTTTAGCTGCCTGCGCCTCTTGCCTTCATCTATTACAGTCTTCTGCGGTTTCCTGCCATCTATTTAGTTCGACTACAAAGATTTTTTAAGTGTTAAATGATAAGAAAATTTAATAATAATAAAAAAAAACGTGCCATATTTTGTATACAGCTTTAAGATACATACATACATCACGCCTTTTTTATTAGGGGTAGGCAAAGACCACTTCCTTTCGCTACGGTTCTTACACACATCTTTTGTTTCCTCTGTTTTCATCAGGGCTCTCATGCATGCTTTTTGGTTGTTAGTTCTCTTGACCTGGCCTTTCTTCAAAACAATGTTGATCTGATCGAGCTTTAAAAACATTTTTATATCCAAAATCATAATAAAGAATATTATTTAGTTCTGTATTTTTTTGTTTGTAGATTTATTTCTGATACTTTTAAAACATTTAATGTTTTTTTTACATTACACCTGAAAATGGTCACAAGTTTTTCACATTTTTTAAATAATAAAGTTATTTTATAGTGGGTATTAACTTATTTTTAAGGATTTTGGTCCAGCATTACTTTCGAAAGTACAAGAATGGCACAACAAATGCATACTTCTTAGTGGTACAACCGAAGCCCTAGTTGATGGCGTGGTCAATGGTCAATTCCCCGAAGATATGTCAATTAAGGTATTTTGGTATAATTGGTTTTTTTAAAAAAAGCTTTATAAAAAATTCTGTACTCAAGATAAAAAATTTTATGCATAAAACAAAAGTTGCGTGTTTTCCATTTTTTTAAAATTTTGGGTATTCATCTAACTACTAGGTGTGCCTACAGCATTTGTATTTTAAATATGTAAAACAAATATTTTTTAAAATTATTTATTAAACTATGCTTCCATATTAGAATATTATGTCTGCTTCAATAATTTTTCTTGTTAAAATAGATGGTGGTATTTCGGAACAACTAATCAAAACATCGTGAAAGCTCCAGAAAATCTTTTAATTTCGTTTTTGTTTATAATTACCTGAACAGTAAAAAGCTTAATTCACTATGTAACAAATCCTTTCATACTCTAATATACACTGTGTTTATTTGAAAATGACCCCCTCCCTAATATTTCAGAAATGTGTCAAATCAGAATGAAATGCCGAAACACGTCAACTTTTAACTTGAGTGGGACAATTTTTAGCGCTAACGTCATAAACGTCAGATTCACCTCCTTCCTACTGGAGATATCCCCTAAATTTTTTCAAATTGCCTTAGGTATCAATTCATATCTCAGTTAAAATGTTTGATAAATTATTTTTATATTGTTTTGTCTTTGATACCAGCTTTCCATTGTTATTTGTTCGATGATTAAAATTGGCTCTCTTTAAACTTTTCATGTGCCCCACAAAACTAAATCCTGTTTTTGTGTTTGTCACTATTACTATGACTTTTTGAATTATTAACATAATACGGTGGATTAGAGTATTAGTTCCCAAAACTATATAATGAACTTAAAATTTTTTTAAAAAATGTCATTTAAATTATTTGTAGAGATACACTGCCTGCCTATTAAGGGAAACCATAGTAAGTATTTTTAATATTTTAATAATTGTTAAATAATAAAATAAAAACTTTAAATATATTTTTTTATTTTGCTTAAAAACAAAAAATATCGTAGTTCAAATTAAACTTATCAGCTGTCAGTTGTCAAATTTATTGTCAATTTTAAAAACCCATATTCAAATATGTTTTTTTTATGTAAAGTAAAATTATAGGGCAGTAGGAAGATTAAATTTTACTATTTAAAAATATTGCATGTACCTACATTTTATTTATAGATGGATAAAAATTATAAAATAAATAAAGAAAAAGTGTTGTTCTATTTGCCTACCATGCACAAAGCAGACGCTGTCCATTATATAAAGTGTAACGAAAAGCATCTTAACTCAGGTAAATTTAAAATAATGTATTCTATCATTTTTCTACTACTGGTTATTCTTTACAATAATTTTTACTAAATTAACCATTACTTATATTGGAAAATAAAAAACCCAATTTAATATTACTTGGTACATGTAAACATCTAATCTCTCCAATATAGTCGCGGCTTTTTCCACTAGGGGTTTCTTCGCTTTTCCACTTTACTCAGCGCTTTTATACGTGCTTGTCGGTTACTGTCTACTTGTGCCGACTTGCTTATTTACACTTGCCTTATTAATCTGTGTCGTTCTCGTTCTTCTTTTAAGTACCCTCTTTACATGTCCAAACCATCTAAGCATCTTCTTCTTCTTTACAACATAGCGTTCCTTTGCCACACTCCGGCTATACTTTTCAGACTACTCATATTTGCGGCATTAATCTTACTCTCATGCTTCTTTTAATGTAGAGACCTCTATGTACAGCCAGTCTTTTTTTTACATTGTCTGACTGCTCATAAAGCTTTGCAGCGCCAAATTTATTTATTTCCCTTTCAACACCTTTAGATTAATATTCTCGAGTAATGCTAATATAACATGTTCATCGGCGCCGGCGTTAAGAAGGCATTTGACGATCAAATTATTTATTCTTAATTAAAATGCATTTGTAAATCTTTTAAACAACCGTCTATTAATAAGTTAAACAGCCATGGCAAAGTCACAATTTCCTTTTCACACACATTTTTTTATGTTAAACCAGTCTGTGTAAGCTTCATTTATCCTGACACAAGCAGTACAATCCTTGTAAAGTGTTTTCAGCGCTCGTAAAAAACTACCGATTACCCCGTACGTAGGCTATCTCGACCCCAAGTTATTTCTCACCACTCTGGCATGGGCCTTTTCCAAGTAAATGAAAGCGAAGTTTTAACATTTACTTATCAAAATTTGTTTTACTTTCCTGCTGCGGTCCTACCATTCTTTGGATAAAGATATGTCGTATCTTTCCATTCCTTCTAAATATTGTTAGAAAAATGTTTTTTTTTTAAATTATTATTTTTATGTATACACTTAATTATAATCTAAATATTTACAGGGGAAAAAGACACTTTAACAATGATATGGAATACAGCAAAATGCATTCTTACTTCTGTAGATGAACCGGTAAAGCATATTTTAATGTTTTTTAAATATATTTTTTCGTTGGTGACCGGCATTTAAGTCGGCAGTTATATATTTATTTACAAACTTATTAATTTTTTTACAGCATAGTATATTCTTTTAATGGACATTGGACTTTTGAGGATGTTTTAAAAGTTAAATAAAATTAATTAAGTGCTTACTTATTTGTTTCCTTTTTTTAACAATTAAATTATTTAACCTTGCACCCCATTTTTTAAATAAAAGACATTAAAGGTGTTGTAAAATGATATTTTATTTGATTCCTTTTAGGTTTATACATATATTATTTTTTTGTATATACCATGTTCATTTTGTTGCTATGGAAAAATGATTTATTGAAAAAAAAAAATAGCTCTGTCAAGATAATATTGTAACGGTCTGTAATACAAAAATAGAAAAAAAGGTCTTTAAAAAACGACTTCGAAAAGCACGAGTCACAAAGAATAGTTCTTGGAAATATGTCCAAAAAACAAATCAGAAAAAGTCATGGACCAAATAAGGGTTTACCCCCATTCCTCCCCATATCTTAAGTTTTAAACATTTTTCAGCACCATGCGCTTCATTCTTTATGCGCTCTGTTTATGGATCTGATTTTTTAACAATCATTAATGTTTTAAAATATTTTAAATGCAGTAACAGTCATAAGTTAAATAGTCAAATCCTAAAAGAGACGTGCTATATTATATCGAAATCATTTATTAAACTTGTTAACTCAATCTAATCTACTGGAATTTTTCCAGACATTTTCAAGGTTTCCAAAATTTTACCCCTTTTTAAAAGAAGTGATCTTTCATATAAATAATTATAGTGCAATAAGTATTGTATTAATATTTGGAAAAGTAATTGAAAAAATTATAAAAAAACAGCTGTACGATTACTTTAAGGTAAACAATTTTTTTTGTAAAGCACAACATGGATTTAGATATTCCCATTCTACTACTCGGCAGTATATAATGTGGTGACCGATGTGGTCGCAGAACTTGAACAGGGCAATCATACAGCCATTATGCTGTGCGACCTGTCCAATGCCTTTGACTTTGTCTGTCATAACATTCTTTTGGAAAAACTGAGCTACTTTGCGGTCCGTGGTACTGCTCTTGCACTTTTATTTTAATGAAAATAGTCGCAAAAAGGTTAGACCTCTCGTGTAGGCCGCGGACGGCTCGCACCGCGACTATTAGAAGGGGAAGGGATTATAAAAAGGAAATGATTGTGGACCCGCTTTTTGAAAAGTTGCAGGTCATAGTTCTCTGGAAAAACTTGGAAGCTTGTTTCATTCCGTAGCAGCCCTGTAAAAGAAGGATTCTTGATGGAGATTGGTCCTTGTAGTGTAAATGGGTGAGACTGATCAGCGTGCCAAGTTCTTCGGCCGAATGTGTCCAATGGTGGTACAAGAAATTTCATTTCTCTGGAGCATCTGCCATGAAAATATCTGTAAAGTAATGACTGGTCTGCAACTCTTCTTCTATGTTCTAGAGGGTGAAGGGCATCTGTGTGTGTGTGGTTTTTAAAATGTCGTTGATGTGTAAAAAAATAGGTTGGGGGACAGGATACCTGGGATACCGTCAAATTAATTTTTAATGGTAGTTTTAGATCTGACAAAACAAAGTCTTTACGGAAAGTAAAAAATGCATTCTTGAAAAAGGAAGACATCTCAAAAAAGTAATGAATACAAAGAAGCCACATCAGTTTGTGTTTGAAACAGTTTATCTCAAAAACAGTTTGATATCGAAATATGATTATCTGAACTAAGTCAATCTGAAATTCGATTTAGAGCTCAAAAGTGTAAAAATATACAGCGTGTTTTATTTAACAATCTTAACTTTTACTTATTTTTTTATGTGGACAGAGTGTCTGCATTTTTTAACTACCCCGTATAAGGCAAATAAAAATATAGTTGTGAAGTGAGGATTTTCATGGTATCACCTCACTCCATTTCATATTTGATAGTCTTAGTACCAAAAGTTTAAGATTAGCAGCGTTTATTAAAGTAGATACATGTTTGCTAGAAAAAAAAACCAAAATTAATTTTTATCTTCTAAACGGTAACAGATAGGTACAAGGAAAATAGTAAATGAAGTTGTTTGAAAAGCAATGAAAAATTATAATATAATATTATACATATTTATTTGAATATACAAAATAGCCACTCCTTAATAAAAGAAGCGGCAACGCCGCATTGCCTTGGATATTTTAGGCGTGTGTGTTAATTTATGCAAACCATTAAATTTTCAGGTTGATCCGTTGTCTGGTTTGCCAGAAACGTCTAATTAACGCTCATCGTGAAAAGCCCTGTATAATTAAAGTCTTATATTGAATGGTATTTATATTTATTAAATGACGTACGTTTCGTCTAATATGTAAGCCATATTTAACTTCTATAACAATTGAGATATAATTAAAATTGTCGGTAATTTTAAAATGTGAATATTGTAGTTATTAAAAAGTAGTTCAAAAGAAAAACTATTAAATCAGTTTAATTGCTGCATGCGGAGGTAAAGTATTGTATGCATAAGGTCTTTACGTGAATACATAACGAGTGGAATGCTACCCTTAATTTTTTTTAATCAAAACATATCAGTTTTAGTACTTATAACTTAGAGTGTAGTCGAACTTTCGTTTTTATTACGTTATTAACTGGGATTTAGTAATAATTATTATTTCAATATTTAGCACACATCAATAGTGTAAGATCATTATTTATAAATAAATAAAATAGGTATTTCGGACCATGGTGCACGGTGCGGCGGCCGTGGAGCGGAGGGGTGGGTAGCGGTGCGAAAAAACCTTGACGCGAACGTCCCCGAGCGAGCAGCAGCCGCGCTCATAAGCGCAAGCGTGGTCTTGCTGTTTCTTGTTGTTTCTCGATACCTAAACTATAAGGTTGCGATTTATGCTTTAAAATTCATAGATTCTCTTATAAAATACTTGGAATATTTGTGGTTATATTATTATCACAATACAATTAAAGGCTCCTCTACATTAAGTAAAGGGCAGGCTAACGTTGTACTCTTCAAAGTTAAAACCTTAGATGAAGAACATCTTATCAATTTAGATCCAAGTCAAATCAAGGCACAAGAGAGCTCTATTTTAGAGTAGGTACTACCGCCCCGACTTGACCAAATTAAAAATAAATAGAAAACGAGTAAAAAACTTCCGGATACTAAAAGGGTAATTTACTCATACTTTTCAAAAGTACAAGAAAATATATAAAATAACACAAAAAAGACACAATCATACCCTGTAAACGTAGGAAAATACAGAAGGATAACAAAAACTATTTGATATTAATTTTAATACGAATGAGTGCCTAGTTATAATTTCTGTATAAAAAGTAATGATATCCCATCAAAATAATAAATGTGAAATGAGAGCCAAAAGACAAAAGAAGTAAGATCTAAATGGGTCAGTCCTAAAATTCATTTATAAAAACATAAAATATTTTACAACAAATTAAAATATCATTTCTTCTAATAACCTAGAATAATATATTGAAGCCTAAGTTCTGACTTATTATTAAGAACTTTCTTAAACAGTTATGGAAGAGCCCTATGTTTGATGTCTAGTTTCTACCAGCAAGCCAAATTTTCGGAAGAATAAAATAAGAACTTACAGATTTAAATCTTGCGAAGTGTACAATATAATTCGTATATTCTAACTAGCCAAGTCAGACCTTGGGCTTCAATATATTATCGTAGGTTTTTAGAAAAAATGATATTTTAAGTTGTAAAATATTTTATGTTGTTATAAATACTTTTCAGGACTGACCATTGAACTTGGCAACCATTTAGATCTCACTTCTTTTGTCGTTGAAGTCAACAACCAAGGCATATATCATAGAATTGAATTTGGCTCATATTTCACATTTATGTTTTTGATGGGATTATATTAAATTATGCAGTAAAGGGTTTTAAACAGACTGAATATAAATATCATCTTGTAAGACCAGCAACTAATAAAATACTTTTGTATTTATTAATTTTTAAATTTAAATTTTTTAGAATTTTTTATTATTTTGCTTGCGTACGCAAAAATGTTTAACATAAAATTTTTTTCTCATAACATAAAAAATGTACGTTTATTAATGTTATCGTTTTCTACCTTGGTATCGAATAAAAAGATATTTTTATTCCATAATAATTGTAACATTCCAATTAAAATGGTAAAGTTATGTGCTACTAGATAATTTTGTCACCTGTCAATCTATTTTAAA
Organism: Agelastica alni; assembly: GCA_950111635.1. Lineage (NCBI taxonomy): Eukaryota > Metazoa > Arthropoda > Insecta > Coleoptera > Chrysomelidae > Agelastica > Agelastica alni. The sequence goes on from OX467710.1 coordinate 3,404,606, forward strand.
GGGAACAAAAATAAAAATTAATTGGAAATTGTTACTATAAATATTACATCCACAAATTTAAACATTTATATCTTTGTGTGTCGTTCATTTGATCGTAAAGTAAGTTTTGTGAGTTCAAAATTAATTCATCAAACAATTTCGATTTTTGTTAAATTGAACAACGATTTCAATAAAGTGTAGGATGTAAGGACAAAAAAATTAATTAAACCTTAAAAGTACAGTACAAGTTAGATTTAAATATAAATATTATTTAATATTTAAAGATCTTTGAGGAGACGACTTACAAAGTGTATTGAAGTGGAAGGCGGGCATTTTGAGTATTTACTTTGAATTTTTCTTTAATTACTGTTAATGATTGTTATTTGTTGTCTTTACTGTTGTTACCCCGCATAGTAGTAATTTAAAGGAATAAATTCATTTCACAATAAACAAAATTCATTAAATGTTTAAAATGCAAATAACTCAAAAACTGAGAGAGTTACATGAAATAAACAATAGTAACTTTATTATTCAAAATTGAACTGCCTTTTAGATTTTTTAGTCATTTTAGCTATATTTTGTTAGGCAAAAAAGATATGTTGTTATTTACCTAAGTAACAGAGTGTTACTAACGCCCTGTATTAATAGTGTTAAATACAGCATAAAATTTAGAATTTTTATGCCAAAAAAACATAAAGTTGCCCATTTTCAAGACGATGCTGCTTAAAATTACAAAATTATTAAGAAATTTCAAATTAAAATTCCAACTTTAAATACCCTATATCTCGTAAACCTGCAACATTTGTATAAGACATGTTAAGTTCAATCGTCATATTTTAGTGCCTAGTATCTCCAGTTCAGAGATTGGCCATTTTTAATAAATCACCCCATATAAATATTTTTATCTATTTTTGTTTTAGACAATATAAATTTTTAAAATGAAGCAAATTGTCGTTATGTTTCTCGTCCTTTATCTTTTAAGATCATCGTGTACAACCTCACCCAAAAGAGTAAGTTTTTTGTTATTTTTTGTAATAAAAGTTATTCTAATTAGCTTGACGCATGCTTATTACAGAAATTTTGTTAAAAACTTTTGTAATAAGGATTCCTTTTTAAGACTTTTAAATTTATTTTTATTTTGGAATAATAACATGACCCATAATGAAAATGTCAGTTTTCGATTGATTTTTTAATAATCAATTACCAATAATTTAAAATTTATTTAAGGATTTTGGCCAAGCTTTAAACGCTAAAGTAGATACTTGGCACCACCAATGTCAAGAGTTAACTGGAGCAACGGATGTTCAAATTAACGCAGTGGCTAATGGAAAGTTTCCAGATGAAATAGAAATAAAGGTAAATCATAACCCTTCTTCGAATACCAAAAGTTTGTCAGTTTGAAAACTTGCAATAACAATAACTCTTAATTAAATGTTAACAAATCCAAATAAAATAAAAAAGAAATAAACTTATACTTTAAACTTAAAAAAAAAATATTTTAAAATCGTAAAATACAGGAAAAAAAATTTCAAGGAGAATTCTGCATTTCAGAGACCTTTAAAATTTTTTTTTGGGGTGGATAGCGGTTTTACGATGGTATAAAACAAACTTCTCGCTCTCCTTAAATCACCGACGTTTCGATCTTTATTTTGGATCTTTCTTAAGGCTACCACATACGAAAAAAATTCTATAGTAGGTACAATTAATCAAAATCATTAGTAAACTTATTCTCATGTTTAACAATTGACTAGGCATGAGATATTAATAAAAGTCAGTTAGTCACATATTAATCCGTTAGATTTAAAGATTATTCTTGTCTATTTGAATCTAAGGGATTATTATGTAACTAAACTGACTTTGAAATTACTTTTTATAAATTTCTTATGCATAGTCAGTTCTTAAACATAAGAAGAAGTCTACCGATCGTGTTGATTAATTGTACCTATTATGGAGTTTTTTTCCGTATGTGTAGCGTTGAGAAAGATCTAAAATTAAGATCGAAACGTCGGTGATTTGTGAAGAGCAAGAAGTTTGTTTTCTTTTGCCCTAAGCTAGCTATCCACCCCGAAAAATAATTGAGAAGGACATGAACCAGAAAAATAAGACCTTTAAAATATTTATAAAAAGGGAAGATATCTATGACATGCCAAATGAGTCTCGTTGAAGTTCCAAGCTTGCTGTTGTGCTACGATTGCCTTTTAAAAAATAATTGTTTAAATAATGACGTCCATAATACACCACATTTCACTTTAAAAATTTTTCTTTGCAGAGATATAATGCTTGCTTATGGTTAGAATCGGTGGTAAGTTATGTAATCAATATTTGCATATTTTTAGGTTTTAAATTTAAACGTATTAATTAAATCATTAGGATCTATGCTATTTATTTGTATACTTCTTTTTCTAACAATACTTTTGGATCACACATTGTAGAGTTGAATTATTATTGTTAAGGATCACTTCCGGTTGAATCAGTCGGAGTAGAATAAAACGTCACAAAAAACACGAATGTTGCCGAATAACCCTGCTTGATAATAAACAAAAAAGAAGGCTCATATATTCTTAAGCGGAAATATGTAAACATGTTTAAGAAGTAAGGGTGTGGTTGGGAGTTAACCAATTCGGTTTAAATCGGCATTCGACATCCGCTTCATTGGTAATAAAGAAAGGACCTTTGACAGGTTTCTTTCTTTAAAAATTCATCTCTTTAACTATTGTAAATTTTACAATTATTGTCCATTCATAAAAAACTTATGCTATGCAGACAAATTATGAACCCAGTCTAGACTTGTGGCATACAGCTCTGGGGCTGTAGCAAACCATCGAAAACAAGATTTTTGAAAACAAATTACTGCGAGACATCGTTAATGCCCGCTGGTACATGAAAAAGGCATATATTAGAAAATATTTTAACATTACTTCTGTTGAAGAAGAAATAACCAAGGCAGCAGAAATCATGAATTGCGCCAGGAAAATTACACAAATCTCAAAGCTGCACGACTACTAGACGTCATAGGACAGCTAAGACGACTTAATAGGACTAAGCCTACTAACTTGTCACAGCGTGGAATCAACGAGGTAGTCCGACGGCGTTACATTAGGTAAAATTGATTTGGGTCTGTTGCAGCACACCGAATTTTTAAACTCTCAAAAGTAAATTATAAAACAATAAACAATGACAACAATTAGTGGATAAGTATTTTTACGTGTACTTAGTAAAACTGTATATTTCCAAGTTACGTAGATTTAAAATTACATACAGGGTGGCCAGCCACAAACGAAACAGAGCCATTTGCAGGAACCTTGTCAACATTTTAGACAAACGCTCAGACCCATCGATTTTTGATTAAAGGAGGACATTTTTTTCCGGTATTTTTGACTCCAAACCAAAGAATTTTTAAATGGCATTGGGGGTCGAACAAGATGCCTTTATGTCTTGTAAAATCTCCGACAATTCTGTTTACAAAAGTTTTTAAATTTTACGTTTCCTCCCAATTCTTTGGAAAAAAATAACCTGTTAAAATTCCGATTATTTTAGTTGCTTACTTACTATTTAATTGATTAAATGTTTAAAATAATGACCGGCCACTTCCATACAATAATAAATATTTTGTTCAAAACTTTCACGCACATTCCGAAGAATTTCCGCAGTAATTCGATGGCACTCGTCAACGATTCTTTGACGCAAATCTTCCAACGACGCTGCTGGTTGTGTTTTATAAATTTTACTTTTTAGATGTCCCTACAGAAAAAAATCGACGGGCGATCGTGGAGGCCATTCAATGCTGCTTCTTCTCCCAATACAATGCCATGGCAAATGTTGGTCTAAATACTTACAAACAATCACCGCATAATGAGAAGGAGCACCGTCCTGTTGAAAATAAAAATGATCTTCGTCATACTGTAGTTTATTTTTAAATATATCAGTCAAAACAGAGTCAATAGCGTCTTCAAGTAATTGCAAATACATTTCGCCAGTCAAATTGCCTGGTAGAAAAAAAGGACCCACCAGTCGGTTATCGCAAATGCCAGCCCATATATAATTTCTCCGGTTGCTGTGTATGCAACTTGTGAAAAATTATTCGGTTTAAATCGGACCAATTGTGGCGATTTACCGTTCCGTGCAAGAAAAAAAATGCATTCATCGGAAAAACAGATATTAAAAAGAAACTGTGGATCGTTCCCTGCTCGCGCACTCATTATTTCGCTAAACTGCAAACGGCGGTCATAATCATCCTCATTAAATTAATGGATTAAACGTATTTTATATGAATGGAATTTATTCTTCTCTAAAATGGTTTGGATGCTAGTTCTATTGCTTCTAGACTTAGATGCTAGCTGCCTCGTAGTCAATTTATACCATTGGAGTACTTAACTCGAATGAATGACATTTTTAACGTTCGTGATTCTTTGCAGATAAGTAACACATTTAAAATCTAATTTCTCAATAAGTAATGGGCGGAATTTTAAAATTTAAAGTCTATTGTATAGAAAATTTTTTGCTCAAGTTGATATCCAACAAAATTAGTCAATTTGTGGTCATCTGATCGAACACAACCAATCAAAACAAAATTATACTGAAAAGAGCCCATGGGTTCTTTTCACTAAATTATGTCATGTTGCTATGGATACATACCTACTTTCCTTTCAATTCGATTTTGACAAATATTTCAATATGTCACGATTTGGTTGTGATACTCAAGATAATATTGATAATATTGTTTCTGCTCTGTATTTATTTCTATAATCGGCAAAAAAATTTCTATCCGAATAACCCTCGAACATTGATGAATGCTCAAAAATTTTATAACATCTATCTCAAGCTTGTTGCTTACAGGCAACAGACTTCCGCCTACGGCGTCGGTCTGTTTCCAAGCAACAAGCTTTCGAAATCTGTTATAAAATTGTTTCGACAGTTATCAATGTCCTTGGGTTATTACTACAGACAATTGTAAGAGCTTTTGAAAGACATCTTATTTTACTCCGAATGTCATTTAAAAATTTTGGGGTAATTCTTACCCTCGCTTGGGGTTAAAAGTAGTGAAGTCAAAAATACCGAAAAATTTTGTCCCCCTTTAATCAAAAATAGACGAGTTTGAGCGTTTTTTTAAAATGTTGACAATATTCCTGCAAATGGCTCTGTTTCGTTTTCGGTTGGCCACCCGTATAATGTCGTGGGACACAATTTTGACGGTATTATTTAATTTTTTTTAATTTTAATGTAGGTTCATATTGTATTTCCAGATGGATGCAGATTTTTTTGTAGATCCGGATAAAGTGTGGTACTATTTACCAAATATGCACAAGTTAGATGCTGTTGCTTACCTAAAATGTAACTTGGATGAATTAAATTCCGGTTTGTATTGATAATTTACATTATATTTAAAAATTAAAAAAAAGTGTAAACAATTTTTTTTATTATTGTGCAAAATATTTTAATCCAAAATAAGTTTGTAATTTTTTTTAATCATAAAAATTATGAAATATAAAACATTGTTAAATAACACTGATTATTTTCTAGGCGAAAAAAATAAATTGGAAATGTTATGGAAAATGCGAAAATGTGTTTACAAAAATGTTGACGCTGAAGTAAGTATAAAAAAAAGGTTGCGGTAGACTATTACTTGTTGTCCCAATACTTTAAGCATTGTCCGTTATTTTTCAAATTCAACCTTTTTCTCCACCAAATAACTAACCATTAAATTATAGTTTAAAAAAACTTAAAAACACGCTTGTAGAGTTAATCAAACTCAAAAGTAAAAAATAACTGTTAACATAGGCATAAAATTATTGACGAGAAAATATCACTGTTCTAAAAGCCTGATGTGCTTTTATTTCGAAACGCAGAGTTAGTTTAAAAATGTCATACAAAGCACTCCACGTTTTTAGAAAAGTGTTATTAATTTTCTCGTCAATAATTTCATTCTTATGTTAAGAATTATTTTATACTCTTTAGTTTGATTGACTCTAAAGGCGTGTTTTTTAGTTTTTTGAAACTATAATTTATTTTTTGCTTTTAGTTCGATTTGTCCAACTCACTAATTTTTTTTTGTATTTAATGGTAAAAGCACAAAAAGAATGTATCGGCTGGGAATCGAACCCGGGCTGTCCACGTGGCAGGCGAGCATTCTACTACTGAACCACCAATGCGATGAACTCTGTTAATATTTGTTCTGCAGGCATGCGTAGTTCACAAACTAGTTCTATTTCCCTTACTCTTATGCAAAGGATCCCTAAAGAAAGTCATGAATCCTGACGAAAATAATCAGGATAATCAAATATTTTGATCAAATGTTTGCTTTGAAGTCGGTCTTTGACAAGTGTGCAAAGTTTAAATTAAATTTGTTCGCTTAAAGTAGGAAAAAATCGAGGTCAAAGAGTCAGTTACAAACACACAAACAAAATACAGTTGAAACTAATAAAAGCGTGTTAAAAAAACAATTTATGGTTATAGCACCAATATTGTTTAAAAAAGAAACCACACATGACAAATAACAGTTTTTAAACCACTATCTTGAAGATTAACCCATAAGAAATACCAATCAACGTCGTAGAAAAATCACCTCCAATACATCGTTGCTAGTTGACGAAACTTGCTTACTGCGTAGTCACATGATAATGCTGTGATATTTATAGTTAAAATGGTCGCTCTTAATTTTTAAATTAATGCCATAAATATGTACATAATTTTTTATTTTTTTTTTGCAGCATTTTGTATTTTTTTAAAGGAGCCACATATAAAAAAATGAGTATTGGTTTAATAAATTAATTGTTACTATTACTATATTTTTTATTTCCCCAAGAATGGGTGAAAAGTTAAATAATTTAACTTTACCATGCTCTGGAATTTAACCTTCTTAACTGGAATTTTATTTTTTTTAGATAATATACAGGGTGATTAATTAGTGTGATAAAGCTCAGTAGATCTGTTATCATAAAAAATACCAAAAAAAATTGTGTATTTTTCCTTAAAATATAAATCCGCTTTACCTCTTTATTACAACAATATAGTAATTATAGTATGTTATACAGGGTATTTAAAAGTTATAACCAATTTTATGTGGAAATCTTAACAAGTTTAATGCCCTATATAATTAAGTAGTTTAATATTGGGTACAGAAAAAAATTATTTATTTATTTATTTATTTATTTACAATATCCTATGGGGTATACCCAATTTACAGGATAGGGTTAGTAGTAGTTAGATAAATAACATACGATAATTTACAAGAAACTATCACAATATATAAGAAAACATTACAATTATGTATGCTGAAAGCAAAGATTTAGGTTTCTAAACAATAATGTCTAATTGACAATTGGCTGCAGTTTAAAATGTCAACAGATTATTCTATATTAGAATAATTTTCAATTCAGTTCAATGAAGATTTGTATATATTAGTTCGATAAGTTCGTTAAAAAAACAGTTGATTATGGCGGGAATTAAACCTAGGAACATAATAATCTAACATGGCAACTAGATCATTACAGTCTAATTTTAGGTGTACAATTTTATGTAAAAATAATACAGAGTACATTGACCGCCTTCTCAGCAGACTGTGTGCACCAAATCGATCATAAAAGTACTGTTGCGATATATTCCGCTCCGGATACAAACCATCCAGAATGAAACATGCTGACTTAAAGAAGCGCCTCTGGATACGTTCGATTGTAGAGATGTGTATATTATAAATAGGATTCCATATAACACTGGCATATTCCAGTTTGGTCCGTATAAATGCAGAGAACAGTAAATTCATTGTAGTAAAACATTTAAATGGTCTTATGTTTCTAATTACGAATCCGAGAATGCGATAAGCGCTTGCAGTGATTTTATCAATATGCGCAGTGAAAGTTAGTTTAGGATCGTAATAAACACCAAGATCTTTAATTAGGTCAGGTCGTACCAATACCGAGTTATCTAAATTATATTGAAACACAATGCCTAACTCCTTCCTGCAAAAAGACATGACACTAGGTACAACTCATTTTCTACACACCAGTCATTTAGTAGTTCTACATTATTTTGGAGTTTAATGCAATCATGGATAGAATCGATTCTGTGAATTAATTTGAGATCGTCAGCATACAACAAAGCTTTTACGTTAATTTTAGACAGAATGTCATTAACATATAAAATAAAAAGAAGAAGAAGAATTATTAAAAATAAGGTTTAAAAAAATTACACTGGGGGAGAAAAAAGAAACAACACGGAAATTTAAAAAACAACACCGTTACTAAAATGAAGTACCTTGGTCTCAATTATTAAGGTGTTCAAAATGACCACCCAAAACATCTATGCATGTCTGAAAGCGGTCATTAAAAGAGTTACTTACATTACGAAGCATTTGTACAGTAACATTTCGAAATGCATTTCGTATTTTCTCTTTCATTTTACACCTTGTTGTCGTAGGTATTTTATAAATTTCGTTCTTAACATAACCCCAAAAAAATAAGTCCATTTTATTGAATTCTGGTGACCTGAGTGACCACCGAACTGATCCACCTCTTCCAATCCATCTTCCAGGAAACTGATCATCAAGTTCTCCTTAAACTAATGCATTATGGTGAATCGGAGCACGTCATGCAAAAACCACATTTGTTCACGTATACGAAGTGGAACATTTTTGAATGTTGTTCCGAAAGTCGTCAGATAACCTTTTATTAAATTCATTCCTATTATTTCTTTTTGCAAATTTTCAACTTTTATACGCTTCAGTACACTCATTGGTTTCTGCACGTCTGTCATAATATTTTTTTAAATTTTTAATAATTTATTCATGTCTAAAAAGTTTCATTAATAATTAACAAGTAGTTTCTAATTTATAAATAGTTTAAGCTCCCTGAAACACATACTATCAAATAGAAACATCTGATGTTAATATAATTTTGAGTAAAAAATGGTGTAAAACGAATGTTTTGTATTGTGGTTAGGGTTATTGAACTTTCAAACTTCGTTTAAAAATGGACCGCTGCTATGTTTTTTCAATTGTTTTGTATATAATGAAAGACTGGTCGCTTAATCAGACTCAGACAACTAGCTCTTTCGAAATGTGGGTATACCACCGAGATCTAATAATAGTGTGGAGAGATCGGATTTTAAACAAAGAAGTTTTATTCCGCATATAAACTACAAAAAGTCTCTTACTCTTCATCGTAAAAATAAAACTGCCGAATTTTGGTCATGTAATGAGGAATAAGAAATATCGTCTACTTCACCTTATTATTCAGGAAACGATTAAAGGAAGAAGAGCTCCTGGATGGCGAAGAAAATATTGACACAAAAATTTGCATTAGTTAATAGGGAAGAGCACAAGATCCTGCTCCACAATGCGGCCTTCAAGATAAAAATTGTAATGATGATCGCCAATCTTGGATAGAAGTGGCATGAGAAAAAGAAGAACAGGTATTCGTAAATTTAATGTAGGATTAATTATATGTGCCATTTAAAAAAGGTATTATATCATATCGGTATTTACATTCATTCTTCACATCATTGTTTATCACACATCGTTTGTATTGCATATAAAAGTAGCCATCCAATAAACAATGTCAGATATTAAAAATTTATAAAAAATATTTTGTTTTCTTTAATATTTAATATTTACTCTGAATATATCTTCAGAGAAGCCTTGGACGAAGTGGACCTTGGTATTAAGGTAAACGGAATTAACATGAATAATTTGAGATATGCGGACGACACGGTGCTAATTGCTACTAGTCAGGAAGAACTGCAAATACTCATAAACAGAGTGACCGAGTCATGTAAAAAGTATGGGCTTAGACTCAATACTTCAAAAACCAAAGTAATGGTTGTCAGCAAAACACCAATACCACCAATACAAATCAGGGCATACGGGATACAGCTAGAAAAGGTTAACAACATCTCATACCAGGGCGCTAATATCAATGACAAATGGGACATGAGCAAAGAAATAAAGATCCGTATCGAAAAAGCCAGAACCGTCTTCTTTAAATTAAAAAGAATTCTCTGCAACAAAGGAATCACATTAAAATTAAAAATCAGACTAACACGCTGCTATATATTCTCCACATTGCTCTATGGAGTAGAGAGTTGGACGCTGACCGACTCATTATTAAAGAGGCTGGAGGCCTTTGAAATGTGGGTCTACAGAAGGATCCTACGAATAAGCTGGATGGACCGAATAAGAAATAAGGTGGTTCTACAACGAATGAGAAAAAACACAGAAATAGTTAAAATAATAAAAAGCCGAAAACTCGAATACTTCGGCCACGTGATGAGGCACCCAGAGAAATATTACCTCCTTCATTTAGTGATACAGGGTAAGATTGCCGGAAGAAGAGGTCCAGGACGAAGAAGAACATCTTGGATCCGAAATCTTCGAGAGTGGTATCGCAAAACGTCCGCTGAACTTTTCCGAGCTGCGATAAACAAAGTTATTATAGCCAATATGATTGCCAACGTTCGATAATCGGACAGGGTACCGGAAGAAGAAGATTAAAAATAACGAGACAAATATTTTAATTAAGATTCCGGCCCTGCCCGTAATAGCAATAACTGTCTTCACAGCAGCTCTGATAATTATCGTTTTAAATGACATACCACTTATAGATAAATTGTAGTAAAGTGTAGTATAATAAAAATTTTGTACCGAACAAAAAATCCTCAGTGTATCTCCATGGCTTAAACACGTCCCCCAATTCAAGACTTTATCTTCCATTCCAGACTCGAGTTCAGCAAACCCTTACATCTATACAAATTTTAAAATTTCCCACGATTTACTCCAAAAACACTTCGACACCACCACTTTGGCTTACACCTGCACCTCCTTTAAATTTTTAACTTAAGTACATGCAACAGGTACGAAACAAATCCACATATAATCCTCAACAAGTATAACCAACTCGTTTCAACGTACTCCAACCATCTACACGTTTTTAAAGATGCCTCTAAAAATATTTCGGGAGTGGAAACAGCTGTAGTCACACCAGAAAATACAGGTAAATATAAATTACCCACAGAATCCACCGTACTAACAGGAGAGCTCTCTGCCATTTACAAAGCACTTTTTTACATTAGAACAGCTCGTTACAACCAATATATTATAATCACCGACTCGGCTAACTCATTACATCTTATTTCTAAAATATATATAGACCATCCTATTGTAAAACGTATCAAAGCCGAAATATATCAACTTCCTAATAAGACAGTTTGCATGATGTGGGTACCATCACACATTGGTATAGGGTAAAACGAGCTTCCAGACCACTTGGCTTAGGAGGCGACAATGGACCAGTTATCAAACCACTTGCAGAAGACCTGAAATCCTACTTCAAAACAAGATTAACAAATTTATGGAATATCTCGGGTCAAAATAAACCCTCTAAACTGCAGAATATTAAACCAAATTTCGGCCCGTGGAACACCCATTATTTCAGCCGCTTCTCTCAAGTAATTCTCAGCTTAGGACATACACGGCTCACCCTCGAGTATCTTGTCACACAAGGTTTGCAACCTTAATGTGAAATATGTGAAGTGCCCTTAACAGTGAAAAACATTTTGATCGAGTGCCCCAAATATCATGAGGAAAAATTGAAATATAATTTTCATGCTGTGAATAGTGAAATGTGGCAGTTGACGGTATTTCTTCTGATGCGTTAAAAACCAATGCCGGGGTCACTCAGGGTTCCATCCTGTCCCCCACCCTATTTCTTTTACATATCAACGACCTCTTGAAAACCACCACGAACCCCATTTACAGTTTCGCAGACGACAGCATACTTGTCTTAACTTTCTCATCCTATCGATCACTTTCGGTAAATTATACAAATAGACTCAGGCAGAAACAGGTTGACTCCATCAATAGAGATCTTGAAGCAATCGTCGAGTGGGGAACCAACAATCTTGTTCAGTTCAACACAAAGCGCCACGTTTTTTAAGAATGTGAATTCCCTAAATCATTCCATCACAATGTCCGGAAATACCCTTGAAACAAGTCCCTTCATCTCGATTTTGGGAGCTACGGTGTCTAAGAATATGTCTTGGCATGACCATGTTGCTAACATCGCAAAGTCAGCAAGCCAGAGGCTAAGTTTTTCTGTGGAAAGCTACAAATTTTTTTTCTCCCGATCAACTTTTGACGAGGTACAAGGCTCAAATCCGAACTCTACTGGAGTATTGCTTGCACATTTGGGGTTCAGCACCAAGGCATTCTTTTCGTCTTCTAGATTCCATTCAGAAAAGGGCCATTCGGTTGATAAACAGCTCAACTCTTACAGATACCCTTCACTCTCTAGAACATAGAAGAAGATTTGCAGACCAGTCATTACTCTACAGATATTTCCATGGCAGATGCTCCAGAGAAATAAAAACTCTTGTACCACCATTGGCCACATTCGGCCGAAGAACTCGGCACGCTGATCAGTCTTACCCATTTACTCACAAGATTAACACTACAAGGACCAATCTCCATCAAGAATCCTTCTTTTACAGGACTGCTACGGAATGGAACAATCTTCCAAAATCAGTTTTTTCAGAGAACTGTGACCTGCAACTTTTCAAAAAGCGGGTCCACAATCATCTCCTTTCTATAATACCTTTATCTTCTAATAGTCGAAGTGCCCGTCCGCGGCACACACGATAGGTCTACCCTTTTAGTGACTATTTTCAGTAAAAAAAATATAATAAAATTTTTACGAGACTGCAAACTTCTCTACCGCATATAATATTATGTTAATATTTGTTATCTGTTTGTTAACTTTATTTAATCCACCACTAATAACCCAATGGGTTAATGAAGGAATTAAAAAAAATAAAAAAAAATTAAAAATTTTTTAATTATTTCAAGTATAAATATTTGCTATTGTTAATTATTCTATTTATTAAAAATAACGAGACAAATATTTTAATTACTGTCAGTATAAATATTTGCTATTGTTAATTACTCTATTTATACTGCTTATTCCAGTGGGTGGTTAGCATAATTTTTTATTTATTCTTATAAACAATACTTGTCCTTGTACAATTATTAGCTAGTTACATGTAACATTTATTTTATATATTCGTGCTTGATTTTAAAATACAAAATCATTTTAATCACATGCATATATTTTGCGTTTTTTTAAATCGATAACGTTGTCTTAAGTGTTTTCTCAGTCATGTGTATTTTTTTATTCTTTTAATTTTTTTTTAGATTACACATAGTGATTTAAAAATGAAGAAAATCATTTCAATACTGACTTTGATTTGTTGTACTGGATCAGCATACGGTTATTTGGAAATAAAAGTAAGTAAATATTTCATTTTCGTTAGATTCACAAGCATTGGTATTAAAATCATTTTTTATCAAGGACTTTGGACCAAACCTTCTATCCAAAATTAATGAATGGCATAGCAAATGCCAATTGCTAACGGGGGCTACAGATGCTGAAATTAATGATGTTTTAAATGGAAAATTTTCAAACGAACCTTCAATTAAGGTAGGATTTTTTGTTTAATCTTATATTTGCTGCATCATAAAATATCAACCTTTTTATTATAATTGCCAAAGAATAAAGTAGTTGTTTTAAAAATTGGAACTGGAGATTTTTATGAACCGTGCAACAACGCTAAGGCCTCAAACAAAAATCACACATTTGTAGTTTATTTCTTGATTTTAGTCTTCAGTCTAAAAAAATCATAAAATCTGTTTCAAAATGGTTAATTGTGTTTTTTGGCTTAGTTCTACAAACTGTATTATTTTTAGTTAAATTATGTTTTCATTTAGTTTATACTAGTAAAGTGAGTTATTATTATAATTAAATTATTTGAATAATATTAATTGTAAAAATATTTTAAGTGTTAAATTAGGTTTTTTCTTGAAAAGAAAGGTATATTATTAAAAACAATCTGAACATACATACATATAGTCACGTTTTTTTCCCGTTAGTACGAAGAAAACACTTCCTTCCACTTGCTACGGTTCTTACACACATCCTTTGCTTCCTCTACTTTCATTAGTGCTCTTATACATGCTCGTCGGTTGTTGGTATTTTTGACCTGGCCTTTTTTTAAATCAATGTTGTTCTGATCCAGATATGTTCGTCGGGGTCGACCTCTACCTACTTGTCCATTCACACTCGCGTTATAAATTTGTTTTGTCAATCTTTCATTATCCCTTTCTGCGTGCCCAAACTAAAATGATTATAGACATATTATTATTTTATTTTTATTATATTACGATAAGCGCCAAACTAATATTATTAAAATATTATATATATATATATATATATAAATAAAGTCGAATTCATGTTTTTTTTTTATTTCATGTTTGTAAAGCTGTAGATGCATTTTTTGTATATTTGTGACTGTTAATACGACTTTCTAGATATTGGGTTGTCACACCTTCATATTTTTTTGGGCAAGTTAAGCATAGTATGGAGTATACAACAATCGATTTTTTATTGGTTTTTGTTTGGCTTTTTAGTTTGGTAAATATTAGGGATAAAGTGTTTTGAGCTTTATGGCATACTTCTATGCTATATATTTTCATTTTGTAACCACAAACCCAAGAAAAGAAATTCCTAAAAACTGACCCCACAATAATAATAAATTTTTTTTCCACCTTAAAAGTCACTAATAAACCAAAAACCAAAGTTTTCCACGAAATCTATCTTTAATTGTCGTTGTCTACTACGTCACTGTGACTAGAACTCGGAACTGGAAACGGTAGCGTACCAGGACACTGAAACAATGCTGTTATCCCTTATAAATCGTAACAATTTATAAAAAAATAGATTCGCAGCACGACTGCAAAAACTACCGAAGCATTAGTTGATTCGGAGTAACCATACCGCTGAAGTCATCCATATCGATGCTTGGTATTACTATCAGCAATAACCTTTCCTGAGAAAATCACGTGAGGTCCATTGCCAAAAGTACATCCCAAAAACTTGGTTTTTTGTTTCGTGCCAAGAGCTATTTCATCTTCAGTCAGCTGCTTATGATCTATAAGGCACAGATCCGACCTGTACTGGAATACTGTTCCCATATTTGGAGTGCGGCACCTAAACATATCCTGAAGCTATTGAATTCTGTCCATTCTGTCTCGTCGGTGATGCCTCGCTTACAAACTCGCTCACTTGTCTGGAACACCGTAGAAAAGTTGGTGATTTGTCTCTATTTTATAGATATTTTCACGGGCGATGCTCTTCTGAAATATCAACAATCGTTCCTCCTTTGGCAGTCTCTTCGAGATTAACCCGTCAAGTTCAGTCTTTACACCCCTTCGTGGTCACTTTGGAGACCTGCAGAACATCACTTTCCAAAGACTCATTCATCCAACGAATTGCGAGGCTTTGGAACTCATTGCCTAGGGAGGTGTTCCCCGAGGCAGACAACCTCCAGAAATTTAAGAAGAACACCAACTCCTACCTTCTTTCCCTCGGTTCCCACGATTTTCTCTGAACATTACAGGATATCCCTTTTCGTGGGAACCAAAACATAAAAACAAAAGCATTGTCTGTAAACTATAAATAAATGTATTGATTAAAAAAGTGACGAATAAAACTGATGAGAAGATATAGGATGAGCATGTGTATGCAAAAAATGCTTGGCAAAAAGTCAAAAGGTATACTGCCCTTTCGTAGACTTGGAAAAGGCCTGTGGCAAAGTGGTGGGAAAAGATTTGTGGTCGACATTTTTTATGTAAGGGGTGAGTGGTAGTTTGATATAAGCTCTGAAATTACTTTATAAAAATTCCACTTCTTGTGTCAATATTAATGGAGATTACACGAAATGGTTTATCATTGAAAAATGTGTTAGACAAGGGTGTGTGACTTCACTTGGCTACATAATTTATTTAAAGACGGTTGTTTAAAAGTTTTAAAATAAATTGCGCATGGATTAAAAATAAATGATTTTATTATCAAATGCCTCTTTCGCCGATGATCCGGTAATATTAGCATCATCTGAGAAGGAGATGCAGGCAATGGTTATAATTATGCTCGATGCCCCAAAAATTAAAGAAACGAGAGTGAATGCAGGCAAAACAAAAGTAATGGTTCTTGAAAGAGAAGAAAGCATGTTAAACTAAGAGGAATGAAAAAAAAAATGGTAAAAGTGAATGAGTTTGTATAATTGAGTTCAAATTTTGCAAGAGACAAAAAGTATGAATGTGATATTGTGCAAAGGGTGTTGGCAGGACGAATGGGGCGCTGCATAATACTAAAAGGAACCTCAACGTCACTAAAAAGAACCAACTAGTTATGCATAAAGGATTGCTGGTACTTATGTATGATAGTAAATTTTTTGGGTTTGGCAGAAGAAGCATGATAGTAAGATCAATGCTGCGAAGATGAGTAGTCTAAAAAGTTAGCTGGAGTGACTCTTATAAATAAAGTAGAGATCAGTGAGATAGGGGATCGCTGTGGTGTGAAAGAAGATGTGGTAACAAAGATAGATAAAAAAATGCATGGATGGTAGGGAGAATGGAAAAAGAAAATTGACGAAACAGATTTATAAGCCGAGTGTAAATGGGCAAGTCGGTAGAGATCTACTTAAGCGAACGTGTCTTAATCATTTCGAAATTGTTTTAAAAAACAGACAGGTTTAAAGTACCTACTAGCAACCGACGAGTCTGTATGAAAGTGCTAACAAATGTAGAAGAAACAAAAGACGTAAGTAAGAACCGTATAGCAAGTGGAAAAAGTGATCTCCACCACCTCATTTCGTATGTTTTATGCCTAACATAAAGTTTTAATTGCAATTTTAATTTTGCAAATATAAATTGGACTGGCACTTATTTTACGGCATAGTCAACTGTTGTTTTAAGTATCAAAGTTTGCAACGATGACGGTTGATTAGATGAACGCAGCCAAAAAACCAGGCGATATTTCATTACCTTAACTTTTCACACTGTTCCTTTTTTAATATTACAGTTTTTATACTACTTAAATTTTTTAAATGTAAATAATTACTAACGTTACAATTTGTTAAAATTTAATGAAGAAATTGCCAAAAAATTTTTAAACACGTAGTAAAAATGAAACTTATTATTTTATAAAACGTGTTTGTAGTTAATATCATTTGGTCCAGTTTAAATTAAGTATGGATAGTATCAACATTTGTTTTTGTTTTTAGAGGTACACCGCATGTCTTTGGATAGAATCAAAAGAGGTAAATAAAAAAAATACTTGCATAATTAAATACTTAAAACTACCTAATGTAATAGCAATCTCATTTTTTTTTTACTCGTTAATCACAAAAACAATTTTTCTTAATTTCTTTTCGTTAAAAAACTAGTAAAAATAGGTACATTTTTATAAATTTAAAGTTTCCTTATTTTTGCAATTTAAATGCTGATTTTATGTTTTTTACTAAATTGACTAAAATTAAATGATTTAAGGTTTTTTTAAAAATTTTAAAAATACTTTGAGTAAAAGTTGACGTTCTTAAAAATAATTATCAAAAATAATTTATTTGTTACCCATGTAATCAATGTTAGTATTTACAACAATGTTTAATAATATATATATATATATATATATATATATATATATATATATATATTTATATATATATATATTAACGTACACTACAATTTACCTAATGATTTTGGGCAAAATTAAACACCATGCTAGATTTGAACTTTATTTGTAGTTTTTTAAAACAAAAACAAGTTGCCAAAACGATGTCCATTATGGAAATGTATTTTGAAAAAAATAAAACGACAAAATATTATTCACATTAGTGTCAAATTTCTATAGGTAAACGATGCTTATAAACTGGATACAGAATTGTTATGGATTTATTTACCTGGTATGTTCAAGGGTGACGTAATTCATTATGTCAAATGCAATGATAAGGCAAGAGAAGCTAGTAGGTATATATTTTTTAAAAGCTGTAAAGCTGCAATATCGCATTTGTAACAAACATTTAACAAAGTTTGAAATTGGAGAGTAAATTATTTTGTAATTTATTAAATTTTTATGGCTATGATTTGTAATATAAACCAAACTAACCTAAACATAAACAATGTCAAAATATAACAAATTATTCGCTACAAACACAAGACCACACTCCTGAATTTTTCCCTGAGGATATAGTTGATAATAGTATAAATTTTTACTATCTTTTGGGGATTTAATTTGTAATAGTTTTATAATTTTTTATAAATTTTTCTAATATGTATTTGTTAATTTTTTTTAAGTAAAAGACGATCCCGTTGAATTGTTATGGAATATGCAAAAATGTATTGCTAAAACTGTGGATAAAGCGGTGAGTATCTAAGCATTGAAAATCTGATTTTTATAAAAGTATACTAAATAAAGTTAAAATCTAAATAAAATATAAGCAATAATTGGATCGTCGTATTTTTAAATTTAAACCTCAAACCAAATAAAAGTTTTATTTTATTATTATAAAAAGAGTTTTGCCTATTCAATATTCCTACTTTGGTTGGCAGTATATAAAAAACTTTTTTATTAATTTTATTTAGGTTTTGATAAAGAATATAAAATAATAAATGTTTTTAATACCAGTGGTGTTTAAAAGATTGCATTAGGTAATCATGATTGTAAAATAATATTTTGACTGCCCCCCTATTAAATATTAATGTTTAATATTCTTCATCTTTTTTTAGCACTATATATTCTTCTGAAAGTCTGGATTACTAAAGAATGAAATAAAGATACAAAAATATAGATAAATTTATAATATATGGGTTCCTACCTTTATTTGAAATTTGTTTCATTTATACCTTTCTTTACTTGAAAAATATGCTTTTAACAAAAAACATGGTAATTATTGAATATAGCTAAAAATAGTATATTATGACACTAACGCATAATCGAGGGCCTTTAAAGCATGAGCAATGAAATGCGAATGACTATAAGGCATTTATGTATTGTGTTATTTATGGTTTGTGTTATACGATATTTTTTAGTATAAATACATCGTACCTTAAGGTTCATTACCATAACTTTTGTGCATTTCATCAACTTGGTAGGTTCATATCATTTGACACTTGACCATGGAGCTTAGACACCAAAATGTGGTATACGGTGTGGTAGACTTTAGGGTTAGATCTGAACTAAGCTGAAGTGAAATATGTTAAAGAAAAAGAGATACGCAATAATTTTTAAATAAAACAATTATGCAGTAAAAAGTTGCTCAAGTAAACGTAAAAGGGAATAAAATCTGCACACTATCATTTGTCCTTTTTCTTAAAGCTTTGCGCCTTCTTTTAAACACAGTATTCTGTTACAGAAGCGCCATCTTAATTTAATATTCTTAGGGACATTCTTTTAACACATAGATTGTTCTTCTTACCTCTAAGCTCCTTGGTTGGTACGTACGTATAAAAAATGCCGACGTTGTTGCTGAAGCCGAGATATATTTAATTTCCATGAAATCCAGGCAATTATATCACAAAGAAAATAAAAAAAACTGTTTTAATATGGAACTAGTAGAAGCACACATAAAATGTATTCTATCGTATATGTTGGAAATGTCAGCAATTATAAATGTTTTTAAATTCATTAAAAGCTGTAAACTATGTTTAAAATTAAAATTATAATAGATTTAGTATCTAAGCACAAATTGCATTAGTCTATAAAAGAAGGAAACTAAAAAATCTTTAACTTTTATGGAAAAAGATTTTTTAGTCAGGCTGCAGACAATATGTTTTTATTTTTAAAATTTATTACCAATTGTGGAGTTTTTGTTAACTGCAAAAAAACCGAAATGTGTAATTTGTAATCTGTGGCAAAGAAGTAAAAAAAGCTGATATAATTTAATCGAAAATTAACGACTAATTATTAAATAAAAAATTATAAAAAAGTTGTAATACGGTCAGTTTAGGTAAGTAATTGTTGCATCGGAGAAATGTCTTAAAGTGTTTAAAAATTACGTTGTTTTTATTATTAGAAATGTATATTTAATTAGCTGTATTATTGTTATAAAAAATATTTTTATTATTGTATTTTATTTGCAAATAAAAAATGGTGTTAATGGTTCTTTTTCAGGTGGGTTGTCTGTCTTCTGACGTTGGCCATCATCATACTTATAATTTCTTGAAATCTTTACCTATCGGATGCCGCACGAAATAGTTTTTCAGCCCTAATATCACACCATTGACTATTATTGCGTAGCCAGAATAGTTTTTTTTGCCCTATCCACATTTTGCCTTTCACTTTTCCCTATATTATGAGACGTTATAGCTGATATTTAGGTCTTTTTATAATGTCACCAAAGTTTTCCGTTTTCCTCCTCTTTATAGTGTTCAGCAGTTGCCGTTTGGTGGTTATTATTCTGAGGACATCCTCATTAGAAGTGTGCCAGATCCATGATATTCTTAAAATCTGGCGGTAGCATTTGGTACAGTTTAACTGCTTTCATTATATTCGCTATTGTTGCCTTTAGTGTCCATGTCATGCAACCATAAAGTAGGACATACCATATATAACATATCAAGACCCTTTTACGAATGTTAAGATGGTTTTAAGTACTAGATATAAAATATCCGTGTTTTACTTTTTTGTTTAGGTAGAATTCTTCTTATATCTCATCTTGGAATTTTACTTTCCTTTTAGTGCTTTGTATGGTCATTAACAACAGTTTCCTGAGCTTCTTTGAAATTCGCTTTCTGAGTTTAGTTAAAATTGTGGGCATAATAAAAATCTTTGTATCAGCTAATCTATTAAGAGATGAATTTTCGGTAATATTTATACAATTTTATGATAAATAATGTATTAACTAATTTGTTTATGAAGAGCACACGTTAAAGTTGATGCGAAATAATATCTACTATTTATTAAAAAAAGACTTTAAATAAATTAACCTTTTTAATTTTCGTCAAATATCATAAATGTTAAATTTTTTCGTGGAATAGTTTGAATGAATGAATGAATAAATAGGAGTTGTGGAAAAGGTCTAATTTTTTCCTAGTGCCTGCAGCATTGTCTGCTTTGTGTATCTTTTCAGCTCCCATTTCTTTAATTCTCCTGTTAAGGAGTAGAAGCTCTTGTATGACATAACCTATGTACTATTGCTATTTGCGTTCATTGATTGGCTTTTGTATAGCCAACCAATCTAACCAGGCTTTCTTTTTTCTGACACTATTTTTTAACCTTTTCATACATATTTTTACCTTACATTATTTTTTTCTTTTACTACACCACACACTTCAATAGCAACATCCACGATTCCCTCCCTGAATGGCTTCTATAGTTTTTTAACCTCATATTTTTCATCTAAACCGTTAAATTTCTCCAGCAATTTATTTAAAAAATCATCTTTAACACCTTTTTGCAAATTTGCATTTTTATACGCTTCAGTACACTCATTGGTTCCTGCACATCTGTCAAAATATTCTGTTTGAATTTTTAATAATTTATGTTTGATTCATGTCTTTACAGTTTTATAAATAATTGACAAGTAGTATTTAATTTATAGATTAAAAAAAGAGCTCCTGGATGGCGAAGAACATCTTTGAACAAGAATTTGCGTTATTAATTAGAAAAGGGCACAAGATCCTTTTTTACGCTGCAGCCTCAAAGATAAAAATTGAAATGATGATCGTTAGTCTTGCATAGAAGTGGAATGAAAAAAAGAAGAAAAAGTATTCGTAAATGTAATGTAAAATTAATTATATGTGCCATTTAAAAAAGTTATTTTATCATATCGGTACTTACATTCATTCTTCACAACATTGTTTATTACACAGTTTTGTTTGTACTCGTAATTAATAAATGTGTACAGGGTGATTTATTAAGAATGGGCAATATCTGAACTGGAGTTACTACACACCAAAATATGGCGACTAAGCTTAACATGTCTTTTACAAATGTTGCAGGTTTACGAGATAAAGGGAGTTACATGAAATAAACAGAAGTACCTTTTTTATTCAAAATTGAACTGCCTTTTAGATTTTCTAGTCATTTTAGCCATAACTCATTAGGCTAAAAAGATATGTTGTAATTTACCTAAGTAACAGGGTGTAACTAACGTCCTGTATGAATAGTGCTAAATTCAGCATAAAATTCGCAATTTTCATGCCAAAAAACATAAATTTTTAAGACGATGCTGCTTAAAATCACAAAATTATTAAAAATTTAAAATTAAAATTCCAACTTTAAATACCCTGCATATCGTAAACCTGCAACATTTGTATAAGCCATGTTGAGCTCAATCTTCATATTTTGGTGTGTAGTATCTCCAATTCAGGGATTGTCCATTCTTAATGAATCACTCTGTATAAAAGAAGGTATCCATTAAGCAATGTCAGATATTAACAATTTATTTAAAATAACGAGTCGAAAATTTTAATTAATGCTAGTATAAATATTTGCTATTGTTGATTATTCTGTTTATACTGCTCATTTCAGTTGGTTGCAAGCATAATATATTATTTTTTTTTATAAACAATACTGTCCTGGTACAAATATCAGCTAAATAGTTACATGTCAATTTTATTTGTACGTGCCTAATTTTAAGATTCAAAATCATTTTTATTTCATGCAGTTTTGCAAAAATTATTGAAATATTTATTTTTACAAACCATACTTGTCCTGGTACAATTATCAGCTGATTACCTGTTACATTTTTTTTATTTTATTTGTAGGTGTTTACTTTTAAAATTTAAAATTATTTTATCTTCATGCAGTTTTACAAATATTGTTTAAAAAAATTATTTAAATATTTATTTTTATGAACAATACTTGTTGTCCTGGTACAATTATTAGCTGGTTACATGTTACATTTTTTTTATTTTATTTGTACGTGCTTAATTATGAAATTTCAAATCATTTTATCCACATGCAGTATTGCAAATTATTTTTACATTTTTTTTAAATCATTATCGCCGCGCCGTCTAAAGTGTCTTCTCAGTTATATATATTTTTTTAATTATCAGTATTTATCCAACAACTTTGTTTTTTCTTTCAGATTACATATAGTGATTTGAAAATGAAGAAAATCATCTTATTAATTACTTTAATTTGTTATACTAGATCAGCATACGGTTATTTGGAAAGAAAAGTGAGTATAAATTTCATTTTCGATAGATTCCCAAGCATCGGTATTAAAAAGCATTTTTTATCAAGGACTTTGGACCAGCTTTACTTTCCAAAATTGATGAATGGCATAACAAATGCCAATTGTTAACAGGGGCTACAGATGCTGAAATTAATAATGTTTTAAATGGAAAATTTTCAAACCAACCTTCAATTAAGGTAGGATTTTTTGTTTAATCTTATACAGTGTAAAAATAATAAACTTTTTATTATAATTACCAATGAATAAAATAGTTGTTTTAAAATTTGGAACTGGTACAGTCAATAGAAATTCTTATGAACCGTGCAACAACGCCAATGCCTTAAAGAAAAATCAGACATTTGAAGTTTATTTTATGATTTTAGTCTCAAGTCTAGAAAAAACGTAAAATCTATTCCGAAATGGTTAATTGTGTTTTTTGTCTTAGTTCTACAAACTGTAATATTTTTAGTAAAATTATGTTTTCATTTAGTTTATACTAGTAAGGTTAGTTATTTTTATTAAATTAATCGAATTATATTAATTGTTAAAATATTTTAAGTGTTAAATTAGCTTTTTTTAAGAGAAAGGTGAATTAAAAATAAAAATCCAAACAAATGAGTAGGGACAGACCACTTTCTTTTACTTGTTACGGTTCTTACACACATCTTTTGCTTCCTCTACTTTTATCAGTGCTCTCATACATGCTCGTCGGTTGTTGGTACTTTTGACCTGGCCTTTCTTTAAAACAATGTTGATCTGATTGAGATATGTTTGCCTAGGTCGACCTCTAACGACTTGTCCATTCACACTCGTCTTATAAAGTTGTTTTTTCAATCTTCCTTCATCCATTCTTTCTACGTGCTCAAACTGAACTGATAATAGAAATTGTACAATTATATTTATAGTTGGGTAGTAGTAAAGCGTTATGGATATAACAGTGTTCTGGAAATGTACGGTGACGGCAGAGTAAATGAAAACAGAGAAAGTATACTTAAAGTATGTTTTGAGTGGAATCTTGTGGTAACAATCACAATGTTTAACTATAAAAAGATCCACTTGTACACAAGAAAAGAAGGATACCAGAGAAGTATAATTGATTTCGTTATTGTGGATGAAAGATTAAAAAAGAAAGTTATGGACACTAGGGCAAACCGTGGTGCAGATATTGACACAGATCACTTTTTAGTAATGAGCCGAATAAGATGTCTCTTTTGGCGGTGGCGACATTGTGTACTAGAATCAAGTAGTTTACTAGATCGTATAAAAGTTAAGAATTTGCAAGAAAAAGGTATAAAAGAGAAGTTCGTTAGTCAAGAAATTTGACAGTTTAGATAAAGCATGCGATGCTTAAGAATTGTGAAAGCCATTTAAGGAAGGAATTGTGGATATTGCTATTGTGTGTGGTGTGAGTTAGAAAAAATTTGCGTAGAGGTTCAAAAAGCAGTGTCAGAAAAGAAGAAACCTGGCTGGATTGGCTGGCTATAAAAGTCAATCAAAGAACGCAAAAGGCAACGAATAAAAATGTAAACAAGGCAAAGATTAAGTATAAAAGGTTAAAAGGTGTGACAATAAAGGTTGTGCCAAGAAAGGAGAGTGATAAAGATAAATTTGATAGAAGGTTATCTTAATATTTTTAAAACAATATTAAACTATTCTAAAAGTCTATAAGATTAGCTTGAGGTAAAAATACTATCTCGCAACTGAAAAAAATCAAAAACCAAAATGATAGTATGATAAAAGCAAAGAAATGCGTTTTAAAGAGATGGAAGAAATACTTCGAAAGTTTATTTGAGAAAGAGGATACACAAGCACAGGCACCATTTAGAGACATGAATGAAAGTTGCAATAAAAGTAAAATTAGTACAACAAGAATTGTAAATGCGTTGAACAGTACGAAATTGGGTAAAGCTGCAGGGTACGACAGGATAACGGTTGAAATGCTGAAGGCTGGACAAAGCGTGGTAAATAGTTTGCTGTAACGCCTATTTAATCTTTTTTGAAGAAGTGTAAGCGTACGAGACGACTGGTGCAAGAACGTTATCGTGCCGATTTACAAGGAAAAAGGTTCTCAGCAGGACTGTAAGAACTACCGAGGTATTAGTTTACTCAGCATGATCGGCAAACTGTATGCAAATATATTTATTAAAAAGTAACTAATAAATTTAAGAAGATAATATGGGATGCGCATACAGGATTTAGAAGAGGAAGGAGATTACGAGGTTTAGTCGTAAAATTCTTGGCTAGAAGTTCGAAGGTTTATTGCGCTTTTATAGACTTGGAAAATGGAAAAGGCTATGAAAAGTGGTGAGGAGTGAATTGTGGTCGACATTGTCTATGTATGGGGTTATCGATAGTTTAATACGAGCACTGAAATCATTTTACAAGGATTACACTACTTGCGTCAGAATAAACGAAGATTACACGGACTGGTTTGACCAAGATAAAGGTGTAAAACAGGGATAATGTAAATTGGAACAATTTACAAAGTAAAATATTCGCAGCAGGACCGCAAAAACTACCAAAGCATTAGTTGATTTAGTATCGTCGGCAAAATATATGCAAATGTATTCATTAAAAAAGTAACAAACAAAACTGATGAGAAAAAATGAAATGTGCATTTGCTTGCAAAAATTTTTTGGCTAAAAATCAAAAGGTCTATGACAGAGTAGTGAGGAATGATTTGTGGTCGACATTGTCTATGAATGGGGTGAGTGATAGTTTGATATTTGCGCTGAAATTACTTTATAAGGATTTCATTGCTTGTGTCAGGATAAGTGGAAATTACACGGACTGGTTTAACATCGAAAAATGTGTTAGACAGAGGTGTAGCTATATAATTTATTCATAGACGGTTGTTTAAAAGTTTTAAAAGAGAGTGCATGAAATGAGAATGAATGATTTTATCATCAAATGCCTCTTTTTGCCGATAATCAGGTAATATTAGCATTATCTGAGAAGGAGTTGCAAGAGTGCAAAGGGTGTTGGCAGGAAAACAAACGAATGGGTCGCTGAATAATATTATGAGGAGCCAGAAAGTCTCTAAAAATGCACGACAGGCTGTGCATAAAGGAGTGCTGGTACTTATGTATGACCGTATACCAAGTGAAAAAAAATATTCTCCACCACTTCATTTCGTATGTTTTATGTCTAAGATAAATTTTTAATTGCAATTTTAATTTTGCAAATATGAACTATTACCACTTATTTTACGGCATAGTTGACTGTTGTTTTTAGTATTAAATTTTACAACGATGGCGGTTGATTAGATGAACGCAGCCAAAAGACCAGGAGATATTCCATTACCTTAACTTTTCACACAGTTGCGATAAAATCATTTTTTAGATGTAACTGACAAATTCTTTTTGGAACTATTGTGCATTTGAATTTGTAAAATTCCTTTTTTAATATTACAATTTTTATGCTGCTTAAATTTTTTAAATTGGCAAATTTAAATCACTATTAACGTTACAATTTGTTAAATTTTACTGAAAAAAGTGCCAAAAGTTTTTTAATCACGTAGTAAAAATGCGACTCATTATTTTATACAACCTGTTTGTAATTAATATTATCTGGTCCAGTTTAAATTAAGTAACAACATCTTTTTTTGTTTTTAGAGGTACACCGCATGTCTTTGGATAGATTCAAAGGAGGTATTTAAAAAAATACTTGTTTATAAATAATTAAATACTTAAAACTACCTGATGATAGCAAAAATATTTTTTTTACTCGTTATTCACAAAAAAAAATTTAAATTTCTGTTCATCAAAAAAATTGTAAAAATAGGTACATGTTTATATTCTTATTTTTGCAATTTAAATGCCGATCCTATGTTTTTTACTAAATAAATTAAAATTAAATGATTTTTTAATTTTTTTAAAAATTTTTAAAAATACTTTCAGTAAAAGTTAAAGTTTTTAAAAATATTTATAAATTTAAAAAATAATTTATTTGCTAACCATGTTATCAATGTTAGTTTTACCAACAATTTTTAATAATTTTGTTTAAATTAACACTTTTTATAGTTGCGAAAACTCTGCGAGTATATTAACGTACATTTTAATTAGTCAAAATTAATATAGTAGCAGAGTTTCTTTAAAAAAACTACAATTGAAATAATAATTATGGACAAAATTAAACGCCATGTTAGATATTTTTAGCATTTTTAGCATTTTTAGCATATTTTTCTTTAAAAACTACAATTTAAATAATAATTTCTGGCAAAATTAAACACCATGGTAGTATGTTAAATTTAAACTATATTTGTAGTTTTTTAAAAGAAAAAAACGTTGCTAAAACAATGTCCATCATGAAATTTGGATTTTGAAAAAAATAAAACGACAAAATAATATTTATAATAGTGTAAAATTTCTTAAGGTAAACCATGAATATAAACTGGATACAGAATTGTTATGGATGTTTTTACCTGGTATGCACAAAAGTGACGCAATTCATTATATCAAATGCAATGATGAGGCAAGAAAAGCTAGTATGTATATAAATTTTGAAAAGTTAACTATTTTATTTCAAATTAACATCAAAGCTGTAATATCGCATTTGGAACAAAGTTTAAAATTGTAAATACCACACTCTTGAATTTTTCCCCGAGGATATAGTTAATAATTGTATAAATTTTTACCATCTTTTGGGGATTTAATTTGTAATAGTTTTATAATTTTATATATATTTTTAATATGTATTTGTTAATTTTTTTTAAGTTAAAAACGATCCCGTTGAATTGTTATGGAATATGCAAAAATGTATTTATAGAACTGTGGATAAACCGGTAAGTATGCATTAAAACTCTGATTTTTATAAAAGTTTACCTACTGAATAAAGTTAAAAACTAAATAAAATCCAAGCGATAATTGGATGGTCGTTTTTTCAAATTTAAACCTCAAACCAAATCTTTTTCTTAATCGTGCCATATCCTCAGCGGACGTCGGCGATCATTGTGGCCCAAATGACTCTATTTACTGCTGCTCTAAACAATTCAGCAGATGTTTTCCCGGTCCATTGGCGTATGTTCTTCAGCCACGATATGCGGCGTCTCCCGGGACCTCGTTTTTCTTCTATTTTACCCTCAGTGATTAGTTGTAGCAATCTATATTTATTGTTTCTCATGATGTGCCCGAAATATGTCATTTTTCTTTCCTTGACTGTTTTAAAAATTTCTTTTCCCTTTTGTATTAGTTGCAGCACTTTTTCATTGGTTATATAATAAATCCAAGAGATTCTTAACATTCGGTGATAGCACCAAAGTTCAAAAGCTTTAAGATGTCTGGAAGCATCGTCACTCAAGGTCCAAGCCTCAACTCCATATAGCAGAACCGTGAACACATAACATTTGAGAGTTCGAATTCGAGTTTTTAGATTTAACTTTTTATTACAGAGCACTCTTCTCATACGGTTGAAATTGGTCCTAGCCTTCTCAATCCGTATCTTGATTTTCTTAGAGTGACCCCATTGATCATTTAACTTTTTTCCCAGGTAGTTAAATGTTGGAACTCTCTGCAGTACTGCTCCGTCAACTCGGAATTAATGATTTATAGGTTGTTGTGCTTTACTGATAATCATAACCTTGGTCTTAGAAGTATTCAGGCGCATTTTTAATTCCTACAAATATTCAATACTCTATCCACTAATCGTTGAAGCCCTTCTGCACTGGTTGACAGCAAGACGGTGTCGTCTTCATATCTAAAGTTATTGATATATTCTCCATTTAAAATTATTCCATCTTGATCTTCTTCTAATGCATCGTTAAACAGGCTTTTGAAGTACATATCAAACAATAGCTTCGACAACACACATCCTTAACACATCCAATCCCAAACCAAATAAAAGTTTTATTTTATCATTATAAAAGAAGTTCTGCCCTTTTTAACATACTTAGTTAGTTTACTTTAGTTGGAAGTATATGAAAAACTTTTTTGTTAAATTTTACGAAATTTGGTATTCTTTAAAGAAAGTGTAAAGATATGAATTTTACCAAAAAATGTATTTAGAATTGTACACTGCACACACTGTATATTTTTTTGATTTAGGATATTAAATAATAGATGTTTTTAATAGCAGAGGTATTTAAAAGATTAGATAATCATGATTGTAAAATAATATTTGGACTGTCTCCCTATTAAATATTAATATTTAATATTTTTTTTCTTTTTCTTAGCACTATATATTCTTCTGAAAGTCTGGATTACTAAAGAATAAAATGAAGATTTAAAAATAAAATAAATTTATAATAAATGGATTCCTACCTTTATGTAAAATTGTTTTCTTTATCCCTTTCTTTAATTGAAAAATATGTATGTAACAAAACAAATGTTAATTACCGATTATAGCTAAAAATACAATACACATTTTTCTTTTATATACTTAAAATTATTGGACCAAAGCAATTTTTTGTCTAGGATAATCCCCAAATATTTGTGGTAATTCACTACCGGAAAGGCAGCAGGACCTGACGAAGTGCCTGCTGACCTACTAAACTTATCGAAGAAGACTCCATAGATATTCTATTAAAACTTTTTAACAACATTTATGAGACGGGCAGAATTCCTAGTGATTGACTAGCCTCAACATTCGTGACATTGCCAAAGAAAAATAAAGCCAGATAATGTTCAGACCACAGAATCATTGCCCTAATGAGTCACACCTTAAAAATATTTTTAAAGATAATACATAACCGAATTTATAAGGAGTTAGAACAAGACATTGGTGACATTTTAATGGGTTTTAGGAAGGGCGTGGAAACAAGAGAAGCGCTCTTCGAACTAAACGTACTGAGACATAGGTGCCTAGATATGAATCATGATATGTACATCTGCTTTATTGACTTTTAAAAGGCATTTGATAAAGTCCAACAACCAAAACTCCTAAAGATACTAAAGAGAAAAAACATCGATAGCAAAAACATAAGAATAATATCC
This sequence comes from Agelastica alni, assembly GCA_950111635.1. NCBI lineage: Eukaryota > Metazoa > Arthropoda > Insecta > Coleoptera > Chrysomelidae > Agelastica > Agelastica alni. The sequence continues at coordinate 3,434,512 of OX467710.1, forward strand.
AATCTCTATTGACACCAAACAGCACGAGTCAAATTTGTAGAAGATCTGAGTGAGGAGATTAAGATATGTCGAGGTGTTAGACAGGGATGTGTATTGTCGCCTCTCTTGTTTAATTTATATAGTAAAGGCATCTTTAAAGAAGCGCTGTCAGAGGAAACCGGTGGTATTGTCATAAACGGGGAAAGAATTAACAATTTGCGATACGCAGACGATACCGTTATCTTCGCCGACAGTCTGGAAGATCTACAACATCTGGTTGAGTTAACAAGCATTTTCTGCAAGAAATATGAACCTGAAAAAAACCAAAGTCATGACAACTTCAAAAAACCAAAGCACAAATCAAAATAGACCATCTATAGATATTAATAACGACAACCTGGAATGGGTATCCTCTTCCAAATATCTTGGCACACAAAATAAATCAAGTGTCGAATTGAAGTAGCTCGCAGCGCTTTCATAAAAATAAATAAAATAGTTTGCAGCCGAGATGTAACATTAGAACTGAGAACCAGAATGCTAAAATGCTATATATTCTCCATTCTATTGTATGGAATGAAGGCTTGGACACTTAAATAAAAAAACATTAAGAACATAGAAGCATTCAAAATGTGGTGTTATGGGAGGAAGCTGAGAATACCATGGGTTGACAAGGTTTCAAATGAGGAAGTACTACGCCAAAGAAATTAGTAACGCTATAAAAAGGAGAAAATTAGAATATCTAGGAGATGTTTTGAGAGAAGATAGATATTATATCCTTAACCTAATTATTCAAGGCAAAATAAAAGGCAAGAGAACGATTGGCGAAAGAAGAATCTCTTGGCTGCGCAACTTGAGGGAGTGGTTTGGTTGCACGTCCGCAGAACTCTTCAGGCGGGCGATTGATAGGGTCCGAGTAGTGGTACTGAATTCCAATCTCCGATAGGAGCGGAATTTCAAGAAGAAGAACTATCGTAAAGGAGGTATTATTTATATTAATTGTGCACCAGATGAAGCCGGTGTCTTGTGAAGCACGAAACCGCCAATTTCTCAGATGCAAGACTAAAATCCAAATCATTTAACCATCCTTTAATACAGTATACTACGTGTTTAAGGTCTTTACCGCATCGCTCATAAATTTTATGGGTGACGTTAAAACAGACACATCTGCGTACTGAATTATTTTTATGTTATCATCCATAATGTCATGCACTTCTGCAGTGTTAATATTAAAAAGTAATGGATTGAGAAGAGGACCTTAAGAAAGACCGTTATTTACTATTCTAGGGCCATGTAAAACATTATTGTTATGGCGAATAATAAATTTGTTGTTCCTAAAAGGTTCCAATATATTAGCGGACACGTTTCTTTCAATAACCACAATATTCAATTTAGAGAACAAAACATTGTAATCAACCACATCATATGCTCCTTTAAGATTAATAAAAAGACATAGTAAGTATTTATCTTTAAAATATGCTAATTGGATATCAGTGACTAGTTGTGTCAAGCGCATCCAGAGACCCTTGACCTTGGTGGTAAAGAATTACTTTTTACAAAGAACTCGAGTCGATTTTTAATTAAGCGTTTAAAAGTCTTCGTTATGCATGATAATAATGATATGGTTTGAAAAGATGAAGGTGTATCAGGTTTTTTAAAAGGTTTAAGTATTAGGGTTATTATAATCTCTTTTAAATGATTTGAATAGTCTTGCCTAACCCACCAATTGTTGTATATATCGTATATGTTGTTCTATGTTCACTACGCGAACTGGCTGAGATCCAACCTCTCCGACAACGTCGGTCTGAAAGCTGAGAACTTTACGAAAAGCCACAACGTGACCCAGCTAGTAAAAAAATCTACCCGCATACCCGATAACCCCAATTACCAAACCAACATTCTCTATACCTGCTCCACTCGGTAAATCTGATTATATTTCTCATTTCAGTGACGTCCAAACAAACAACCCCGCCTAAAATCACGCCTGGTACCTCTATTGTCTGGCATTATAGATCAGCCAAATGAAATGAAATGAGGGGCTTTTACCTATCATTTCCATGAAAAGATGTCTGCTTTCGCTCACATACCCATCAGCATGTGCAGAATCTGTAAACAAAATCATAAGGCTAGGTACGGACTCATACATGCCTCATGGTACCAGACGGATCTTTAACCCCAAACCCTGGTTCAACCAAGAATGCAACCGTGCGGTACGTGATAAAAATCAAGCACATCGACTCTGGTGCCAAGTCCCTACAATTGCCAACCGAGAAGCCTTTGTCCAAGCAAGGAACGCCTGCAAAAGAACAATCGATCTTGCTAAAGAATCCTATGATACGAGAATATGCAACAAGCTTGTCAATGCCACTCCTGGATCAAAGACCTTCTGGTCTTTGGCTAAGGCTATAAACAACAATTTCATAACATCTTCTTTACCACCACTCGAGAGGTCCGAGGGCACGACAGCCGTATCTTCCAAGAAAAAAGCGGATTTCCTGGCTGGAATATTTAGCTCTAACTCAACTCTCGATACCAATGGGAAACAACCCTCAATGATACCTAGAATAAACGTATCAATGCCTGAGGTCGCTATCCGCCATCGCATTATCAGGAAAGTCCTACGAAATCTTGACTCTAATAAGGCAGTAGGACCAAATGGAATTCCAACAATTGTCCTGAAGACCTGTGCTCAAGAGTTTACCCCAGTTCTCTGTAGACTCTTCAAGTTATCATACAGCAAAGGAGTATTTCCGTCCATGGGAAAAAACGCTAAAGTCCAACCGATTTTGAAAAAAGGAAAGAAGACTATTTCTGCGAATTATCGCCCTATTGCATTGCTCTCAGTTATATCCAAAGTTATGGAAAAAGCGATTAACATAGAACTCATCAGATATCTGGACAAATTTAAGATAATCCATGACAGACAATATGGATTTCGACAACTTCGGTCTACTGGAGATTTGCTGGCTTATGTCACTCAGCTCTGGACAAACACTATTGAAAAGTTTGGTGAATCCCGTGCAATAGCCTTGGATATATCCAAGCGTTTGGCACCAGGCATTGTTAAGTAAATTATCTGCCTACGGTCTCCCAACCAAACTGCGCCAATGGCTCTTGAGCTTCATAGAAGATCGCTCCTTACATGTGGCAGTTGACGGTATTTCTTCTGATGCGTTTAAAACTAATGCCGAGGTCACCCAGGGTTCCATCCTGTCGTCACCTTATTTCTTTTACACATCAACGACCTCTTGAAAACCACCACGAACCCCATTTACAGTTTCGCAGACGATAGCACACTTGTCTCAACTTTCACATCCTATCGATCACTTTCGGTGAATGATACAAATAGACTCAGGCAGGAACAGGTTGATTCCATCAATAGAGATCTTAAAGCAATCGTCGAGTGGGGAACCAACAATCTTGTTAAGTTCAACGCCCAGGAAACACAAAGCGCCAAGTTTTCCAAAAAAGTGAATTACTTAAATCATTCCATCACAATGTCCGGAAATACCCTTGAACCAAGTCCCTTCATCTCGATTTTGGGAGTCACGGTGTCCAATAATATGTCTTGGCATGACCATGTTGCTAACATTCGAAAGTCGGCAAGCCAGAGGCTAGGATTTCTGTGGAAAGCCAGAAAGTTTGTTACTCCTGATCAACTGTTGACGACGTACAAGGCTCAAATCCGACCTCTACTGGAGTATTGCTCGCACATTTGGGGTTCATCACCAAGGCATTCTCTTCGTCTTCTAGATTCCATTCAGAAAAGAGCCATTCGCTTGATAAACAGCTCAACTCTCACAGATACCCTTCACCCTCTAGAACATAGAAGAAGAGTTGCAGACCAGTCATTGCTCTATAGATATTTCCATGGCAGATGCTCCAGAGAAATAAAAACTCTTGTACCACCATTGGCCACATTCGGCCGAATCAATTAATTTATGAATATATCTTTACAAACTTTTTACAAATTTTCAATTTTTATTCGCTTCAGTACACTCATTGTTTTCTGCACGTCTGTCAAAATATTTTGTTTTAATTTTTAATAATTTATGATTAATTCATGTCTATAAAGTTTCATAAATAATTAACAAGTAGTTTTTAATTTATAGATTAAAGAAAAGATAGCTCCTGGGTGGCGAAGAACATCTTTGAACAAGAATTTGCGCTATTAATTAGAAAAGGGCACAAGATCCTTTTTCACGCTGCAGCCTCCAAGATAAAAATTGAAATGATGATCGTTAGTCTTGCATAGAAGTGGCATGGAAAAAAAAGAAGTACTCGTAAATGTAATGTAAAATTAATTATATGTGCCATTTAAAAAAGATATTTTATCATATCGGTACTTTCATTCATTTTTCACAAAATTGTTTATCACACAGTTTTGATTGTACTCCTTATAAATAAATGTATATAAAAGTAGCTATCCATTAAACAATGTCAGATATTAACAATTTATTAAAAATAACGAGACAAATATTTTAATTATTGTTAGTATAAATATTTACTATTGTTAATTATTCCGTTTATACTGCTCACTCCAGTTGGTGGTAAGCATAATTTATTATTTATTTTTATAAACATTACTGTCCTGGTACAATTATTAGCTGCATAGTTACATGTTACATTTTTATCATTTTATTTGTGTTTGCTTCATTTTAGAATTTAAAATTATGTTATCCACATGCAGTTTTGCAAATATTTTTTGCAAAAATTATTTAAATATTTATTTTTTTGAAACTATACTTCTCTTGGTACAAATATTAGTTGGTTACATGTTACTTTTTTTTTATTTGTTTTGTTCGTGCTTAATTTTAAAATTTTAAATCATTTTATCCACATGCAGTTTGGCAAATTATTTTTAAATTTTTTTTAAATCATTTCGCCGCACCGTTTAAAGTGTCTTCTTAGTCATATATATTTTTTTAATCATTAGTGCTTATTCAACAACTTTTTTTTCTTTTTAGATTACACATAGTAATTTAAAAATGAAGAAAATCATTTTATTAATTTCTTTGATAAGTTATACTGGATCAGCATACGGTTATTTGGAAAAAAAAGTGAGTATAAATTTAATTTTCGTTAGATTCCCAAGCATTGGTATTAAAAATTATTTTTTATCAAGGACTTTGGACCAGCTTTACTTTCCAAAATAGACGAATGGCATAACAAATGCCAATTGATAACAGGGGCTACAGATGCTGAAATTAATAATGTTTTAAATGGAAAATTTTCAAACGAACCTTCAATTAAGGTAGAATTTTTTGTTTAATCTTATACAGTGTAATTTACCACATGTGTATAACTCAATATGTAGGTTAAATGTAACGTTTTCTGGATCATAAAATAATAAACTTTTTATTATAATTACCAATGAATAAAATAGTTGTTTTAAAATTTGGAACTGGTAGAACTGGAACTGGTAAAATCTGTTCCGAAATGGTTAATTGTATTTTTTGTCTTAGTTCTACAAAGTGTTATATTTCTAGTAAAATTATGTTTCCATTTAGTTTACACTAGTCAGGTGAGTTACTATTATTAAATTATTTGTATAATATTAATTTTAAAAATATTTTGAGTGTTAAATTAGCTTTTTTCCTTAAAAGGAAGTTGAATTATAAAAAAAATATAAACATACCTACATAGATATAGTCACGCCCTTTTCCTGTAGTGGTAGACAGAGATCACTTCCACTACGGTTCCCTCACACATCTTTCGCTTCTTCTTCTTTCATCGGTGCTCTTATACATACAAGGTTAACCTCTACGCACTTGCCCATTCACACTCGCCTTAAAAATCTGTTTCGTCAATCTTCCTTCATTTATCCAAAGTGAAATAGTTATAGAAATATTATAATTTTATTTATTTAAATTTTAATATTTTATTTTTATTATTTTACTATGAGTAATAAAAATTTTCTAAAAGAAAAACTGTTAAATTTATTAACCAAATATATGAATATAAATTTTTATTTCCAAAAACCAAATACAAAATATTAATAATAATATTTTCCCACCTTAAAAGTCACTAATAAACCAAAAACCAATGTTCTCCAAATCCACGAAATATAATTGTCGTTGTCTCCGTCACTGTGACTGGAACTCGGAGTGGGGCTCAAATTGGGAAATTGGACTGGGGCTCGAACTGGGAACTTTGACTGCGGCCCCTTCTCGAAAATTTATATCTTTCTTACCCTCCTTTATTATACGACTACTCCCAAATTTTAATACAATACTTTGATTACATTTTTTTTATTTATGAATGAACAATGTGACTAAAACATGTCTTCTCTCTATCGATATTGTTTTCATCCTCCTAATTTTCAATTATTTCAATAAACATCTCCCAGAACACAGTTTCCCAAAATTTTGTTTACATTATTTTTACATACCATGATAATATAAAATTTTTAACTATAATTTTTCTAAACATATTTAAAACTTCTTTTTATAAAACGTCCAAATAAATGTGGTTTCATTTTTTCTATAAATTTTAATTTCTACATTCAATAAATACTTTTTGAAATATCATAAATTTATCACATACATTTTCATATCATAAGTACTTCATTACATCACTTTGTAACCACATCTTCTTTCAAACCTCAGCGTTTTCTCACTGTTCTTCACTTTATCCGACCGAGTCACTCCGGCTATACTTTCCAGACTACTTATCTTTACAGCATCAATCTTATTTTTATGCTTTTTTCGTCAAAGCCAACATTCACAACCGTACATAAGTGTAGGGACCACCACTCCTCTATGCACAGACAGACGTGCCTTTTTTGACACTTTTTGGCTTTTTCACACATTCTGGCTGCCAACACCCTTTGCATCATATCAAAGTCATACTTTTTGTTTCCCGTAAACCCAAGTATACCAACTTATTCACTTGTTCTTTTTTTTCTTCTTCAATCAGCACCTTGCAGCTTGTCATGCTTTCTTCTCTTTCAAAAACCATTACTTTTTAAACCTGTTAACATAAATAGCGATTTACAGTCAAAATCAAAAAATAATTTTTAATGTATCTCATGTAAAATTTTTATAGACAGTATGAAATTGAATAATGCTGCATGGTATGACAGGATAACGGTTAAAATGCTGAAGGCTAGGCAGAGCGTGGTAGCTGGTCTGCTGTGGGAGCGGTAGCTTACCAGGACACTGGTACAAGGCTGTTATCCCTTGTAAATCGTAACAATTTATCTAGGAAAAGATTAGCAGCATGACTGGAAAAACTACCGAAGCATTAGTTGATTCAGCATTGTCGGCAAACTTTATATAAATGTATTAATTAAAAGATTGACGAATAAAACTGATGAGAAGATATAAGATGTGCATGCAAAAAACTCTTGGCTAAAAGTCAAAAGGTCTACTGCCCTTTCGTAGACTTGGAAAAGGCCTATGACAGAGTGGTGAGGAATAATTTATGGTCGACATTGAGTATGTAAGGGGTGAGTGGTAGTTTCATAGGAGCGCTGAAATTACTTTATAAGGATTCCACTGCTCGTGTCAGGATAAATGGAGATTACACGGCTTTGCCTTGGCTATATAATTTATTTATAGACGGTTCTTTAACAGTTTTAAAAGAGAGTGCGCATTGATTGGGAATGAGTGATTTTATAATTAAATGCCTCGTTTTGCCGATGATTTGGCAATATTAGCATTATCTGAGAAAGAGTTGCAGGCGATGTTTAAAATCATGCTTGATGCCCCAAAAAACAAAAAATAAAAGTGAATGGAAGTTTAACAAAAGTAATAGTTCTTAAAAGAGAAGAAAGCATGACAAACTGCGAAGAATGAAAAAGAGTTAAACAAGTAAGTACATGAAACATGAAAGTAAGATTAATGCTGCGGGAATGAGTAATCTAAATTATTTTGAAAAAAATCCAGGTTAAAAGTACCTGCAAGCAACCAACGAGTATGTATAAAAGCGCTAACGAAAATAGATGAACCGAAAGATGTGAGTAAGAACCGTATAGCAAGTGGAAAAAAGTGGTCTTGACCACTTCATTTCATAAGTTTAATGTCTAACATAGATTTTTAATTGCAATTTCAATTTTCCAAATATGAACTATTAGCACTTCTTTAACGGTATAGTCGACTGTTGTTTTCAGTATCAAATTTTGCAACGATGGCGGTTGATTAGAACGCATCCAAAAGACCAGAAGATATTTTATTACCTTAACTTTACACACTTGCGAAAAAATCATTTTTTTAGATTTAACTGACAAATTCTTTTTAGAACTATTGTGCATTTAAATTTGTAACATTTCTTTTTTAATATTACATAAAAATGGTAACTTTTTTTTTATTTTAGAGATACACCGCATGTCTTTGGATAGATTCAAAAGTGGTAAATAAAAAAATACTTGTTTATAAATAATAAAATACTAAAAACAACTAATGTAATAGCAAACCAATTTTTTTTTCATCCGTCATTTACACAATTTTTTTTTTATTTTTTTTTTTCATTAAAAAACGAGTAAAAATAGGTACATATTTATAAAACTCAAGTTTTCTGACTTTTGCACTTTAAACGTTGATCATATATTATTTACTAAATCGACTTAAGTAAATGATTTAATTTTTTTTTTATTTATAAGGTATTGCATTAGATTTTAAAATTTTTAAAAATACTTTAGTAAAAGCTAAAGTTTTTAAAAATATTTATCAAATTAAATGATAATTTATTTGCTTTCCATGTAATTAATGTTAGTTTTTACAATTTTTAATAATTTTGTTTAAATTAACACTGAAAGTAAATTTACGTACATTTTTTTTAATTTAAATAAATTAAGTAGCATATTTTTCTTTAAAAAACTACAATTTAAATAATAATTTTTGGCAAAATTAAACACCATGGTAGTATGTTAAATTTAAATTTATTAGTAGTTTCTTAAAAAAAAAAAAAGTTGCTAAAACGATGTTTATCACAAAAATCGTATTTTAAAGAAAATAAAACGACAAAATAATATTTAAATAAGTGTAAAATTTCTGTAGGTAAACCATGCGTATAAAATGAATACAGAAATGTTATGGATGTATTTACCTGGTTTGCACAAAGGTGACGTAATTCATTACGTCAAATGCAATGATGAGGCAAGAAAAGCTGGTAGGTATATAATTTTTAAAAGGTTAACCATTTTATTCCAAATGAACATTAACGCTGTAATATCGCATTTGAAACAAAATTTAAAATTGAAGAGTAAATTATTTTGTAATTTATTAACCCTTTATGGATATGATTTGTAATCAATTTATTGGCTACAAACACAAGACCGTCTTGAATTTTTTCTTGAGAATATAGTTTGTAAAAAAGGCTTTCAAAACCCCTTGGTAACACCCCAACCATCTTTTAAGCAGAACTACATGCCATAGAGACATGTGCCCAGGAGTTCTTTAAAAGAAACACCCGAAGGGCAGAAATCTATATTTTATCAGATAGCCAAGCAGCACCAAAAGCTCTGAAGTCATACACTTGCGAGTCTAAGCTGACTTGGGACTGTAAACAGTCCCTGAGACAACTGGCAGCAAACAATCAGGTTACTCTGATTTGGGTTTTAGGTCACAAGGGAGTTAAAGGCAACGAAGAAGCAGATTGCCTTGCCAAAGAAGGGGCAAATACAAAATTTCCGGCCCAGAACCCTTCTGTGGACTTTTCAAAGCCCACTTGAAAGAACATGTTCGACGTTGGGAAACAGATGAAATGAAATCTTACTGGCATAAAGTGCCAGGACGAAGGCAAGCGAAAAGGCTAGTAAGTCTTTCACCAAGGAAAGCTAAACAGCTTCTCGAGTTGGACAAGAAAGACTTGAAACTGGTGACGGGACTTCTCACTGGATACTACCCTCTAAGGTACCACCTGAAAAAGATGAGCAAACAGAGAGTGATAGTTGCCGCTCTTGCGAGAACTTCGCTGAAACTGCAAAACATTTGCTTTGCGAATGCCCAGCGCTTTTCTGCAAGGAGCTCAAGTTTCTAGAAGTGGCTTTCCTAAAGCCCTTCAAAATCAGAAACTTGGCCCCCAGGAAACTGATAAACTTTACTCGAAGTCTCGGAATCCCGAACCTCGAATAGATTGAAGGTTATGCACAAAAGATCTGATAGGTCGAAGTGCTTGAGAGGCAGCATGGCCTTCACGACCCACCCTACAATCTACAATAGTTTATAAAGACAAAAATTTTACCATCTTTTGAGGATTTAATTTGTAATAGTTTTAAATTTTATTTATTTTTTAAATACGTATTTGTTAATTTTTTTAAGTGAAAGACGATCCCGTTGAAATGTTATGGATGATGCAAAAATGTATTTACAAAACTGTGGATGAACCGGTGAGTATGCAATAAAAATCTGATTTTTATAAAAGTATACTGAATAAAGTTAAAAACTAAATAAAATCCATTCAATAAATGGATTGTCTTGTTTTTATTTTAAACTTCAGTTTACTTAAAAAATTACTAAAAAGATACAAAAAGTTCATTTAGAATTGTACACTATACACACTGTATATTTTTTTATTTAGGTTTTGATTTTGGATATTAAATAATAAATGTCTTCAGTAGTATTAAAAATAATTAAATTAGGTAATCATGAGTTTAAAATAATATTTTGACTGCCTCCTATTAAATTTTACTGTTTGATATTTTTCATACCTTTTTTAGCACTTTATATTCTTCTGAAAGTCTGGATAACTAAAAAATAAAAAGAAGATGCAAAAATATATTTAAATTTATAATATATGGGTACCTTAATTTAAAATTTGTTTTCTTTAACCCTTTCTTTACTTAAAAAATATGTATTTAGCAAAAAACATTTTAATTGTTGATTATGGCCAAAAATATAGTATTGTTAAAAATTCGGTCCTGTCGACAATCGAGAAATCTACCGCGGCTAGGGACCGTGTTAGACCGCTTTGCTTTGTCGAGCAACCTCTCGAAGCAGCGTCGAAGGGTGAAGAAACAGGTAGAATAATCTTGAATCGTGATATCGAGGTATAAAAAGTCCTGCAGTCATAATAAGGGACAGTATTAGTAAGAAAAGTGTTTATAAATTAAGAAATGTAAATAGTTATAAAAAGTTGTAAAAGTTTTATATCTAAGTGATTTATAAAAGTAGAATTATTGTTTTGGAATAAACATTGTTTTGTTACTGTATCCAGAGTTTTAATCGCCGAACCCACGGAAGAACTAAAAATCTTAACAATATTATGACACTAACGCATAATCGGGCCGTTAAAGTATACACATAGATTGTTATTCTTACCTCTAAGCTCCATGGTTGGTACGTACGTATTAAAAATGCCAACAAAGATTAAAAAATTGGTTGATGAGGCCGAGATAAATTTAATTTCCATAAAATACAGGCACTTTTATCACTAAAAATATAAAAAAAAATGTTATAATATGGATGTAGCAGAAGCAAACTTAAAATGTATTTTAGAGTATAAGTTGGAAATGTCAGGAATTATAAATGTTTGATATGTTGTTAAATGAATTAAAAACTGTAAGCTATGTTAAAAATTAAAATTGAAATAGATTGAAATAGTATCTCATCACAAATTGCATTGGTTTATGAAAGGAGCAAACAATGGTCAGGAAACTAAAATTTGTTTTGTCTTTTATGTAAGAAGATTTTTCAGTCAGGCTGCAGACAATATGTTTTTATTTTTAAAATACGTTACCCTATGTGGAGGTTTTGGTAGCTGCAAAAGAAGCGAAATGTATAATCTGATTATAAGTAAAATAAGAAAAGAAATATCTGCCCTAAAAATTTCTATTCGTTCATTACATATTAAAAAAAAATGTTCGAAACATACAAATTTTAACAACCTGCAGGTAAATTTACAAAATGGAATAATTTAAATTGTATGTTTAATATTTATTTAAAAAACATTTTTTGTTCATGTTAGTTGTTGTAAGTCTAATTTACATATTGTACACAATATAATTAATTTGACAATTTATAATGAAATTTTAAAAAATCTTGTTTATTAAAGCCGTTACCTAGCAACCTTTATAAAAACCCGTTTATGCAAGCTGTTGCGTTTATTTTGGATGGTATCTAATGCATGCATAGTAAAAAAGTTTACGACAATTTTTTTTTTAAGTAAATCTGAACGTATTGTGCATGACAAACCAAAAATCCCTATTAGGACAACTGTGGCAAAAAGTATTTGAAAATTAACGAGTAATTTAAAAATAAAAAATGATATTAAAGTTGTAAACCGGTTAGTTTAGCTAAGTAATTGTTCACATCGAAGCAATGTCTTTAAGTGTTAAAAAATAACGTTATTTTTATTATTAGGGATGTAATTTTAATGAGCTGTATTATTGTTATAAAAAAAATATTTTTAGTATTGCATTTTATTTGCGAATATTTGCGAATGTAAAGCTAGTTCGCGTCCGTAGTAGAATACTACACGTGCACCCTGGGTAACGCTAAATGAACTAGCACAATCCGGCAGCCAGACTATCATTTTCTTTTTGATCTCCTGGCTACAAGACATAAAATGGCTAACCATAGAAACACTCACGGTTCTTCTCAGAACCTAAAGACTAGAAATATTGGACCCTCAGTCCGTATTTGCCAGTTGAATATTGAGGGCATAAGCAGAGCTAAATGCCAATACCTGTCTAAACTTTTACATGATAACGATATTGACCTGGTCGTTATCCAGGAAACTCATTTGAATAATGATACAGAGCTTCGCACGAGAGGTATGATACCGGGCTATGAAACAATGGCAGCAACTTATGACCGAGCATACGGTATTGCCACCTATATACGTAACACAATTGAGAATGCGGTACTGATAGATAAATCCTCCACCAATAATATCCACGTGATCACTACCCAGATGGGAGAGATAACAGTCACAAATGTTTACAAACCCCCAAATACTCTATGGCCTCAAGACGTACTTCACCAACGCAACCACCCAGCGGTCTACATTGGCGACTTTAATAGCCATCATCAGGAGTGGAAGTATCAAAGCAACGACAAGAATGGTGAGCTCTTAACCAACTGGGCCGAAGACCTTAACCTACATTTAGTATTCGACGCGAAAGATCGAGGAACCTTTAAATCTGCTGCTTGGCAAAGGGAGTACAACCCCGACCTCTGCTTTGTTTCGAAAGACAAAAATAATCTCCCACTAGTGACTTCCCGGAAAGTGCTTCCTGACTTTCCACATAGCCAGCACCGACCCGTCCTCATCGAGGTTGGTACTCAAGTCCCCCTAGTGTCATCTATTCTCCGGCCACGATGGAACTTCAATAAAGCAAACTGGCCCGCTTTCACCACTAACCTTGAAAAATGCCTCAGATTCATCCCACCAACGAGCGCAAACTACGAGCGATTTGTCGACATAGTAATAAGCACAGCCAAAAAGACCATCCCTAGGGGCTACCGAAAGGATTACATCCCTGGCTGGAGTAATTCAAGTGAAATCCTATACCAAGAGTTCCTTGAGAGTGGTGAACAGGATATAGCGGATGAGCTCTTACATAGCCTAGACGCTGCACGTAGACAGAAGTGGATAGAAACTGTTGAGGCTATGGACTTCAAACAATCCAGCAGGAAGGCGTGGACCCTCCTACGAAAACTTGGAAGTGGAAACGTGCCGATCCGTGACAATCCTGCCGTAACACCAAATGCTGTTGCCTCACATATCGTCTCCACTTCAAGGGCACCCGGAGACCGAGAGCACTCCACCCAAATTAAGAGGGAGCTTAAACGCCTAAAAGCCGCCGCCGAAATACATTCAACATACTCTCGGACCTTCACCCTCGAGGATATTACGAAGGCACTAGAGGGTGTCAAGTCAGGTAAAGCTCCAGGTTTCGATGGTATACACCCGGAATTCCTAATAAATCTAGGAAAAAGTGCCCGCAACTGGTTGGCAAAATTCTACACTAATATTTTAAACACAGGAATTATCCCACGCTCACTGAAACAAACAAAGATAATAGCGATCCTAAAACCAGGAAAGCCAAATGACAAACCAGAGAGCTATCGCCCAATCGCGCTTTTAAGTGCCAGTTATAAACTATTAGAACGCCTTTTATACAATAGAATAAGCGTGAAGATCCTAGAAAGCATACCAGTCGAGCAAGCTGGATTCAGGCCAAAGCGAAGCTGTACCGACCAAGTCTTGGCACTTACGACTTATATAGAGGCCGGATACCAAAAGCAGCTCAAAACATCCGTCGCATTCATAGACCTGACTGCAGCATATGACACAGTCTGGAAACAAGGACTGCTCTATAAACTCCTACGTCAAATACCCTATAAAACAACTGTGGGTTTAATCGATAATATGCTGAGCAATAGATTATTTCGCGCTGTCATGGGAAACTCAATGAGCGATTGGAAGAAACTCAATAACGGCCTACCTCAAGGCTCAGTATTAGCTCCTCTCCTGTTCAGCTGTTACATTGCGGATATGCCCACAACAAGATCTAGAAAATTTGGCTATGCTGATGATTGGGCAATAGCAACCAGAAGCAAATCGATTGAAGAGACGGAAGAAGTGCTAACAGATGACTTGGAAACCCTAGAGAAATACTTTCACAACTGGAGACTCCAACCTAGTGCAAGCAAGACGGAGGTTGCTTGTTTTCACCTAAACAACCGCATGGCCAATAGAGAACTCAATGTGAGCTTTGGTAACAGGCTGCTGCACCACAACCGGTATCCTAAATACCTGGGAGTTACTCTCGATAGAACTTTATCCCTCAAACAACACCTAACTAAGACTGCCTCAAAACTCAAAACAAGGAATAACATCATACAAAAACTCTGTGGCACTTCATGGGGATCCTCCGCAACGACGCTTCGATGTTCCGCGTTAGGGCTGGTCTACTCTACGGCGGAATATTGTGCTCCGGTCTGGCTAAACAGCCCTCATGTCAAAATGGTCGACGTTCAATTGAATCACACGATGCGTTTAATCTCGGGCACAATTAAATCTACACCGAGTTATTGGCTACCAGTTCTAAGCCATATCCCTCCTCCATCGATACGGAGATCCACTGCACTTGTCAGAGAGTACAACAAGGTTATTCAAAACCCACACCTACCAATAAACAGAGACATCGAGGACATAGACAGGAATAGGTTGCGTTCAAGAAAACCCCCCATCAAAACGGCTCTAAACTTGGAGGCCGTTGACTTCAACCCAATAAATGAGTGAAGGCAGAAATGGACCGAAGCAGCCCAACCGGAATTTCTCAACATGCCGTGCATAACAACTCCCCCAGCCGGCTTTGAACTACCACGCAAGACATGACTTAACCGGATTAGGACCAACCACGGCAGGTGTGCCGATGCCTTCTACAAGTGGAACATAATACCCTTCCCACAGTGTGACTGCGGCGCTGAAAGGCAGACGATCCGCCACATCACGGAAGATTGCAACCTGAGGGCATATGGAGGTCAGCCAAATGAGTTCCTGACAGCGACACCAGAATCAATTGATTATATTAATAACTTAGACATTCAACTGTAATTATGCTATATTTTCGTGTTTTTATACTTTACATTTTTACACTGTTTGTACATTGTGCTATATGTTGTCCTGTTAACTTATACAATATTTTATGTGATGTATGCCATACGATAAATAAATAAATAAATAAAATGCGAATAAAAAATGGTATAGCTATGTTAATACTATCCAAAACTGGTCCTAATAACAATAGTCTAATAATTATGTGCAAGCTTACCTTACGGTACTTTTTTTTCAGGTGCCTTGTCTGTCTTTAGACGTTGGCTATCATCATGTTTATAATTTTTTAAAATATTTTTCTATCGGCTGCCGCACAAAATAGTTCTTTAGCTGTAAGTTCACACCATTGTCTAATATTGCGTAGCCAGGATATTTTTTTTCGCCCTATACACCTATTTCCTTTCACTTTTCCCTGTATTATTACATTATACATTTTGCTTCCAAGCGTCTAAAGTATTAAACAACATAGCTTTCGGGTGTATAACAACAAATTAAGTGTATGCATGTATGTAGTGTAAATACAGAGTGGACCAAAAGTCTGAAAACGGACAATTATCTGAAAACATTTTGAACACTTTAAGTAATCATTATGGTAAAAATGTTATTTTTCAATTATTACGTTTAAATGTAGTTGTAAATAGATGGTATTAAAAAAATTATTGTAAAAATTAGGCGTAGCTACACTTTTGTTTTATTTATTTAAGACCTTCTACACTACAAGTATTTAGAAACATGGTTGTCAGAAGAATGGTCATCTGATATCGAGATAAAATGTCGAATAGAACAAGCACGCACAGCATTCCTGAAGTTTAAGAAAATCCTTACAAGTACAGATTTTGATCTGGACCTTAGAATTAGATTCATGAAATGCTATGTATGGGCAGTACTTCTATATGGTATGGAGGAGTGGACGTTGAAAGTGAGCACCATGAACAAACTAGAATCCTTTGAGATATGGATATATAGGAGAATCCTTAAAATTTCGTGAACATCAAAAAAGACGAACGAAGAGATCCTCAGAATGGTAAAAAGAGACCGCGAATTATTGATAACAATCAAACGCAGAAAAACAGGGCATTTGGGACATGTCATACGAAATGAAAGATACCAATTACTTCAGTTAATAATGGAGGGAAAGATAGAAGGTAAGCGTGGTGTCGGCCGGAAAAAGATGTCATGGCTCCGCAATATCAAACAATGGACAGGACTGAATATTGCAGGAGATCTAATACATACCATAAGAGACAAATAAAAAGAAGAGGAAGACTACATAGAATCATAAGTGTTACACATAGCTGAACTCCTATTGAAGAGGAGATTCCAATAATGACTGAATATATGGGGTGATGTATTTAAAAAACCAAAGTGACTAATAATATCAGAGAAACGGCAAATTTGACAATATTGCAAATATCGAATCTGGAATCTCTGTATTTTAAAATAAGTTTATCCCAAATTTTGTACAATTTGGACTAGCAGTTTACGAGATAATTGTCCGTTTCCTGACTTTTGGTCCACTCTGTATACGTAGTTTCAGTGTATACATTTTCTTTTATTTAAAATCCAATTGCAAGGATACGCAAAGTAATAAAAAATACACAAAACATAATTTGATCTGTTGAACCAGATAATTGAACACAAATTTGATCCTTCAAATTGGACTAGAAAACATACACCTAATATGCATTGACAACTTTGACTGGTTATACTTTATATGAACTCAGTTGGACAACGTAAAAATCGGGGTACGGTCAATAATGCCACGTATACACCAATTTTAGGCTGGTGTATTCTGTGATTAAGCTAAACTGAACCATTTGTTATTGATTATTCCCGGTATTGTCCACATGGACTGTCGGCAAAACTTTTGTGATTCTATCCATCTTATTGGATAGTGCTTAATTGGCCAAATTTTATCGGCAGTTTTCTCACCGCAAAAGTCGATGCCAGCAAAAAACAAATCAGTGTTTACACAACTATTTACCAGTGCCGTGTTGTTATAAATACATATTTTTCCGTTTAAAAACTGCACAATTGTTGAACTAGTGAAACAACAAAATTTTAAAAAAGAATACGTCATACACAAAGTTTTTGAATCTTACGGTCATATAGTTTTGCGTTTGCCTCCATATTATTGTGTATTCAACCCTATTAAACTGATCTGGCCTGCTTTAAAGAACAAATTACAAAAGTGTAATCAAGCTCCTCAGTTAAGCGATTCTGTTCTAACAAATATAAGAAAAGTAATTGAACACGCCGAAACTGACTTATGGACAAATTGTGTTAACCACGTTAAAGAGGAAGAAAAACAATATTGTGTTTTGCCACAAATTGAACTGATAGTGATAAATACCCAAGAAGACTTAAGTACTGATTAGTGTTTTGATAGTGACTAATGTATAATAGTATTTCGTTTAGGGTGGTCACCTTATCACGTAAGTCAAAACAATACTTACTTAAAGTTTTTGAAAAAAATTTAAAATGAGTTTAAAAATACATGCCAATCTACGAACTCAATTAAATACATTTTAAATTTAAATAGGTATGCTCCAAAACCCCTTATATTCATAAAAATACATTTCAAAATAGATAATTTATTGAGAACCCAATAATTATTTAATGCGGTAAAACTACTATTAAAATATCTGTTGTGACGCCTATGCAACAACAAAGTTCGACAAGCCGCCGGATAACATATTGTTTTTATACTTGTTTAACTGACTTTGTAAGAACTATACCATTTTATATTGTGCTAAAATTATCCAATATTAAAAAGTTACACTACTTGTTTCCTGCGCACTATGCCGCCACCGCTTAAAGAGGCCTCTTATTCGGCTCATTACTAAGAAGTGGTATGTGAAGTGGTATGTGAAGATCCACCGCGGTATGCCCGAGTGTCCATTACTTTATTTTTCAATCTTTCATCCACAATTACAAAATCAATTATACTTCTCTGGTAACCTTCTTGTCTTGTGTACAAGTAAATCTCTTTATGGTTAAACATTGTGTTTGTTACAAGATTCAACTCCAAACATTTAAGTAGACTTTCTCCGTTTTTCGAAGGCGTTTTTACCTAAAACCTAGAGAAACACAAAACAGGACTGCTTACAGGACACTGCTGTCTAAGATACCACCTCGGAAAGATAGGTCTGAACCAACAAACGGCCTGTCGGTTTTGCTGCGTGGAAGAAGAAGCTGCTGACCATATACTATGTTCATGCCCGAGCCTGGGAAGAACCTACCGAATTTAAAAAAATCTCAACCTATACAACCATGAACTTCGTGAGAAGGGCTGGATTGTGCGGTGGACTGTAACCTTTAGGGATGAGCCACAATAGACCTTCTAAACCTTCTAAAGGTCACGGTGGAGGGGCGACCACGCTCCACTCACATGATACCTAACCTAACCTTAGTAATTTGTTTAAATTTTTATTTTATAAATAAATTATTTTAAGTTTAATTATATGTAACATGTGGTTCTGATGATTCCTTAATATTCGAAACCTATCCAATAAATTTATTGATGATTTTGTGTTTTATTTAAATTAATCTTTATTTTTTTTAAGTGAACAATTCATAACAACTATTCATAAGTAAAGCAAACTAAAAGGGTGGCCAAGATAGTTTTCTACAAATTATTGTTTCTGGAAAGGCAAATTGATTCAGAGTGACCCAGGGATCAATCTGGGATACTGAGTGAAACAAAAAACCACCACATGAAAGTTTTTATTTGTTTGCACGAGTCGTAAAATGTCAGAATAAGAAAAAACATTTGTTGTTGACATAAATGACTCCTTCACTTGGAATGTGTATGATAACTTACATTAAAAATGTGTATTAAATTTTTGGTGAGGAAAAATATAGATAATTATTAAAAATTATTTTTACAAGAAAAAAAATACGAATAAACTGCTTGTTTTTTTTTTGGAAATTTATTTATTTAATTGACTGTTATTAATGGTGTTTTCCAGCACAAAAATATTGTGTCATTTTTAATGGCAAATTATAAGATAACTGCGACAATATTATCACAAATACCATTTTTTATATAGAACATTATTTTAATTGCTACATATACTTAAACAGAATTATTAAAAACGGTCTTAAACTTCTTTCAGTTGCTAGAGTGCGAGTTAAAGGTAAATAAAATATATTTTTGTTGTGCCAATAACTCATTTTTTATTATAATTTTTTATTTTTTTCTTTGTTTTTATGGAATATTCATTCACCACGTCACTTGAAATCATATGACTATATCATATTTTTCGGAGGTTTTTAAAAATAGTTTATCAAAAGGATAATACAAAAAATATTTTTTTAAAATTTGATTTTAAAAATAAAAATTGTTTATGTTTAAAACACCGATATACCAAATGTATAAACGGTGCAAGGACTATGTTGAAAAATAAATTAGTTTCATTCTTTTCATCTGTTTGCTTCAACAATTCGTGAATTCTCTTCGTATATTTGCCAAATATTACTTACTCATTAATTAAGTGATCACTGTATTTCACAAACGTCAAGGTCCAGAAAGATCTGTATAACTCAGCAACGTGACAGATGTTTTATTAATTGTAATTTTAAAGTTTGATTAAAACATTTTGTCGGTAAGATATATAAAAAAAACAGTATTGAGTCATCTACCCGTTGTTATTTTATCTATCAACCCTTTTATAATTAATTCTTAGGTTTGTTTCTCCGACCTCTACTGGAGCATTGCTCGCTCATATGGGGTTCAGCACCAAGGCATTCTCTTCGTCTTCTAGATTCCATTCAGAAAAGAGCCATTCGCTTGATAAACAGCTCAACTCTCAAAGATACCCTTCACCCTCTAGAACATAAAAGAAAAGTTGCAGACCAGTCATTGCTCTACAGATATTTCCATGGCAGATGCTCCAGAGAAATAAAAACTCTTGTACCACCATTGGCCACATTCGACCGAAGAACTCGGCACGCTGATCAGTCTCACCCATTTACTCTCAAGATTGACACTACTAGTACCAATCTTCATTAAGAATCCTTCTTTTACAGGGCTGCTACGGAATGGAATAAGCTTTCAAAATCAGTTTTTCCAGAGAACTATGACCTGCAACTTTTTAAAAAGCGTGTCCACAATCATCTCCTTTATATAATCACTTCCCCTTCTAATAGTCGCAGTGCGGGCCATCCGCGGCCCACACGATAGGTCTACCCTTTTTGCGACTATTTTCATAAAAAAAAAACTTCGCTGAAACTGCAGAACATTTGCTTTGCGAATGCCCAGCGCTTTTCTGCAAGAGGCTCAAGTTTCTGAGAGGGGCCTTCCTAAAGCCCTTTAATATCAGAAACTTAACCCCCAGAAAACTGATAAACTTTTCTTGAAGTCTCTGAATCCCGGGACTCGAATAGATTAAGGGTTATGCACAAAAGATCTGATTGGTCGAAGTGCTTGAGAGGCAGCAGGGCCTTCACGACCCACCCTACAATCTACAATATCTAGTAAATAAATTTAGGTATTTTTTGAATACATTCAAATGCAGAACGGGTAGAAAATATTTCCATATTTTTTAAAAACTGGAAGTATGCAAGAATAACAGCGAATTTATTTAATTAGCTTCATGAAGACAAGCAATTTTATCACTCATAGGTAATGGAGTTTTGTCAAACAGGGTCAGTAGCTAATAAAACAAAGAACCATGACAGAAAATTTAACACATTATCAAAACATAGGCGTTGCGTTTCATTTTTAAAAAGTGTTGCACTTTAAATTAATTAAGAATATTTTTGCAAGGACGGTGTGAATAGCAAAAAAAAATGGATGATCATATGCGTGAATTCTCCACCTAAATGCCTTACTAATGATGTGCCACACACGGTACATTCCTTATTACAAGTTAAAAGGTGGGAGAAGTGGAAGAGAGGGGTTAACAGATGATAGATATCTGTATCGTAAAAATGTGTCCCCCTTTAAAACGAAATTCAGCGTGTTTTACCATTACCTTAAACTCTAATGAATACTTCCAAATATTGGTGTGGACTGTGGCTCACTTCGTATATCATATATTTGGGTTTTTATCAAATAATTTATGTATGTTATTAGACTATATTTTATTAATATTTTTTGGAGGTATTTATAAAAATATTTCATCTAGTCTGCATTTTTAAAAACAAATTATGTACCGTTTTAATTAATTAGCAGTTAACCCATCTAGATAAATAAAATTATTATTTTTTAGATACTTTAATACAAAACAACATGAAATTATTTTTAATAGCAGTATTTTTGGCGTGTTTAACTGACTTTGGGGCTAGTTACTTGCAAACAGAGGTAAGTATTTTTATCAATTTATATATAAAAAAAGAAAGTGGATTATTAAAATATTTGGTTCATTTGGTTAAAGGGGGTATCCAGATGTCCCACAGTTTAAACTTTAAGTAATAACCTTTTTAAATGATGTTGGTACACCTGAAAGAGAGTGCGAATGGATTGAAAATAACTGATTTGATCGTCAAATGCCTTCTTTACACCGATGATCAAGTCATATAAGATTCAACTAAAGAGAAGTTGCAGGCGATGGTTAATGTTATGCATGATGCCCTGAAAATCAAAGAGATAAAAATAAATGTAAGCAAAAAGTAATGGTTTTTGAAAAAAAAGAAAGCATGACAAACTGTGAAGTTCTAATTAGGGGAGAAAGAGTGGAACAAGTTAATAAATTTGTGTACTTGGGTTCAAAGTTTACGGGAGATGGAAAGTATGACAGTGACATTGAGCGAAAGGTGTTGGCAGGAAAACAAATGAATGGGGCACTGCATAGCTTTATGAACAGTCAGAAAGTGTCAAAAAAGGCATGTCTAGCGGTGCATAGAAGTGTGTTGGTTCCTATACTTATGTATGGTATGTGAATATTGGGTTTGGCAAAAAAGCATTAAAATAGGATTAATGCTGTGAAGATGAGTAGTCTGAGAAGTATAGCCAGAGTGATTCAGTTGGATAAAGTAAAGAATAGTGAGATAAAAGAACGCTGTGGTGTAAAAGAAGATGTGGTTACAAAGATAGATAAAGGAATGCTTAGATATTTTGGACACGTAGAAAGGATGGATGAAGGAAGATTGACGAAACAAATTAATAAGGCGAGTGTGAATGGACAAGTCAGTAGAGGTAGACCTCCGATAACATATCTCGATCAGATCAACATTGTTTTGAAACAAGGACAGGTCAAGAGTACCAACAACCGACGAGCATGTATAAGAGCACTGACGAAAGTAGAGGAAGCAAAAGATATGTTTAAGAACCGTAGCGGAAGTTGAAGGAAGTGGTAACTGCCTACCCCTACGGGAAAAAGGCGTGACTATATGTATGTATGTACACCTGATACATATTTGAACACTTTTATTTTTGTTTTTTTAATTTTTGCCTAGATAATATTTTTATGAAATAATATTGTATTAAGATTTTTAGCACTATAATTAATAACTTTATTTTAAAATTCTTTAAAATGCTCCAGAAGTACAATAAAAAGAATTATACTTGATTTACATATAATTTTTAGGGACCACTTCCACTGAAATCAGTTGGAGTAGAATAAAACGCCAAAAACCCTGCTTAAAAGTCAATAAAGAAGTAGGCACGAATATTTTTAAGCAAAAAATATGTAATGTAAAAGGAGATTGGGATTTAGTTTTAGTAGTTTTTTTTATTTTTCTTGAAAATAGGAGTTACCGAGGCCGTTTTCCAGATAGGGGGTAGTATGTTTGTATTAAAAGACAAGGACATTATCATATACAAAGGATGAGCGAGAGCATTACATCTTTTTAAAAATAAAGAAGAGATAAGATCGAAAACAGGGAAAGAGTTGTTATTTTAATTTATAAAGGTGACATTTAACAGTTTCAGGAGTAAAATGAAGTTGCTCTAAGGATGAAAATACTCTTTTGAGCAGAAAATCGGGTAAATTAATTTTAATATTTTCAGGAGAAAAAACTTTAGAAAAAGTATCTGCCAACACTTTGGCAGTGTCAGTGTCATTTTGACAAATAATTCCGTCATCTTTCTTTTTTATAGGAATGAATATTTTTGATGACAATGATGATCGAATGTATTTTTATAATTTTTTAGGGTCGTCGCTGCATACTATAAACTCTTCATATATTTTTCTGATTTCTTTTATCGACTTTTTTAAATCTTTGGCAATATTTTTGTGAAATAGTGAAATTAGTGTTAATGGTGGGGATGTTGATGGTCCAGGAAGGAGGGTGGTCTTGATCAATTGTAAATAATTCTGGGAATTGAATATCCAGATATTGGAGGTATGTACGTATTCTCTTAATTCAACACAATCGTAAGATATATGTGAGGAACCAGCCTATTGAAAGAATGAGACAATACAAGTACCTAGGCACGATCATTAATGAGAACAATGATAGCTCCCAAGAAATACGAATCAGAATAGAACAGACGAAAGGACCTTTACAAGAATAAAGAGGCTTTTCTGTTGCCGAGATTTAAACCTTGATTTAAAAATACGACTGATGAGATGCTATGTGCTGTCTATACTATACTATGGAATGGAGGCCTGTACACTGAAACCGGCATGAGGAGACTGGAGGCATTTGAGATGTGGCTATACCGGAGAATATTGAGGATCTCATGGGTAGAGAGAATCACCAACATGAAAGTGATAAGACGTATGAATAAGGAGAGAGAAGAAAACTGCTGTACATGGAACATTTCATGGGAGGAGAAAAATATCAAATGCTACAAATAATTATACGGGGAAAAATCCAAGGCAAGAGATCTATAGGAAGAAGACGAAATTCATGGCTGAAGAACCTTAGAGATTGCTTTCTTTGCAGTAATAATAAACTATTTAAAACTGCGGTCTCAAAAATAAGAATTGCTATGAGGATTGCCAACCTTCGAAGCGGAGACGGCACCTAGAGAAGAAGAAGACGTATTTTCTAATATTAAGGTTTAGGTGTAAGCGGCTTGTTGTTAAAGTAGTTAGTATATTTGTTGGTGAAGAAGTTACTAAGAAGAGGTTTATTTTTATTCGAGGCTATAGATGTGGCATCTGACAAGGTTAAAAATATTTTTCGGTAGTGTAGAGATGGCTCACCAGTTTCGCAATATATAGCTTCAACGGAAGTTGTTCTGAAAGCACCTAGTGAAATTGGAAGGCCGTTGTTGTGCACAGTATCCAGTAATTTTAGGGTTGTTTTGGAAGCCGAGGCATAAGCAATGGAACAATAGTCAATTTTTGATCTGATTAATGTTTTTTAAATGCTAAGTAGTGTAGTGTAAATCTCCAGCATCTATTGGCCAATGTCGTCATTAGTTTCACTAGTTGTATGAGTCCTGGGTGTGCGAGTGTTTTTCCCAGTTTTATTTTTTTATTTAAAATAAAAAATTTAAAATTGGTAAATCTAAAATACAAAGAACTACTCTGCGAAAACAAGCGAGGTTATTGCCAATTGAATTAAAATTATGAAAAACAAGGAAAAACGTGGCTTGCAAGTTCCAATTGATAATAATTATCGTCGGGGTATTTGTTGTGACAGAAATATCAAAAAAGGTCTTTTACAGTGTCCACAATGAGGCTCAAAAAGTGCAGTCAGTTAAGCAACCTTTCCGAAAACATCTAGTAAAAGTCATTGCTCAGAAGGACAGCGGAAAAAAATAAAAAAATTGTTTATAATTTTTAAATAATACACAAGAAACGGCCGACTTTAAAAGCAGTCTTACAGTAAATACGTGATGCACAAGTAGGTTTTAAAGGTGGACACTAAGAAAAGTATTTTTTAAACTGGGTTTTTGGTGCTAAAAAGCACCCGATAATAGATATATTAATAAAAGGTGTTAATGTAACATTATAGCGTTTAGAATTTTTGAAAAAAAAAACAATATCTTAAGAAAGAGATATACCGACGAAATTTATCTGCATTTTCTCATTCATCAAAAAATATCTGGGCAGACATTGTTAATCAGTTTTTTTTTTAAAAACTTCACAGTTAAAAGATTAATTAAAGTGCCGGTAGAAAAATGGGACTCACAGACAATGGTCTTCTAATATTTAAAAATGTGGCCAAAAGTGGTGATTATCACGATGATATGAATTCAGATAATTTCATAAGGTGTGAAAAATTAAAATAAAAGACTAAACAGCGTTTTGGGTGTGTATAACGCTAGTTACCACAATGAGGGTGAAAAAAGCAACCCCTAATGATCTTGAAACTATCAATTGATATATTTTTTCCTGATAATCTCCATAAATATTAACGATACGTCTTATTCTTCTTATCTTTTTATTCTTTAGAAGGTTGGCTACCATCATGACTATTTTAACTCTATCCACCGCTGACATAAAAAGTTGGACTGACGTACAGTTGAACCACTCTCTCAAGTCACGACATTCGTCTTCGACTTATGCTGCGTTTGCCAACAATTTTGCCCTGCTTAATCACATGTAACAGAGTATATTTTTCTTTTCTCATAACGTGGCCCAAGTCCTGTAGTTTCCGGATTTTTGTCTCATTCAAAAACTCTGTTTCTTTTCTCAGTCGTCTAAGTACTTGTTCATTAGTGATTCGGTCTACATACGATATTCTGAGTATTCTTCTGTAAAGCCACATTTCAAAGCCTTCCAATTTTTTTAACAATGTTTTATTCAGTGTTGCTGCTTTCATGCCATAAAGGAGAATAGGGAATATGTAACATATTATCATTCGTATTTTCAGTCTTTGATAAAACGATCGGTTACAAAAGAACTGCTTCATCCTTAAAAACGCGTTTCGCGCTATTTCATTCCTTGATCTTAATTTTTTTGGAAAGTCATTGCTCGAGTCTATTACAGTTCCTAGATATTTATGCCTAAAAACTCTTTTTATAACTTGGTTGTTTATGGTCAGCTGGACGTTTGTATTTACCGTTTTAGAAGATACTAAAAACTTTGTTTTATTTAGGTTCATTTTCAGGCCATATTTAGAGCATGTTGCATACACCTTATGAACAACCCTTTGAAAGTCATCAATGTTCTCTGTAGGTAAGACTGTGTCGTCCGGATAGCTTATGTTGTTAATAGGCTTTCCATTTATGACAACACCGGCTTTTTCTTGGTCTGGCGTTACTCTCATAATAGCTTTCGAATACAGGTTGGAAAATAGCGACGATAAGATACAACCTTCTCGCACTCCGCATTTAATTTAAATATCTTCATTTTTTGTATTTTTAATCTCAATGTTTACTTTCTGGTTGTAATATAAGTTTTCAATAATGTTAATGTGTCGAGTGTCCATTTTTTTCTGTAATAAAATCTCCATGAGCAAATCATGTCGAACCCTGTTAAAGGCCTTTTTATAGTCTACGGAGCATGTGTCTTTTTCTTAATCGTGTCATATCCTTAGCGGACGTCGACGATCATTGTGGCCCAAATGATTCTATTTACTGCTGCTCTAAACAATTCAGCAGATGTTTTCCCGGTCCATTGGCGTATGTTCTTCAGACCTCGTTTTCCTTCCATTTTACCCTAAGTGATTAGTTGTAGCAATCTATATTTATTGTTTCTCATGATAAGCCCGAAATATTTTATTTTCCTTTCCTTCACTGTTTTAAGAATTTCCCTTTTGTATCTGTTGCAGCACTTTTTTATTGGTTACATGATAAATCCAAGAGATTCTTAACATTCGGCGATAGCATCAAAGTTCGAAAGCTTCAAAACGTCTGAAAGCATCGTCAGTCAAGGTCCAAGCCTCAATTATATATAGCAGAACCGTGAACACATAACATTTGAGAGTTTTTAGATTTAGCTTTTTATTACAGAGCGCACTTCTCATACGGTTGAAATTGGTCCTAGCCATCTTAATCCGTATCTTGATTTCCTTAGAGTGATCCCATTGATCATTTAACTTTTTTCCCAGGTAGTTAAATGTTGGAACTCTCTGCAGTACTGCTCCGTCAACTCGGAATTAATGATTTATAGGTTGTTGTGCTTTACTGATAATCATAACCTTGGTCTTAGAAGTATTCAGGCGCATTTTTAATTCCTACAAGTATTCAATACTCTATCCACTAATCGTTGAAGCCCTTCTGCACTGGTTGACAGCAAGACGGTGTCATCTTCATATCTAAAGTTATTGATATATTCTCCATTTAAAATTATTCCATCTTAATCTTCTTCTAATGCATCGTTAAAGTACACATTAAACAATAGCGGTGACAACACACATCCTTGACGTAATCTTTGTAGGACTGAGAATTCTTCAGATCTTTCATCGACAACGCGAACGCAAGATTTTTGCTGCCAGTAAAGCTTACCTATGATTCGCAGATCTTTATCATCCAATCCCGATTGCTTTAAAATTTCCATTAACTTCCCATGATTTACCCTATCAAAGGCCTTTTTAAAATCTATAAAACATGCGTAGACGTCCATGTTGACATCTTGCGCTCTTCGGATCAAAACGTTCAGGCTAAACAGAGCTTTCCTTGTACCGAATCCTCTTCTAAAGCCAAACTGCGACTCGATAATATTTCGTTCCAGAATGTGTAAACGTATTAACGTCGAGGCAGCGTTGCGTTAGTACATTCAGACTAAACAATGCCTCCCTTGTGCTAAGTCAATTGCGAAATCCGAATTTTGTTCCGCTAATTTCAGTACCGGTACCCAATTCGGTTTGAATCGGCACTGTACATCTGCTGAACATGGTGGGCCCCGTTGACAGGTCCCTTTCTTTAAAAATTTATATCCAGCAGTTTGTAAATATTAAAATTAAATTATCTCGCTGCGTTACGCAAAAAAACAAATTTTTTTTTATCAAGTAACTAAAAGTTTGTTATGATAATAATATTTTACACATTTGGTAATTATTAATTTAATTTATGTCATTGTTTTTTTTTAAGGAATTTGGTCCTGTCCTAAAAGCAGCAGCACCAAAACTTCATAAGAAATGTCAATTAATTACAGGAGCGACTGACGCACAAATAAATGGGGTTTTAAATGGAAATTTTCCAAATGAACCTGAAATTAAGGTATCGACATTCTACAGCTTTAAACATTAAATAATGATATCGAAATACCCTCGCAAAAATTAATATAGACTTAAAATAATTAGATACCAATTATCAGAAACACCACAAACAATTATTTGAGCAATCTGAAGAATTTTAAATGTACAATTTTTCATTTATTTAAGAATTTGTTTCTTTTAGAGATATAACGCTTGCCTTTGGATAACAGTAATTGGGGTAAGCTTAAAAGCAATTTGAGAATATTTTATTACAAATTGTGTGTCGATATTTTAGGTGGATAAGGGCTTTAATGCTACTTTGGAGAAGCTTGAAATGTATTTTCCCGATATGCATAGATCTGATTATCAATATTATAGTCAATGCTACAAGGATAATAAAAAATCAGGTAAATATTGTTTACACAAATTAAAATGGGATAACAAAGGGCAGTACATACACAGCATTATCTAAATAGTAACTAGTTTGTTGATGATTAACTAATTTTTAATCGAAACCGTTTTGCGCAATAAGTTATTTGCTGATTTATTCTTTTTAGGTATCACAGATCGTGTGGAAATGCTGTACAAAGTAGAACAATGTGCTTACAAGCTCGTAGATAAAAAGGTATTTTTTTGTTTGATGATAATCGATGGAATTGAGCCTGCATCATTGTATATACACAAGATATGAATAGTTATGCAAAGACCACTTCTTTCTACAAAGACCACTTCTTTCTACTTGTTACGGTTTACACACGCGTCTTTCGCTTTTTCTATTTTTATGAACGCTTTTATACATGCTTATCGGTTGCTGATACTTTTGATCTGTCCTTTCTTTAAAACAATTTCGATTTGTTTGAAATATGTTCACCTAGGTCGACCTCTATTGACTTCCCCCATTCTCACTCGTCTTAAAAATCTGTTTCGTCAATCTCCTTTTATTCATTCTTTTTACGTATTTAAACCATTTATGTGTTCTTTTAATTATTGTTTCCTTGTTTCCTATCAGAGTCACTCCAGTTATACTTCTCAGACTACTCATCTCCGCAGCTTTTTCTGCCAAACCCAACATTCACTACCATACATAAGTGTATGGACCAGCACTCCTCTATGCACAGCCAGTTCTGGCCGCTCATTAAGTTATAGAGCGCCCCATTTATATGTTTCCGTGCCAACACCCTTCCTTTAATATACCAGTCAAACTTTTCGTCAATCTCCTTCATACATCCTTTTTACGTGTCCAAACCATCTAAGCATTCCTTTGTATATCTTTGTAACCTTTCTTTTTACACCACAGCATTCTTTTATCTCACTATTTTTTACTTTATTCATTCGAGTCACTCCACCTATACTTCTCAGACTACTCATCTCTTCAGCAGTAATCTTTTTTTTATGCTTTTTTTGCCAATTCCAACATTTACTAACATACATAATGTAGGAACCAACACACCTCTATGCATAGTCAGACGTGCCTTTTTTGACACTTTCTGGCTATTCATAAAGCCATTCAGTGCCCCATTCATTTGTTTTCCTGCCAACATCCTTCGCTCAATGTCACTGTCATACTTTCTCGTAAACTTTGAACACAAGCACACAAATTCATTTACTTGTTTCACTCTTTTTCCCTTCATCGAAACTTTATAGTTTGTCATGCTTGCTTTTCTTTCAAATACCATTACTTTTGTTTTGCTTACATTTATTTTCATCCCTTTGATTTTCAGGCTATCATGCATAACATTACCCATCGCCTGCAACTCCTCTTCAGATGACGCTAATATGACTTAATCAACGGCGCAAAGAAGTCATTTGACGATCAAATCATTCATTTTCAATCCATACGTACTCTCTGTCAAATCTTTGAAATAATGGTCTATGTATAAGTTAAACAGCCATGGCGAAGCCACACTTCCCTGTCTCACACCCTTTTCGATGTTAAGCCAGTCCGTGCAAGCTCCGTTTATCATGACACAAGCATTGGAATCCTCCTAAAGTGATTTCAGTGCTCGTATTAAAGTACCGCTCACCCCATACATAGACAATGTCGACCACAATTCACTTATCACCGCTCTGGCATAGGCCTTTTTTAAGTCTATAAAAACCCAATAGACCCTTTGACTTCCAGCACAGAATTTTTTACACAAGCACTAATATCCTCGTTAAGTTATTTCAGCGCTCATACCGCTCATACCGTACATATAAGTTGACAATGTCGACCACAATTCATTCCTTACAACTTTGTCATAGGCCCGTTTCAAGTCTACCAAAGTACATTGGACCTTTTAACTTTTAGCCAAGTTTTATTCGGCTATCCTTTGTAAATAAAAAAAACTGATCCACAAATGGGAATTAATGTTGTGCAGTTGATGTACTAAAAAAATAATTTCAAAAAAGTATATTTAAATCACATGCAATTTTTTCTCTTAATAATTAGTTTCGGTGATTTACTTTGAACTTAAATTTATATACATTTTGTTAAGTGTTTAAAACCGATAAAATATGGAAAAATAACGAAATCTTTTTTTTAATGTTTTCGTGAAGTTCTTTGTGCTAAAGCAAAAATATTAAAAAATACAGTGATATACAAATAAAGATTAAAATCCTTGGATTATTATTTTTATGTGTTAAGAGAAATGATCTTATTTGATTTGTAATTTTTTTTTAAATTACAAAAATTGGCAGGTTTTTATTTATATTATGACATTTCTTTTTCAGCATTTCATATTCATTTAGTTAATTATGCTACTTGGAGTAGTGTATAACCATTCAATAAATATGTTATCATGATAACTGTCTTTTTTCTTTAATATTTCTTATACCTTTTAAAAAATTAAAGTTTTTACACTGCCTGTGCAGCAACTTTGGATAAACTTTGTAATATTAAATGTTTTTAAACATTTTTACGATATGCTTTCGCCCTGTAGTTACGTTAATTTTAAACTAGTCATTGTATACATATTTTAATTGTACGCTCCCGTGGCTACAGTTTTAATATATTTTTTATTTATTTGTAGACTAGGTAAATAGTTATATTTGCTACTTTATAAATAAATTTATTATTTTTTTATAATAAAAAAAATTATTAAACAAAAATCGATTAATAATTTTCTATTTGCATAAAAAAACCTTTGATTCCATACACCCCAATTTTTTTAATTAATAAATCTAAAAATAAATGTAGCGTCAGCTATGTACTAAAGATTAAAATCCTTGGATTATTATTTTTATGTGTTAAGAGAAATGATCTTATTTGATTGGTTATTTTTTTTTTTTTTTACAAAAATTGGTAGGTTTTTATTTATATTATGAAACTTCTTTTTCAGCATTACATATTCTTTTAGTTGATTATGCTACATGATTAGTGGATAACCATTTAATAAATATGTTATTATGATAACTGATTTTCTTTAAATATTTCTTTATACCCTTTGAAAAATTAGAGTTTTTATACTTTCTGTGTAGCAACTTTGGATAAAATTTGTAATAATAAACATTTTTACGATATGCTTTCACCCTGTGAATACGTTAATTTTAAACTAGTCATTCTATACATATTTTTATGGTACGCTCCCTTGAATACAATTTTTATTTTTTATTTAATTTATTTGTAGACTAGGTAAATAGTAATATTAGCTGCTTTAAAAATAAATTTATTTTCTGTTACATTAAAAAAAATTGTTAAAACGAAAATCGATTAATGGTTTTTTTTTTCATAAAAAAATGTTTGATTATAAACAAACCAAATATTTTAATTAATAAACCTAAAGAGAAATGTAGTGCCACCTATGGACTAAAGGTTGAAATTTCAAGTAAGTTTGAATTATTAATAACGTAAGTCAATACTCAGTGACGCAGTTTTCTGTAGCTCGATGATTAGTTTAAAATGGGTTTTTTTAAAAGTAAAATATATTTTCCTTACCTTACTAAAGAAAACGTCATTTTTAACCCCTTAACAAGGAAGGACAAGGGTCCTTTTTCTCTTGGGGTGTAAAATTTTATTTTTCCTCTCTAAATATATTAATTAATACTTTTACATAAGTAAGTTTTTTTACCTCGTCTGTTTAATGTTGTAAAAGGAAAATAAAGAAAATTTTTTACATTTAAGTCTCTATTTTAATTTTTCTTTTTAAATTAATCAACCATATAAGTCAGCGGTTCTCAAACTTTTGTTATTCACGCCCCCCTGTTTTAATTTAAAAAATGTTGCGCCCCCCAATCCATAGACCTAGGAATTTGGACTAAAATAGGCAACATTGTCTCGTCGAGAGCGCCAAAGATGCTGTCGGAAAGTTCGCGGCGTTCGTGCCACGTATTCAAGCTTCCTGATCCTCCTAGATGTGTGAACGCGACTATAATTACAGAAGCGCACATACGGTATTCTCAGTCTCTCAGTGAAGGTGTTTAACACTAAGCAAGCATTATTGTGAAGTGTGAGTGTATAAGTAGATGTAGTATGGATAAATTTTTAAAACGAAAACTTGAGGATGACGGGGCTTGTACATCGACAGGTTCAGGTGGAAATCGTCCGAAATCTAAAACAAGAAAATATGACCCATTATACCTAAATTTGGGCTTTACTAGCCTTGAAGTAGGTGGCGAAGAAAAACCACAATGCGTTATCTGTTTAAAAGTATTGCCTGCAGATAGCATGAAACCAAATAAATTACAGAGGCATCTAGAAACGCTGCACAGAGAATATGTCAATAAACCGCGAGATTTTTTTGTGGAGAAACTCAGATTGTTTAAAAAACAAAAATCCAGCTTCCATAGAGTACTGGCAGTAAATGAGAAGGCTCTCTTGGCATCATATAAAGTGGCATACAAAGTAGCTAAATGCAAAAAACCGCACACTATTGCAGAGAAACTTATTTTACCCGCTTGCAAAGACATTGTAGAAATAATGATTGAATAATTATTGAAGTTGTTAACTTTATAAAAACCAGACCACTAAAAACAAGGATGTCCTCTGTTCTGTGTGAAGATATGGGAGCTGAGCATCAATCTTTGTTGTTTTATTCCTCATCTAGATGGTTGTCACGCAGTAAGACGGTTAAGCGTGTCTTTGAATTAAGAAGGGAAATAGCGATATTTTTAAGCGAGGAAGGTTTACAAGCATTCAACAGATTTTTTCGACAAATTATTTTTACTGAAGCTTTCTTATTTAGTAGATATTTTTGAAAAACTTAATATACTTAATCTTCAGCTGCAAGGAAAAGACGTAAATATATTTGATTTAAGACAAAAGATTGATGCTTTTTGTAAGAAATTGCAGTTATGGCATAACAAATTAAAAGAAAACAGTTTGGAAATGTTTCCCACATTTTGCGATTTTGTGCAAGATTCCCCATTGAAAGATATTCATAAAGCTGTTATGCTAAAAACCATAGGAAGCCATTTAGAAAACTTAACTGAGAATTTCAAGCGATACTTCTTTGCAGAGAAAGATATCAAGTTGTCAGACTGGAGCTGGGTTTTAAATCCATTCGAAAATAGACCTGTCGGACTATCACTGCAAGAAGAAGAACAACTGATAGATATTTTAACAAATCCCTTACAAAAATCAAACTTTGTTAACAAATCTTTAACAAACTTCTGGACTGAACTTCCGAACGACTACTCCGTTATAAAAGCCAAAGCGCTTAGAATTCTGTTGCCTTTTCCAACGTCCTACCTTTGTGAAACTGGATTTTCTGTACTTGCTGTCGTGAAATCTAAATACAGAAATAAACTTCAAGTAGAAAATGAACTCAGAGTGGCCATCTCTAACATAGAACCAAAATTAGAGAAGTTGTGCGCCTTAAAACAAGCTAATGTTAGCCATTAGTCCTTAGAATGTTTCTTTGTCATCATTAAGTAAGTAAAATTTCAATAAAGATTTTTTAAAAATCTATCTGTAGCATTTTATCATTACCATTTTATTTTTAATCTGTACTGCGCCCCACAGTTTGAGAAACGCTGAATTATAAGTAATGGATGAAATAAAAATTTCAACGACTCAAAATAATTGTGCAGTTTGTTATAAAAAGTTATCTCTCCTAAAAAGCCACTTTTCGCTGAAATAATAGCCAATTTTTTTTGATAATTAATTATTAAAATAGTGTGGCCGCTTGCAAGGTTGTTTTTTAAGGAATAACTATCAACAAAAAGTTATTAACACTGTTGCAGTTATTATTTATTGATATTATTTGAGCTTTCCTATATGATTTGATTTATATACAGGGTGTTTCAAAAATAAGGTGACCCCGTCTCTGGGATAGGAAGAAAACTGAAAAATATTTGGGGTTTGATTAGTAAAAAATTTTCCCAACGCCATATTCCTTCAAGATAAAGGACGTTAAAAAAATTGTAGACAAATTTTGCCAAAAGTACTGGAAACATTGTAATAAAATTTTATACGAATATGTTTTAGAAACTAATAAATCCCATAAATTTGTTTTTATATCTGACTCTCATAGAGGGCGCTAGTTAAACGGTTCGTACCAAGTAGTATTACTTTTTTAAGTTTAGATTTATTATTCAAAATTTTAAGTGAATTTAAATATCATTGAATTATACACCAAAAAGGTACTCTTGGTAAAACTCAATACTGTGTACCGTTTTCGGAATATTTTAATTTGAAAATTATGGAGTAATAACCGATGCTGGTATAAAGTAATGATGTTTTAAAAAAAGCTGACCCTTTCTCTGGGATAAGTAAAAAATTAAAAAATAAATGGGGTTTGCTTAGTAAACAATTTTTGTAAAGTCATTCGTATTCAAGATTCAAGAGCGTTGAAAATATAAAGAATTGAAGAAAAAAAATTTGGTTATTACTTCATAATTTTCAAATCTAAATATTCCGAAAACGGTACACATAACTGAAATTTACCAAGAGTACCTTTTTTGTGTAAAATGCAATGATGTTTAAGTTTTTTTAAAATTTGGATTAATAAATCTAACCTTAAAACAGGTATGTTTAATACTACTTGGTACGAACCGTGTACTAGCGCCCTCTAGAGTCAGATATAAAAACAAATTAATGTATTATCTTCTAAAATATATTCGTGTAAAATTTCATTAAAATGTTTCCAGTTGTTTCGGCAAAATCGTAATAAATGTGTATTCATTTTTTCTCTTCAATGCCCTTTATCTTGAATATGGATGACGTTACGAATAATTTTTACCAAGCAAACCCCAATTATTTTTTCTACCTATCTTAAAGACGGTGTCACCTTTTTTGAAACACCCTGTATACAGTTGCTAACAAGACAGTGGAATGTTAAAAACAAAAAAAGAAATTTGATGTATGTCACCATTAAGTTGAGTAAAATAGTTAAAAAGTATATAAAAGTCCGTTATTCAATAGCAGTAAATAGCTCAAGGTAAATAGTACAGCTTCAAACATGATCCTTGGCATTGACGTATATTGCCGACAAGAACTAGTTTAACTTGCCACTTTCCTTTTTCTTGTCAATGAACTGCGGCATATACCTCGGCAATCTTCCCATACTCACAAACAACAGGCTGTAAAGTGTCACAGATCCCCACCTGCATTGACAGCAGCGTAACCGAAGTTTTTCGGAAACAATTATTGCCAGTATACATTTGGAAGTTTTAAATTTTAAATGTAATTTTTTCCATTGTATTCTCTTCTATTACATTGACAGATAATTTTTTTTTATAATAATTAACAAAAAAATCTGTACTGGGGTATTTTGGGCAGCCTAAAATTTTTTTTTCGGTTTAATGCTCAGGCAGACACACCATTTATTATGTCATTAAAAACAATAAATGTGCGTTTTTCTTGGTTCTTAAACTGATAAAATAACTATTACAACATAGCCACGATCATCAAGTTTTTAAAGTCCATTTTAACTAGTTCTGAGCATCTATAGTAAAGTTATCTAAGCCTTTTAGAACAAAATGCCTATTTTTTAATTAAATTATGGACATTGGTTAGAAACATTTTTGGGAAATGTTGAATACCATGTGATTTTTAAGAAAAATATAATTTAAACGTAAATTCTTTTTTTTTATGTTCTGATTCCCACGAAAAGAAATATCCTGTAATGCTTAGAAAACATCGTGAGAACCAAGCGAAAAAAGGTAGGAATTGGTGGTCTTGTTAAATTTCTGGAGGTTGTATGCCTCGGGAATACCTCCCTAGGCGATGTGTTCCAAAGCCTCGCTGTTCGTTAGATGAACGAGTCTTTGGAAAGAGATGTTCTGCAAATTGCTAACTTTTCTACGGTATTCCAGAGAAGTGAGCAAGTTTGTAAGCGAGTCATCACCAACCTGACGAATTGCTCTTTTCTGGACGGAATCCAATAGTTTTTAGGATATGTTTAGGTGCCGCAATCCAAAAATGGCAACAGTATTCCAGGATAGGTCGGATCTGTGCCTTATAGATCATAAGCAGCTGACTGAAAGGGAAATAGCTTTTGGCACAAAACAGAGAGTTAAGTTTTTGGAATGCACATTTGACAATGGACCTTACGTGATTTTCCCAAGAAAGGTTATTGCTTAAAGTAATACCAAGCATCGTGATCGATGACTTCAATGGTATTCCTTGACACATCCAGTTTATAAATGTTTGTTTTAAAAAATAAATGAAAAATTTTTTATGAAGAAATATTAAAGCTAATTTTTTTTTTAAAGTATCCAAATCTCATATATGTAAACGTGCGAACTCTAAATTGTTCCTAATACAAAAAACTTTCTTTCGAAACATACTGCAAACTTTACAAGTGCTATGTTCGACCCATACTTGAATACGCCGGGCCTTTGTGGTATCCAGATTTAGTTCGAGATCGTGAAATGCTGGCAAAAGTACAAAGACGTGCAACCAGATTGTCTTTTGGCCGTGTTAGACCTACGTACGAAGAGAGATTATTTATGGCAAACCTAACAACATTTGAAGAAAGACGTCTCCGATGTGACCTTATACTTTCCTTTCGAATTTTGAAATTCAACCTCGGCGACTTTCAAGCAGCTTTCCCCATCCATTTAGACGATTGTCTTCGTGGGCTCTTTCTAAAGCTAAAGAAAGAGCCTTTTAGAACTCGTTACAGGCAAAACTTTATAAGAAGCAGAATTTTTAATATTTGGAATGTTTTACCTCAGCAAATAGTTAATTCAGAAAATGTTAATAGTTTTAAAAATCAAATAGACACCTATATTTTTAATATTTAGTTTTTTAGGCTTAGAGTCAGTTATTGTTTTATTTATACTCTGTAACTTATTATAGGCAAAAAGGGACTTGATCCTCTGTCCTTATCATGTAATAATAATAATAATCATAAATACGTTGTTTTTAAGTTTTAATGTTATCAAAGTTTGAATATGTTGTTGCGTTTATTTTGTCCAGAGTTTATATTGTTAGTGTTTATAAATGATAGTTTAAAAATAACGTTTTCTATTAAGGCATTAAAAAAAACTAGATACATACTTTAGGAGGAAAATATGTTTTCTTTTTGGAATATTAATGCTCGACGCGAAGCAGAGGGCATCAAACTGTTCGCTGGAGAAAAAGCTCTATTTTTCTCCCTCGGTATGTAAATAGCTATTTTCGACAAGTTAATGCCTTCCAAAAATAAAAACCGCAACGCTCAGAACAAGAGAGATTATATTGTCTTTTATAAAAAAAACGAATAAATCTTGACTTTTTTTGGTTTGAAAAAAACAATGCCTTCGAGATTTTAACCGCCATTTATTCCAATTTAAAAAAGGGAATGACTAGAATAGCAATGACAGCAACCGTCTATCTCCACATCTCAATCTTCGTCAAATTTATCTTACAACAAACATCAATTTAGATTACAACGCTCTTTTAAAAACGGCTTTGTTAGTACCTATCAAGTTAACTCCAGATGATTTACGATTACTATTGATCAGCAGTCAAAGCTGAAACGATAATACCTTTTTACGCGGATTTCGGCATAATAAAATAAATACTGGGATGGCGTTTTTAAAAATATCCTCACATACATACTTTAAAGCGATGGGTCGTTATGTTTCCAGCCAAAATTAACATAACTGTTAGCTATGTCACATCTATCATATTTCTGCAATCTAATAACAAGTCTCTACTGGAACTAGATTGCCGGAGTAATAATAGACGGAGGAACATCTGACACAGTGTCAATCCGAAGAGGCGTACGACAGGGCTGTATATTGTCACCACTCCTATTCAATATCTATTCGGAGGCAATTATCAAAGAAGCTTTAGCGGAAGACATGGGAGGTATCAAAATAAAGGGAGTAAGTATCACCAATGTCAGAGCCGCAGACGACACCGTAGTCCTTTCCGATAACATATCAGACCTACAAAATATGATGAATAGAATAACTGAATATAGTGAGCATCATGGATTGGACATAAATATATTACAGACCAAACTGCTAGTCTTCTCCAAGAGACCCACTGCTGAAACAATTTTGATTAAAGGCAATCAGATTGAACAAGTCTCGTGTTTTAAATATCTGGGTACCATAGTCAACGCGTGGTGCGATTCGAAACGAGAAATTTGTTCCAGAATCGAACGAGCCAGGAAAACTTTCATAAACATGAAAAGATTTTTTACTAGTCCTGATCTAAGTTTGGAGCTCAGGGTTCGCATGATTAAATTTTATGTCTTTAGTGTGTTGCTGTACGGATGTGAATACTGGACCCTGGACCCTGCAACTGAAAAGAAAATTGAGGCGTTTGAAATGTACTTATATCGCCGTATGCTCCACATATCATGGGTCCAACGAATTACGAACGAAGACAAATGAAGAAGCCAAAAGAACTAATGGCCCTCATTAAAGAAAGAAAAACTACATACATAGGCCACATTATAGGACGCAATAAAAATGAACTGCTCAGACTTATAATTGAAGGAAATATTCAAGGGAAAAGATCTGATGGTAGACGTCAGAACTCCTGGTTGAAAGACCTCAGAAGATGGTTTGGGTGCACTTTCATTGAAGTCTTTTGAGCTGCTGTGTCCCAAACAGTGTTAGCTATGTGGATCGCCAACCTTCGAAAGGAGAGGGCGTCATAAGAAGAAGAAGAAGAATAACAAGTCACAATTTTTTAACTTTAAAATACGTTCATACCTTTAGTTACTTTGCAAGGAATCCAAAATATTTAGGAGTTCGTCAACAACAATACTATTTCTTCAGATTACAACAAACTAACAAACAGAGCACATTGTTCCTTGCAAAATTAAACTTCTTCTTCTTCTTTCTTCTCTATTTCGTCTCCGCAGCGTGCCTGCGACTTTAATCAATGGTAAGATTATCGCTGCATCTTCTTCGTAGTCTTCCCGTATTTCTTCTTCCCATGGTGATTTGTAACGAGCTATCCTTACTATTCTCCCTTTATTCACTCTACTTATGTGCTCATCCCATTCGCGCTTTCTGTTTAAAACTGTTCTTCACCTTGCATATTCGCCTTACATTGTCGCTCAATTTTTTGTCCAGTAGCGTTTTTTCACTAATTTTTCGAGGGATCTTTATCTCGCTTGTTTCCAGAAGCCTTTTTGTTCTTGTTGTATCCGGTCGGGTCCCTGCTGTGTAAGTCATTATGGTTCTAATGACGGTTTTGTATATTCTTGACTTGACCTCAATGCCCACGTGTTTATTTTTCCGTACAGTGCCGTTTAAACATTCAGCCACGCTTAGTGCCATTGTTTTGTTTTTGTCTTACCTTTATGTCGATATTGCCATATCCCGATAGTTCTATACCGAAATAAATTACAACTTTATAAGCACTGTGGCCTCAGAAAAAATTTATAACCAATAGAAATAAAACAACTTACGACTTCAACTGGCTGAGGTTTAAAAGAAATCATCCCCTACAAATTCTATTTAAAGAGACGCTTAACCCAGATACGCCATTCTATAGAGTCTTCTTCTTATAGTGCATCTCCTATCGGAGGTTTGCTATCATCACAGCTATCCAGACCTTATTGACTGCAGCTCAAAAGAGTTCAACATTGCTACAATTAAACCAATCCCTTGGGTTTTTAAGCCAAGACACTCGGCGTCTTCCAACCAATCTTTTCCTAAACTATAAGCTGGAGAAGTGCGTGTAGTTTGTCCGTGTGATTCTTCTCGAGAGTCCATGCCTCCACTCCATACAAAAGCGCGGAAAACACGTAACAACGCAGCATCCTCGTCCTAAGTCCAATCTTGATATCTCGACTGGTGAACAACTTTTTCATTTTCGTAAATGTTGACCCGGCTATCTTTATTCTCGTTCTTATTTCTCTTGTTTGATCACCAGATTTTTCTATCCAGGCTCCCAGTTATTTGTATGACTGCACATTCTCTATTAAGATGTCTGCTACTGACACATTTACATGGTTGTGATTTTGGGGGAATTTTGTAACTACCATTACCTTGGTTTTCTTAAGATTTATCTTTAGACCGTATTCGTTAGATCGATCATTTAATTTTTCTAGATGTTGTATGTCTCTTTGATTGCTCGTTAACAAGAAGGTGTTATCAGCATATCGCATATTATTTATAACTTCTTCGTTAATAACTATCCCTACCGATTTTTCTTGCAGGGTTTCTTTAAAAATGGCTTCGCTATACAGGTTGAATAGTATTGGCAATAGGATGCATCCTTGTCTTACATCACGACGAATTTCCATTTCCTCTGTTGGCTGGTTTTCTACCTTTGTATTTGCTCTTTGGCCCCGGTATAGGTTGATAATTATTCTCACATCGTCCAAGTCGATGTTTTTACTGACGAGTAGCTGATGTTATGTTTCACTTTGTCAAAAGCTTTCTCAAAATCGATGTTGCTCATGTCCTCCTTAAGTTTTCGGTTTATTCTTTTATAAATGATCTTCAAAAACAGGTATAAGTACAAAAGTAGATGTCAGCTATTGCTTAGGGATTTCTCCCCTATCATAAATGTTGTAAAAGTCCAAAAGAATATCAATCACATCGTCATCAAAGAGTTTGACAAGTTTTATGGGTATTTGATTATGACCAGCAGCTTTGCCGGGTTTTATTGTTTCCAAAGTATATTCTATTTTTATTTTATAGAGTAGATCTATCTAAAAATCAACAAGGACGACCGGCCCACTTGTTCAATATTTAACAGGACCCACTATATCCATTAAAAATACCTATTACCAATGCTAAGAAAAAGGATATGCTCGATCTTTCACTATACATTCCGTCAATATACCATTAATTTTACAAAAATCTGCCAGTAGATATTCCAACTCGGTCAAGCATACGTAATGCTGATAAGCGTTTATCTAATGAGGAAATAATATACGGTTAAAATACTAAACGAAATGACATTATGTTTGACTATGCCAGGAAGGTTTATTTATGAATACACACCCGTTCTGGGGTTTGCTAACAAGATTGTTGTTTTTAAAATAAAAATAGTAATTTTACTGAACCCACGAATATTACAATGTCCGTGACATTAGTAAATTTAGGAACGAGGATATCGATTACGAGAATAACTATTTTAATTATTTACATTAATCGATATTTTACTGTTGCTCCATATTTCTTATCTTTAAATCGATGATTTAGTTTATGAGTAAAATAAATTTTTACTAAAGTGATATTATCGAACCCACAATACCTATACATAAAAGAAATAAAATATTGCCACGAATCCAGCAGTTCATTTAGAATTACAAAGTAATTTTTAATTTATTGAATCTACGAATTGAAATCTACAGTGTGGAACAGCCAAATGGAATAAATTCGATAACGAATAAATGAGAGCGTGTTGGAAAAACCGCTTGGACACGTCGATTTGTATTTTTAGATGCGCATTTTTTTCAAAAAAAAAACAATTATATAGGGTGTGTCATGTGACAGTGGCCGATATCAACTTTTTTATTTTAAATACAACCCCCTGTATATTATTAATTTTTAAATTTTTTCAGAAAATTCTAGAAATAATTCATGTACAATGTCCCATACCTATCTTCAACTGTTTCGGAAATATTAAGTGTTTTCAGATGTATTACAAAAATTAACATGAAAAAAAGAAAATTATTTTATTTCATAAATAATGTAAAAAGAAAACATTAATTTCAATACAAGAGATGTTCAAAATGTTCGCCGCGAACGTCTTGGCTACATGCTATACTGGTAATAAATATCTTCTTACGTTACTCAACATCACAGGCGTGACTGATCTAATCGCAAGCGTGATTCGTCTTTTTAAGTTATGTTAGTTGAGTGGTTTAGTTTTGTATACAATACTTTTGACATATCCCCACAAAAAGAAGTCTAATGGCGTCAGATCAGGAGATCGTGCTGGCCATTCTATCAATCCGTGCCTCCCTATCCACCGATTTTGAAAATGTTGTTTTAGGTACTGCCGGACATTGATTTGGTAATGGGGCGGTGCTCCATCTTGCTGAAACCATAGTATATTTGCAGGAACTTGTGGGTTTGCTGGATCATGATATAAGTTT
This sequence comes from Agelastica alni, assembly GCA_950111635.1. Lineage (NCBI taxonomy): Eukaryota > Metazoa > Arthropoda > Insecta > Coleoptera > Chrysomelidae > Agelastica > Agelastica alni. The sequence continues at coordinate 3,477,405 of OX467710.1, forward strand.
GTCAAAGTTGGCACGACATTATTTTGGAGCAGTTCTAAATATTTATCTCCATTCAAGTTGCCATCAATGAAAAAGGGACCTACAATATGATTTCAAACAATTCCTGCCCAAACATTAACTCTTTCAGGATATTGCGTATGTTCCTTTCTCATCCAGTGAGGATTCTCATTAGACCAATAGCGGCAATTTTGACGATTAACATGACCGTGAAATCAGTTAAAATGAACGCATTAATGGTTTTTGCTTATTTTCTCAATATAAAGAGCTAAATGGAAAATAAGTATTGAATGTAATGTAGCGAATTTGTGAAATAAAATAATTTTCTTTTTTTAATGTTAATTTTTGTAATACATCTGAAAACACTTAATATTTCCGAAACAGTTGAAGATAGGTATGGGACATTGTACATGAATTATGTCTAGAATTTTCTGAAGAATCCAAAAAATAAATAATATACAGGGGGTTGTATTTAAAATAAAAAAGTTGGTATCGGCCACTGTCACATGACACACCCTATGTAATTATATTTTTTTTAAAAAGTTTTTCCGTTTTTCCCAACACGTTCTCATTTATTTGTTATCGAATTTATTCCATTTGGCTGTTCCACACTGTATATATAATTCACGGTATTGGATACAAATGTCAAAATTACTTTAATGTCCTGTGTAATTGATAATTTTAGTGTTATCAATCGGTAGAAGTTATAAATGAGAAAACATTTATTTTTCTTAGTAAAAATACGATCTAATTAAGCTTAAGTTAGTTATTAAAAATGTACAGTCATCACATGTTTTATACAGGGTGTTTTAAAAAAAGGTGACCCTGTCTTTAGAATTTTTAAAAAACTGAAAAATAATTGAGGGTTGCTAAGTAAAAAAATTTCGTAGCGCCATCCGTATTTAAAATAAAGGGCGTTGAAGAAAAAAAATGTATACACATTTATTACGATTTTGACGAAACTACTAAAAACATTGTAATGAAAATTAATACGAATATGTTTTAGAAACTGATACATCCCACGAATTTGTTTTTATATCTGAATCTCATAGAGGGCGCTAGTTACACGGTTCGTACCAAGTAGTATTGAACATAACCTTTTTAAGGTTATATTAATTAATTAAAATTCATATTAACTTAAACATTATTCAATTTTTTACCAAAAAGGTACTTCTGGTAAAACTCGATACTGTGTACCCTTTTTGGAATATTTTGATTTGAAAATTATGAAGTAAGAACCGATGCTGGTATAAAGTAATGATAAAGTTATTAATTATTATTATGATTAGTTAGTATGAAGTATTTTAATTAAAAAACTTTTGTCGCATAAATGAGACCTCATCGATAAAACGGATAAATTTTAAAAATTGGGATTAAGGGCTTTCCTTTTTTGTAACGTGTTACAATAATTCATTCTAATCGGTATATCTTGATTTTCTCTAAGTTTGCCATGGAAAACTGACATGTATTGATAGTTATGACGATAAGTCAACAATAATTAGATTTTTTAAACTTTGTTATTTGTAAAATTAGATATTGTTAATTAAAATGTACTCAAATGTTGGATACACCGACATGTTATGCAGAAAAGTTTCCTTCGACTGATTGATCCAGCTGCCAAGTTATTTAAAGTGTTAAACTATTTCTATATTCTTGCCATGACAATTACAAGCTTGTTTTTAATGAAAACGAAGTGAAATATAATTAAACAAAGAACGAAATTTCTATTGTTATAAATGTTAATGTTTATATTAATATTATCAATTGATATTTATTTGTTAATTAAGAAAATTAACAAACGAATAAAGCTAGAAAAATATTGAGAAATATGGAAATAACCTATTCGAGTAATAGTGGACAAGAATTTGAAAAATACGTAGATGTGGTTGATTGGTAAGTCTATAACTCATATTTACAAATAAAATAAATTGTCTATACATCTATGTCCGGGTGATCGGCATTTAATACTCTATAATTTTGAGGAAAGGCCAGGTCAAGAGTACCAACAACCGACGAGCATGTATGAGAGCACTGATGAAAGTAGAGGAAGCAAAAGATGTGTGTACGAACCGTAGCAAGTGAAAGGAAGTGGTCTCTGCCTACCCCCATGTGAAAATGGCGTGACTTTATGTATGTATGTATTTTATAATCGTTCGTACGGAGTAACCTCCCGTCGTGCGTCGGAGCTGACACACACCCTTTTTTGTATCAAAAATTCTGCTTGATGTGAAACAGTTATTAAACTGTCCGCCTTCATAATAAAAGACTTTTATTACCAATTATACTTATTGTAATCAAGTATTGTATTGTATTGTAATCAAGTATTTTACAACCCGAACAGAAGAGTCATGCAATGAATACAAAGAGATTATCACCGACTGGGTGCTAAGTAGAAAAATTGAGTAAAATGATCATATCACACGTATGACAGAAGAACGAATAGTGATTGCTTGAGATAAATCACCTTCGGGGAGGCGAAGCACAGGAAGGCCTCGAAAACGTTGGAGTGACAATCTACCTTCATAAAGCAAGTTACGATGAGGAACAGGTATTATGCCTAATTAGAAGAAAGAAGAAGCAATCAAATTACAGATTGTAAATAAATTGGGACGTAAAAAAAATAAAAAAGATAGTTCATAAAATGAATGTGGATTCTTAAAATTAGGTATCAAAATTGATTACCCAGATTTAATGTTTAATTATTTTTTTGCCATTAAATAAGATAAATTTGGTTTTTTTAACGACATAACTTTTCAAGTAAATGTTTAACAAATAAACTAGAAAAGAACATTAAAAATATGTCACACGAAGTTTATTTTGTTGCTGACGTAAATGTAACGATCGATCTAGCTTTTGAATGTGTATAACAATGCAACCTACAATTATCTCTTGCAATTGACAAGTAATGGAGAATAAAGATTTTTTATATTGTTATAATGGAATGTAAATGACAATTTCGGTGTCTTATCCAGATAATATATGAGAGGAAAACATTGACGCTCTTGCAGAACAACAGTAATAATATGACTGTTATTTTGCTTTTATTATTTACTAAAGCAACTTTATATTTATTTTATATTAAAAAAGAATTTTTTTTTTTAGATTTACTCATGCAATTTTTTAACCTTACATTCTCTTTATAATTTTACCTAAGTTCATAAAATGCGCTATTAACAGATCAAACACCAAGAAAATTAATATACATATATATATATATATATATATATATATATATATATATATATATATATATATATATATATATATATATATATATATATATATATATATATATATACAGAGTGGACCAAAAGTCTGGAAACGGACAATTATCTCGTAAATTGCTAGTCCGAATTTTACAAAAAATTGGGATAATCCTATTTTAAGAAACGAAGATTCCAGATTTGACATTTGCAATGTTCTCAAATTTGCCATTTCTCTGATATTATTAGTCACTTTGGTTTTTTAAATACATCACCCTGTATATTCAGTCTTTATTGAAATCTCCTCTTTAATACGAATTTGGCCATATGTAACAGTTATGATTCTATGTAGTCTAGAGGGTCTTAAATAAAAGAAGAAGAAGCCTAATTGTCTTAATGATTTTTTTAATAAAAACTTATTTTTAACCAAATTTAAACGTAATACTTGAAAGGTAATATTTTTACCATAATGATTACTTAATCTGGTGTTTAAAATGTGCACAGATAATTTTCCGTATATATATATATATATATATATATATATATATATATATATATATATATATATATATATATATATATATATATATATTGTTTAAGATTTGTAACTGATGTATGTACCTATTTTTAAAATGGGTATTATGTGGATCGATTATATTTTTTTTGACAGCTTACACAGGTTGTTTATTTTAATTAGAGGTTAGGTGATTTATAAATATTTGAGTACATAAGTACACAAATACTATATGGCGTAAGTTACTCAGTTTATAATGCCACGAAAATTACAAACATTGCATTTGCTTATAATAATCATAAATAAAAATTTTACAACATATATTTGATATATTTTTAATATATTATTATTTACTTAATGTTTATACTTAATATTAATAGTTACATAAAAATTAAACTTTGAGCTTAAATAACTTTTAAGCCAATAGATTTAGCAAAAAATTATATAAAACCTTTTTTGTAAAGCGTTAAATTTACAATAAACATGTCGCTATTCATTATTTATGATTTTTGGTCGCTGAGTTATAGAATTCGAAAAAACATAAAAAATTTTCCATGGTATTTTCACAAAAAAATTAGGTTAAATTGCAGACAATCTTTAAGTACATATTAAGAGCTCAAATTTTTAGGGAATTTTTTATTATTAATTTAAAAGCATTTGTTAAGCCCCTGAAGCAAGGAAATTCGAAAACACCCCTTTTAAGGACCTCCCTAAATTATAATATATATATATATATATATATATATATATATATATATATATATATATATATATATATATATATATATATATATATATATATATATATAATGTGATGCTAATTTCCAGAAGCACTGGCATCAGCATTGTGTTGCTTTACTCCGGATATGCTAGCATCAGCTTAAAGAAACAACAAACATTATAAGTAGGGTGACGAACCTTAATTATTGTTCTTTTTAATTTTAATTCTTGAAGAAGAATAAACATTGTATTTTACAAAATAGTATTTAATTATAAAGTTCCAAATTTGTTAGAAATTTATTTTTGGAAGTTAAAGTAATTAACATTTCTCTCTCCCTCTCTCTCTCTCTATATATATATATATATATATATATATTTATATATATATATATATATATATATATATATATAAAATTTAACTAGAAAAATCTTGCAAAACATAATTTAATATTTATTTAAAAAATACAACTTAATAATACCATGCAAATTTTAACCAATCCTGCCAAGATAAGTCCAACTAGCGTGTAATGGGCCACGGTTAATTTGATATATTTAATTTTTCCCTTTGGAATAGTTTCCAGCGGATCTTGAAGAAGGTACATTCTGCCGCCCCTGGCGAACGTATGAAAATATTGTTCCCAATCAAAGTTCTTCATATTAAATTCGAATATCAATTGATCTTCTTTGTTCAGTTTTTTCCAAAGTTTTTGTATATTTTTATTCGTAAATACCCATTCTCGGGATATAAAATAGGAAAACACTTCTGAAAATTTGTTTATTTTTCGGTAACTTTTAACCATCCTAAAACACACAAGAGTATTAGTGTAACTGTCTTTACATTGATGGCAGAGCTTTTCTCGAGAAGAAATATCTGTAGCAGTGGTAGAAGTAATACCTTACTTACATTTGTTCTTTTCCCAAACACATGGCTATGAAATCGACAATATGGGATGGAATCGTGTGCAACAAAAACAATGCCAAAGTGTAGAGCCATTTGGATTTTATTATCAACAAGAACCCGTACCACAGACATTTCTCAGAGGGTACCTTTAAAAGATGTTTTCTGCTAATAGTGTGAAACTCATCTAAAAAATAAGTTTTTTTATATTTTAATTAACATTATTTATAAAAAGTGTTTGGTTAAAAGGTATCATTTGCGAATTAATAACCAATGGGTTATCTCATGACAGTTTATGTCATGTCTGCTTTTTTATTTTGTTAAGTTCAAACAAAAATCCTTTTTTAGAAATGTTAATTTTACAGGATACACGGAGCTTTCACGGAATGGTTTAACATCAAAAAGGGTGTAAGACAGGGATGTGTGGCTTCTTCATAGCTGTTTAACTTATACATAGACGATTGTTAAAAAGATTTAAAAGAGAGTGCGTAGGGATTAAAAATAAATAATGTGATCGTCAAATGCCTTCTTTACGCCGATGATCAAGTCATATTAGCGTCATCTAAAGAGGAGTTACAGGCGATGGTTCAAGTTACGCATGATGGCCTGAAAATCAAAGAAATAAAAATAAATGTAAGCTAAACGAAAGTAATGGTTTTTAAAAAAAAAAGCATTAAAAACTGTGAGGTTCTGATTAAGGAAAAGAGAGTGGAACAAGTAAATGAATTTGTGTACTTGAATTCAAAGTTTACATGAGATGGAAAGTATGACAGTGACATTAAGCTAAGGGTGTTGGCAAGAAAACAAATGAATGGGGCACTGCATAGCTTTAAGAGCAGCAAGAAAGTGTCAAAAAAGGCACGTCTGGCTGTGCAAAGAGGTGTGTTGGTTCCTACACTTATTTATGGTAGTGAATGTTGAGTAGTTTAGTAGTCTGAGAAGTATAGCCTAAGTGAGTCGGTTGGAGAAAGTAAATAATAGTAAGATAAGAAAACGCTGTGATGTAAAAGAAGATGTGGTTACAAAGATAGAAAAAGAAATGCTTAGATGATTTGGACACGTAGAAAGGATGGATAAAGGAAGATTGCCGAAATAAATTTACTAATGAAAGTAGAGAAAGCAAAAAATGTGTGTAAGAACCGTAGCAAGTAGAAAGAAGTGGTTTCTACCTACCCCTACGGAAAAAAGGCGTGACTATATGTATGTATGTATGTATAATTACCCCAAGTAATGGGACTTTCAGGTGTGCAAACATAATTATATATCGGAGTATTGGATGTTTCTTTAGTTTTTTCCAGTGTATTTTTGAAATCTTCTTTTCTCCTAAAAAAACAAAATTTATTATGATAACGAAAAAATATAAAACTACTAAAATATCAATCCCATTTTAAGAGTGCCTGCTTGTTTCAAAGCTTACAAAGTCAAGAAATATATTTATTGATTAATGTAAGTTTTTTTTATTTTAATGACAAATCAGAAATATTTAAAAAGGACCCACTTGTTACAGGCGACGTCCCAGCCAGTTGCAATTACTGAATTACTGACGTAATCAGCTGGAACCATATCTGTCTTATTACTTTTGCATCCATGTAAAGTTCTTAGTAATCCTATGGAAGCACCTAAAACAACGCCTATGACACCATACACATTACTTATCCAACCAGCAATGGGCTCTTTCGCAGTCGAAATAACTGAAATATTAAAAATAATCACCATAAATTTGTTGTTTTAAGTATGCTAGAGCTAAAAACTGCAGATTTGCTATTAAATACAGCTTAGTCGTAGAATATGTACCCGTACGTCATAACGGTTGGATAAAATAAAAAACAGTGAAATAAGAGAACGCTGTGGTGTAAGAGAAGATGTGGTTACAAAGATAGATAAAAAAATGTTTAGATGGTTTGGACACGTAAAAAGGATGAATGAAGGAAGTTTGACGAAACAAATTTATATGGCGAGTGTGAATGGTTGAAGAAAAGCCAGGTCAAGAGTACCAACAACCGACGAGCATGTATGAGAGCACTGATAAAAGTGAAGGAAGCAAAAGATGTGTGTAAGAACCGTAGCAAGTGGAAGGAAGTGGTCTCTGCCTACCCCTACGGAAAAAAGGCGTAACTATATGTATGTAGAACAAAAAAAGTCAAGCTGAATTTTGCAATTTATAAATTATACTATTTTTAATACAGAATTTTAAGATCTTTTAAATACTATAATTATTGCATGTTAGGAATATTTGTATAAAAACTATAATGACAATATTTCCTAAAAAGAGATAGTTTTAGAAAAAAAAATAGGAATTGAAGAACTTTAAACTTGTGTCAGTATTGAGAAAATAGCATTGAAGACGCTATAATAGTGAAAAATTATTGTAAGTGATAATCAAGCATTGTTTATAACAATTAAATATTCTTACTAGCAAATGATTATTGATCATAATTTAAAAAAAAAAAAAAATAGCTTTCGCTTATGAAATGATAAGAAAAAGTTTGAAAGTATACGGTTGACATAAAGATTGAGGATCTGCCACAAATGATCAATGAACAAAATCATATTGGTACAAATTATGATCTTAAAATAAATAGCAATAAAACAAAGTTCATGATAGTAAGCAGACGTATACTCCCATAAAATAATGAAAGATTAATAGCAGACGGCCAAACTTTAGAACGTGTAGCACAATATAAATATCTAGGGAGCTGGTTGCATGAAGATTGGGATAATGACAAAAAAATTAAATGCAGAATTGAAACAGCTCGAAATAACTTTTTTAAATATAAAAGCGTGCTAACTAGTCGTGACATTAAATTAAAGCTAAGATTACGTTATGCCAAATGTTATATATCGTCGACCTGAACATTGAAGTCATCTTTCGTCAACAAAATAGAAGCATTTGAAATATGGATGTATCGTAGGATGTTAAGGGTGCCATGGATAGGCAGAGTAACCAACGATGAAATTCTAAGAAGAATCGGCAGAGATCGTGAATTAATGCTTAATGTCAAAAAGAAGAAAACATCGTATTTTGGACATATAATGCGAAACTCAAAATATCAACTGCTACAACTCATTGTCAAAGAAAAAATAGAGGGAAAGCGAGGGATAGGCAGAAAGCAAATGTCATGGTTAAAAAATATAAGAGATTGGACGGGGTTAAGAACGATAGGAACGTTGGTACACACAGCAACCGACAGAGAAATGTATGGAATTGTGGTCGCCAACATCCAACAATAGTGGATAATGCAATGCAACGGTTGATAAAAGGAGAGATAAAAACAGTGTGTTTTTATTTTATTATAAATAAATAATGGTAAAAGTAAAGTAGTATAATTAAATGACATGCAATTTTTTTAATAAATGCTTACCTATAGACGGTCTGTAGATAGCTATGGGTAATTGTTTACCTTCATTAAAAATAATTTCTTCTGCTACACATTTCGTAAAAGTGTATGTGTTTGGATAGTCACCAATTAATCTGAAAAATTAAAATAAAAAAATGTATGTGCCTTTTTTACGATATATTGAATTATTGTTTATACATAAAAGCGATAACAAAATGTACTTACGACTTGGTAATAGCCTCTAACCGATTATCATTTAAGCAATCAATGAGTGTTAATAGTTTATCAGAGGTAATAGGAGGTTCATACAATTTTTCTTCTATTGTTGTATGAACGCAATTAGAATATGCAGTTGAAATATGGACAAACGCCTACAAAAATGTTATTGATAAATGATGTTTATTATAATTAAACCTATTAAATTTAGCTAATTTAGTATACGAACTACTATAAAAAAACCAACATGGGTATCCTGGAGCAGATACTCCTCTAATAGCTGATATTAAAATAAAGCTTAAAAAAGTTCCAAAATACCATAACTAAGTACCAACAGAATACAAGTAGACATAACATATTTAAAGTCTCGCCTTTTCCCATAGGGGTAGGCAGAGACCACTTCCGCTACGGTTCTTACGCACATCTTTTGCTTCCTCTACTTTCATCAGTGCTCTCATATATACAAGTAAAAAAGATTTAAATAACCAACTGAGCAAAATTAAACATAAAATCGACAGTTCATAAATCTGGAATACTAAATAATATTTTAAAAATAATGGAAAAATACACTAAAACGAATCAAGACAGCGGAAAAACAACAGAAAAAATATAAGAAGAAACGGAAAATAATGAAGCAATAAATTAGTATGGCAAAGAAAAATGGACAGAGTATAAGTGCATTTAAATGGAAAAATTGGAAGACAAACATATTACGTTCCAGAAGATACATGATTTTGTCAAAAAAGAACGTCCGAAAAACTGTAGCGACTGCAAAATAGTAAGCATTACGATCTACATCTCAACAATATTGCTACGAATTATCCACAGAAGAATAAGAATAAAAAGAAAATTTGAAAAAGAGTGCGTATGGATTAAAAATGAATGATCGTCAAATGCCTTCTTTACGCCTATGATCAAGTCATATTAGCGTCATTTGAAGAGGAGTTGCAGGCGATGGTTAATGTTATGCATGATGTCCTGAAAATCAAAGATACTTATAAAAATAAATGTAAGCAAAACGAAAGTATTGGTTTTTAAAAGATAAAAAGCATGACAAACTGTGAGGTTTTAATAAAAGGAGGAGTGAAACAAGTAAATGAGTTTGTATACTTGGGTTTAAAGTTTACGAGAGATGGAAAATATGACAGTAACATTGATCGAAGGGTGCTGACAGGAAAACAAATGAATGGAGCACTGCATAGCTTTATGAAAAGCCACAAAGTATCGAAAAAGGCATGTCTGGATGTGCATAAAGAAGTTTTAATTCCTACTCTTTTGTATGGTAGTTAATGTTGAGTTTGGCAGAAGAAGCAAACAAATAAGATAAATGCTGAGGAGATGAGTAGTCTGAGAAGTAAAGCCAGAGTGACTCATTTAAAATAAGTAAGGAATAGTGAGATAAGAGAACGCTGTGGTGTAAAAGAAGATGTGGTTACAAAGATAGATAAAGAAATGCTAAGGTGGATTGGGCACGTAGAAGGGATGGATGAAGGAACAAATAAACATAAAACATAAAATTTAAATTTTTTTTAACTGAATAATTTTTATTTTATTATTATTTTTATTTTTTTTTCATTATTGTAGTATGAAAATCAATTTTGTTATAAAGGGTGGTTTTTAACGGTAAAATATTGCAACAATGTATAAATTATAAAATCAACTATTTTTATATTTAAAGTTAATCATTATATGCGACATAAAAAAATTCAGAAATATTTGTTTTTTAAAACTTTCAATGAAGGGTGGTTTTTAAGGGTTAAAATATTATAATGATACGTAAATTATATGATAAACTAGTAAAACATATTTCAACTTATCATATATCAACCATTAAAATTTTTTAGATCCGAAAAATCGTTTATTTTTCCTTATTTTGATGTTGGGGGTGATTTTTAGGGGTAACTTATAGGGTTAAAATATTAAATCATATTGTGAACTATGATGGAATATATAAAAAGTATAAATACTTCATGATCAAACATTTTTAAAATAAAAAACGTTATATCATTACTTTTTTTATTTTTTATCATAAGGGGTGGTTTTCACCACTTTAAAATTAAAAGCATACTTTGGGTATGTCACTTTTAATCTAGAGGGTATAATATACTTAAATCCAAATTTTTATGAAAATCAGTTTATTTGGTAAGAATTCAGAGGTTACACCCCATTTTTGAGTTAAATGACTAGACTAATAAACATTTGTTATAGACAAAGTTCAAAAGAAACTCTAAAAATCTTAAACTTAAAATCAATGAAGTTTATCCTAAATAAGGTTGTAATTGTATTGATTTAATACACAGATTTTTTACTCCTGATCAACTGTTGACGACGTACAAGACTTAAACTCGACCTCTACTGGAGTATTGCTCGCACATTTGGGGTTCAGCACCAAGGTATTCTCTTCGTCTTCTAGATTCCATTCAGAAAAGAGCCATTCGCTTGATAAACAGCTCAACTCTCACAGATACCCTTCACCCTCTAGAACATAGAAAAAAAGTTGCAGACCAGTCATTACTCTACAGATATTTCCATGGCAGATGCTCCAGAGAAATAAAAACTCTTGTACCACCATTGGCCACATTCGGCCGAAGAACTCGGCACGCTGATCAGTCTCACCCATTAACTCTCAAGATTGACACTTCATCAAGAATCCTTCTTTTACAGGGCTGCTACGGAATAGAATAAGCTTCCAAAATCAGTTTTTCCAGAGAACTATGACCTGCAACTTTTTAAAAAGCGTGCCCACAATCATTTCCTTTCTATAATCCCTTCCCCTTCTAATAGTCGCAGTGCGGGCCGTCCGCGGCCCACACGATAGGTCTACCCTTTTTGCGACTATTTTCATTAAAAAAAAAAAGTTGACTTTGTGTTTTTAAAACACGTAGAAACCAGATATCTGTTGTATACCAAATTGTTTAATGGTAAAATTATTTTTCCTAAATTACTATCACAAATTAATATTTTTGTTTATAAAATAACATTTAGACACAATATACTGTTTTATACAAGAGAGATCAAACCAATTTAATGTTAAAGACACCAATAAATATGTGTAAAATAAAAAATAAATCTTGTCGATTTGTTTTAAATATGTGTCACTTGTTTTTAATTTGTTACTTGTAATTTATACTTATTCAGTGTAATTCATTTTTTTTATGTAACTTAAACAATAATGCTATTTTTATTTATAATTGTAGAAAAATAGCAAAATAAATAAAAACATGGTTGGGCAATAATTATTATCAAATTCTAAATATCATTTCCAAGCTATTCTACTGCCCACAGTTAAAACTTTTCTGTAAAAACCATTCTTTGAACGCATATATATCACTATGATCGGGTTTTTCAAAAAAACTTGGGTTACCTTTAATTTTTTCATATCCTTTGCTAGTCTGACTAAATCTCGAACTGCTCTTACGTTAATATTGGCAGCAGTTCGAAGTTTTTCATCAAATCTAACCGTGGCGGCGTAATGAAATACGAACTCAACTTCTGCTTTTAATAATTGTATATCTTCGTCATTTAAACCAAAATTTGGTAGATTAGCATCACCAGGTACCATAAAAATTTTATCTTTTGCGTTCGGGAACTTCTTTTTTAATGGTTCCATGCACTGAAATAAATAAATCATTTAGTAAAAACCCCAATTGAGTGCGACAAGTTTACTTGGCCACAAGGGCACGCTTACGTCAGACACAATATACGAAACGTAACTCTCTCTCTTTCTATCTTGATATCTTATATCTCCCTCTCAACTTCGTTCGCCTCACCCGACCACACTTAAAAATTACGTTCACGAAGTAACTGTCACTGTCACTGTTGAAATTACAAAGTTTATATTTATATTAAGATATTAAATTTTTTTGTGCTCACATTTATCGTCGCATTTGTGTTAAAAAATATTATGTTCAACCCGTGCGATTTTGTCAATTGCTTACTCGAGCGAACGCCAACTTATGGTACTAGTTGCACAATATTCTATTTTTTGGGTTAAGTAATATACCGAATGGTAGTTTTTACATTTATGCGATATCTAATTAAGTTTTGTACCATTTTGGTGTATTTGTAAAACGGTCCTGAGTGTTAATTATTTTTAATAAGTGATTCCTTTTGTAGACTCTGTGTATCTGTTAGCATTTTTTCACGTTTTATTTTGTATCTTTCCATGTTTAATTAAAAAAATTATGTGATTTATTTCGAACTTAAATCAATACAAACGTATTTTCTTTAGTGTTTAAAACCGACAAATTATGGAACAATAACAAACACATGTTTTTTACAGATTTTCTTAAACTGTGCTAAAGTAAAAACATAATGTGGGTTAAAAATTCAATAAACAGGGTGTTTCTAATTGCATGCGAAAAAATTCGGGATGTGATTGCCCGTATAAAATTACGACCAATCTTTTTTATAAAAAAATTTTCTTAGCTAACCTCTTTCAAGATATAGTGAGTAAAATTATATTTAAATTTTTTTTTTAATTTTGGCATTTATTATGAATCGTATTTTATTCTTGCATTTTTATCCTTACTGTTTTTCACTCTAAATTCGTAGTTTATTATTAAATAAAGAATAAAAAACATAATATTGTAATTTTTTTTTACCGAATCCATTGGTTTTTTAAAATTAAGAAATGTTTTTAAACAAACAGGGATTTTATTTTACAAAACGAAATTTCATAAAAAAGATTTGATGTTAAATAAGGTGAGGGATGCTAATTTTATCCCCTTATAATGTCACTGGAATATTGAAAATATATCGGTTATTAATCCTTTGCAAGTGTACGGAAATTAAAAAATTTTAAGTTTTTATCTTTACTTAAATTTAGAAAAAGAATTAAACATAATTTTTATCACAAAGTTTAAGGGGTGGTATCTCGTAAGGGGGTCGGCTGAGGACATTTTGTTATGGGAAAGATTCATAATAATTTTATATGGGTAATCAACTAAATTTTTTTGCATACATTTGAAAAGACCCTGTATTTAATAAAGCTATTTAAGAATATTTAAGTAAATTAATATCGGTAAATAATTTTTATTTGTGTATTTTATAAGTGGGATTTTACCTAAATAATTCTATATTATAAATACAGGGTGACCAACCGAAAACGAAAAAGAGCCAATTGCAGGAACTTTGTCAACATTTTAGAAAAATTTTCAGATCCGTCGATTTTTTATTAAAAGGGGACAATCTTTTCCGGTATTTTTGACTCCACTGCTAATTACATATTAAAATTCCAATTATTTTACTCACTACGTAACTGATTAAATGTTCAAAGTGATAACTACCCACTTCCATACAATAATAAAGATTTTGTTCAAAACGTTCACGCACATTCCGAAGAATTTCCGAAATAATTCGACGGCACTCGTCAACGATTCTTTGACGCAAATCTTCCAATGGCGCTGGTTGTATTTTAAAGATTTTACTTTTCAGATGTCCCCACAAAAAGAAATCGAGGGGCGATAAATCTGGAGATCGCGGAGGCCAATAAATGCTGCCTTTTCTCCGAATCCAATGTCGTGGAAAATGTTGGTCTAAATATTGACGAACAATCACCGCATAATGCGGAGGAACACTGGTTTGTTGAAAATAAAAATTATCTTCGTCATACTGTGGATTATTTTCAAAGATAAGTTTTACATTTTAAATCTAATTTTTCAATAGGTATTTAAAAATTTAAAGACTATTGTACAGAGAATTGTCAAAACTTGTAAGAGACATCTTATTCGACCTCCAATGCCATTTAAAAAGTTTAGGGTAACTCTTACCCTCGCTTGATGTTGAAAGTAGTGGAGTCAAATATACTGGAAAAGAGTGTCCCCTTTTAATCAAAAATCGACGGGTATGAGCGTTATTCTAAAATGTTGACGAGGTTCCCGCAATTGGCTCTTTTTCGTTTTCGGTTGGTCACCCTGTATATTAATACTTACAGGGTCATCAAAAAGTTCTTTAAGTCTGGTCTGTGGATCTTTTTCTTTCTTTGATCTGACTATAATAAAAATCTTATTAACATTGCAAGATCTCAACAATTTTTCCATCGTTAATTTTCCCAGCAAACCTGTCGCTCCTGTTATTAATATTGTCGAATTCCTGTAAAACTTTTCAAGTTCGCTGTTTTCTTCGGCCATACAAACGTCATTGTTCATAATGGAGTTAAGCCGGTCCATTTTGATAACTAAAACTAATTTTAAATTGTGTAAGTACCATAAAACCAAATATTTATTTCTTTTTTACGAGTAATTAATTATTGTTATTAAGGAATATGTTATTGGACTGATCAATAATGTAAGTAATATAAATCAAATTTTAATAAAGAAATTAAAATAAGATTGGCTAGAAAATCATATTTAGCTCAGGGAGCATTTTGCGAATGCATGTATATTGTTTAATTTGGTAATTTAAAATTTAAAAAATTTTATAAAAACCACTCGAATAAGAAGTAAAATATTTGTGTAACAATAAATTTTTCGCCGTTTTCCCGAAAGGTATTTATTGTTATTTTAGGTAATCTTGTAACATAACAAAAAAAAAAGTAAAAATTAGAACAAATTTTTGAAAAAAATGAATTCAAGCACACACAAAATATCCAAAACAAAAAAAAGCTGCAGCAATACATAAAACCTTTTTGTTTAATAGTTATGTGTTTATCTCACACCTATTTATTTTAGTTTAAAATTATTTTTTTTTTTAATATTTTAGAGTAATTATTGTAATTTTTTTTTAATTATACTCTGGTTTTTTTAAATTAAATGGTTAAAAATGTTGTTAATTTTCTTAAATATTTTTTGAGTCCAACTCATTTGGTTATTTTTAAAAAAAAATTGTTTATAGAAGATTTTCACTTAAATTTTAAACACGGTATTTATTAAAAAAAAAATAATAATTAACGGTGTTTTTTAAGCACTCACTAAAGCAAAAAATATTTGTGTGACTTACTTGTCTATCATTAATAAACCAAAAAAACTGCTGCTATCCGCAAAACTAGAAAACGAGTCTTAGACAATGAATATTTTAATATTTATAGGTAAATTAAAACATCATTACCTGCTGCATTCCCCTCTCTTGTATGACATTTAGAAGCGTAACGATTTTTTAATAAAGGACTACATTAGCATTTTTTTAAGTCAATTGGTTGAATTGTAAAAAAAGGCGAAAAGTTTTTTAAATAATTCATGATAATTTGTAAAACTTTCGCTATTAACCAAATTTACGACAGACGGTCTTTATATAAAGTGAGTCCATAAAGTTACGCATTAATTTATTATATTAGCTAAATAAACAGTAATAAAGAAAACCCAAAACAGGTCGTTTTTTGATTTTATTTGCTATTTAAAAAAAAATGTATCATACAAGGTAAATAACCTTTGAAACGTAGGAATTGGAAATATACCTTAACGGCTGCGTCCTACGCCACAACAGAGTTCCAAAAATCAAGACCTGCTACAATATAATCCAAAAGCTTACTTGAACATCCTGGGGAGCCTCTGCGGCAACACTAAGGTGTTCAGCTCTAGGCCTTGTATATCCTTCCGCCGAATATGGAGCCCCAGTGTGGATTAACAGCGCACACACTTACTTGGTTGACAGGCAGCTCAATAATACTATGCGACTAATATCAGGGAGAATTAGGAGCCCCCCAACACAATGGCTCCCCCTGCTAAGTCACATCCTGCCCCCACTTCCAAGAAGATCAAACGCCCTAAGCAAGAGTTTAAAAAAATCATGAAAAATCCGCAGCTTCCACTGCAACAAGACGTGCCAAGTCTAATAAACAGATTGAAGTCTAGACACCCTCCTATTTCAACTGTCATAGGGATCCCGGAGAACAACTTCGATGTCACTCAGGAGTGAAGACGAGAGTGGTAACTGTCCGCCTGCCCAGAACAACAGGGCCTACCGTGCGTCGAGAATCAGCCACCTAGACACGATCTCCCTCGCAAAACTTGGACTGTACTAAACCGCCTAGTAATCAACCACGGTAGGTGTGCAGAATTTCTTTACAAATGCCAAAAGATCCCCTCCCCACAATGCGACTGTGGACATAAAAGACAAACCATCCGCCATCTTCACCAAGAATGCCCTCTGAGAGCTTACGAGGGAAGGCATCAAGATTTCTTGACTCCTACACCTGCGGTCATGGACTGGATCAATAATCTGGACATAAACTTGTGACACCTGACTACAGTAAAACATCTATAAATCTAAACTTTAACAATACTATTTTATTTTTTTAATAACATATATATGACTAAGCCTATTAAAGTAGGTGCTTGCTTACTACATGTCTGTATTGTTTAATGTGCTTGCGTTTCTATACAAATGTATATCTTATTTTGTATGCTATTTTTATATGATGTGATTGCCATACGATAAATGAATAAATAACCTTTGAGTCAGTACCAGTTTCGGGTCTTTTCTAATACGTCCCCGCATTTCCAATTTTTTTTCTATAGCCACCAAGTGTTAATTTTTGTTCATTATTACTGAACACGAGTCTAACTTATTTAATTGATTTGTTAGGCTTTCCCTACCCGGTAAACAATGTACCATTTATTCATTAAAAAATTCTAAAAATTTAAAAGTTTACAATTTCGAATTGAGTCATTCATTAATTTTAATAAAAATAAAAGTATTGACAAATTTATTTTTCTAATGACCCTAAAGAAGTCTTTGATACACGTTCTTTTTAGATATGTTTATGATTGACTTATTACTTAATTATTATTATTTATACTTAATAATTAAAATAAGAGCGCTACGTCATAAATTAATAATAAAAATAGTTCATAAATACTGTTACTGAAGACATCACAATGGCCACATTCGCTGACGACATCGCAATCTTAACAGCAGATCCAGATCCCATCACGGCTACTAGAAAATTAAAAAATTATTTAAACATACTTTTAAATAACCAGTTAATTTCGCTGCATGTTAACCTATACTATAGGTATATGTGGGTCGATTATGTATCAGAAAACAAAATACTTCACTGGCTACATGCCGCAGCAGGCATTGAATTACATCTGGTACATAATCGTGTATAATACCCAGTACGGGTCTTTTATGCAAATGTTTGTTAAGTAAAAGAAGGAAATATTAAATTTATCTCCTCGAAGTGACGACCTATGTACCGGTTTTGGGGTGTTGCTATTAATCAAAATAGGGTAGGTCTTTCGTTCGACGAGACAAATTTAAAACTTTCAACTCTCACCAAGTATACACGAAGGACTGCACGAAAAGCGCTAGTAACGACATCTACACCTTTTTTATATTTATTTTCGCTCTCAAGAATTTTTAGAGTTTTCTATAATAGTATTATAGTTTTCCATAATTTAAACATACAATAACAATGGCAAAAAACCGGAAAATTACCGTCAATAACGAGAAATCTGCCCAAGTAACATTTACCACAAAAAGAAGTAACTGTCCGCAGGTCAACGTTAACAACGCTCCAATACCAATAAAACCAAATGTCAATTACCTGGGACTTAAAATGTACGCAAACAAAGCAAAAAATCGAAACTTCACTCACAACAATCGGACAATCAACCAGCTATACATGATCTCTTTAAAAAACAGAAGACTTAAAAGAACCTGGCCTGATGACCTAACTAACAAAACAGTCTGGGGAACCATCGCTGGATGGTACCCAACACAAGCAAAGAACCGACAAAACATTTACTCATTACTTCAAATGTACAAGAATGGATTGTATTTATACTGTACTAATAAATAAATAAATAATAAATAAATTTATTAAAAAATAAAAAATTAGGGGAATATTTTAACGTAATGATTGTTTTGATTTTCAGTTAGTATCAACTTTTTTTAAATGACTCCCAATGTTAATAGCACAAAGGTTAACTCATCTTTATGTTTTTTAAAACATTGCTTTAAATTTGAGGAACCAAAGGTGAAAAATCCAAATTTCAAATTCATTAGCAAACAATTAAAATGTATCATTATAAATTCAAATCAATACCAAACCAAATAACCATGTTTTAAGTTTCTATTAGCATAATCATACACGAAAATTACATAATACAGGGGTAAATTTTTTTCCATGACTTTATGAACAGCCGAAAAATATCAAAAAGACACGTCTGGCTGTGTTGGTTCCTACACTTATATTTATGTATGGTAGTAAATGTTGGGTTTGTCTGAGAAATATAGCCGCAGTAACTCGGTTGGATAAAGTAAAAAATAGTGAGATAAGAGAACTCTGTGGTGTAAAAGAAGATGTGGTTACAAAGATAGATAAAGGAATGCTTAGATGGTTTGAACACGTAGAAATGATGGTTTAAGGAAGATTAACGAAACAAATTTATAAGGCGAACATATCTCGTTCAGATCAACATTGTTTTAAAGAAAGGCCAGGTCAAGAGTACCAACAATCGACGAGCATGTATGAGAGCACTGATGAAAGTAGAGGAAGCAGAAGATGTGTTTAAGAATCATAGCAAGTGGAAGAAAGTGGTCTTTACCTACCCCTACGGGAAAAAAGCGTCACTATATGTATGTATTTTTTTCCAAATTTGTATTAACCTTAGCTAACGATGCAATTAAAATACGTAAAAGTACTAGCCTTGACAACCCAGCCAATCAAGTTTATTGGTGACTATAATTTAGTGTTTTTTAAGTGCTAATTAGTTACAAAAATCAAAATTTTTATTTTTGAAGTGAAAACTTCTTTAGCGGCGTTGTACACTTTTTTTGTAATGGGTAAAAAATGTTAAACTTGCGTCAGGACACGTGATCTGATCGAAAATTCGTAAGACGGATGGAGAGTAGACAGCTGGCGTGGCGTAGGAGAGAGAGGGGGATCTCTTTCTACGGCGCGGCGAAAATGTATGCCTGCGCCGGCTGTTTTCACTTCTGCCGGCACGCCCAGAGTGCAACCCGTCGTTTTTTATTGTTTTTACGTAAAAATACTTAAAATAGATCATTACACTACATTATTTATATTTAAAAAAATCTATAAAAAAAACCCGATTATTTCGAACTCTGTCAGGTACTTATTAGTTTTGTATTAAAATGAAAAATAAAAATGTTAAACCCGATGAAAAAAGATGAAGATCAAAAACAGTTATAAATTTAAGAAAATATTGTTCTTATGCAGGCCCGTAGCCAGTAATTTTGTTTGGGGGGGTCCCAAAACGTAGTTATAAATTTTGGGGGGGAGGGCGAAAATGGTTAATAGGTGTCTTGCATTGATATTTGTTATCAAAGTTGGACTCATTAGTAAAAAACTGCTTTATTGTTATTAATATTGTTACTGTAATTTTAATTAAGTATTAGTCAAGCACATACATATGTTGTTTGTCAAACAAAAGCATCAATTCCAGTAAAAAATTTTTTAACTTTCGCGATTTCTTTGCTGCCGTAATCTCGAGAACATCATTCGGATCAATACCTAAGTTTCCATGAATTGACATACGGCGAGTGCACTAAGTCTTTCATTGCCCGTTGAGTTACGTAAGTAAGTCTTGATTCTTTTCAGTGTCGAAAATGACCTTTTCACACTTGCCGTTGTGACCGAAAGAGTTACCAAAACTGTTAAAAGATATTTGATTGTTGGAAATCTGCTCGTGTCACAAAAATACAATAGCTTTTACAGCGGATTTTAAGACTCGATCATCAAAGTATGGTGCAAGATGATACAAGTCATCTACTTTTTCAATTAAAGCAAATCCAGGGAGAAGTATCTGTAAGCTTAAAAAAATTCCCGCGTTCTCATTAAAAAATTCGTCTGACAAATTCTGAATCAGCGTATCGAGGCAAGGAATAAAAACAGCAGACTGAAAGTACGATTCAACAGAGTCCGATTAATGATTGAAACGAGTTGTTTGCTTCAACGTGAGTCTCGGAACTTTCAGCTCCATATCGAATGTGTCGTTTGCATGTTTTTCAGCTGCTGTGAAAAAAATTTTGCTGAACGATACTCCTGCAGTTTTTCGTTCTTCTTAAAGCATATACACGATTTCGTGAACATGCTCTACTACTGATGCCAAATCACGTGACTTTTCTTGCAGTTGAAATGACAAAGGAAGCGTGAAGCTGAAAAGTCTGTTACAAACCAAGAGACTGACGACGAGAAACTCGCTTTTTAGAACTGCTGTCAGTAAGCAGGCCGCAGTTTTAGAAATAGTCCAAGATTTTTCTGAAATTTATTCTAATCCCATGTGGATGATTTGGAACAGTTTTACGAAAGGTAGTTTGCTGTCATGTCGCAATTTTTGATCGAATTCGAGATAGTCGATCTAGATCAGAAAAATATCTCCTATTCAAATGTGCTAATAGAGATATTATATGTCTCACAGGCGTAGCGTTGTGTTAAAAAATATGGCCTATTGCTAGACATATTTTTAAAACATGATTCACATCTATAGGAAAATTTTAGGATTCGCAGAATTTCAGCGTTGGGAGGGGGGGGGGCGGTCCCGCCTGGTCCTATGGCTGCATACGGCCCTGCTCTTATATGATCTGTGATGTACTACTTCCTTTAATTTATAACTTTGTTTTTGGAATATAATCCTCCCAACAGCATTTGCTTGAAAGAATTGTCTTTTCTTTATAGTGTGTTCTTTAGGTGAGCCGGTAATTTCCAAAAGACTTATCTTACAGCTGAAGACACCTAGAAATTTTTAATTAAAGTATTCCCTTATATGATATGCCTCTATGCAATAAAACTTTCTAGTAGCAAGTATAATTTTTTCCCAGCTAACCTTATACTTTTTGAAGTTCTGCAATAAAACAAAGAGATGCAAAAATATTATTCCACACTGTGGCTGAACCTGCCAATGATAATTGCTCGTCTTTTGATATAGATATTTATCAAGTATTTTTCTTGGTAAATGGGGCGCAAAATAATGACGCGCCTGCTCACAAGAATTTGGATTTCGAAAAAGCGAAGCTCGAAGAGAAAGTTGACAGTCGATGCTTTTACCGCCGCGACGTTGGACGTTCTTTGGCTCGGCGCTCTTTATAAACGTCGTGACGCAAAATGCCGCCTGGCTCGATCTTTTAAAAGCTTTTTACCGGCTTTAAGTGCTATGTAAGCGTGCGTGGATTTTTGTAAAAAAAATTTGAGGTAAATACGAGATTTTGATAAATTATTTTAGTTTTTGAATTCAAAAAATATATAAATTTTCAACGCAATCATTCATCAATTTTTGAATTTTTTTATTAATAATTATAGAACAAAAATCCGTATTGAATAACAATTCTTATATGTGTGGCTGTAAGCAATTAAAAACTTGTAAGGCTATTAAAATATTATTTCATTTTAAAATTGATAAAAATGGTTTTTTTCCAATAATGGAAAATTCATAATGGGCTACGCTCAGTTTTCCATATTAATAAAACATTAACCACAGACTAGCTTAAAGTTTAATTTACAAAAAATTAAAATTTTAACCCCCTTGTAAGCCGTGATCATAAATTCTTAAATAAATTACGTTTAAGGACTTATATTTAACTATAATGAAACACTTATTTTTCAGAAAATCAATATTTTTATTATTTATTTATTTATTTCGAAAAATAGGGAGTGTGACAGTAAGCCAATAATATCATAATCTTCTATGTGGTGTGAAACTCTGAAGCAATTATTTTTCTTATTGTAGCATAGAGCCACACCACATTTTTTACATATAAAGTTTGAGAGACTTCATTCAATTTAGCAACAATGGGTCGTTTTTTGAATAACCTGTCAGCACCTGGTGCATTACGTTGTGGCATGTTTAAATTTTATTATCATTGAAGTGAATGTATTGCCTTATTTTTTTAAATTTATTTTTGGGCATTGTTTCATACATCAAAGGTGTCCCAATGTTCGCAGGTATTCCAGTGACTAGTGGCTCTCTGTAGTTGTATCAAAGACATGAGAAAACGATTCCAATAA
The DNA here is from genome assembly GCA_950111635.1 of Agelastica alni. Taxonomy (NCBI): domain Eukaryota; kingdom Metazoa; phylum Arthropoda; class Insecta; order Coleoptera; family Chrysomelidae; genus Agelastica; species Agelastica alni. The sequence continues at coordinate 3,500,200 of OX467710.1, forward strand.
ATTTTTAAATATCAGTTTCAGTAATGAAAAAGGATTGGTTGGAATTTTTTTGTGTGATGTATAAATTAGTCTGTTTAGCGAGAAGATGCATAATATTTTTAGGGTATATATGAAAAAAGAACTGTATAAGTGTATCCAGTTCCAATAAATCAGATGGCAATGTGCTATTTTCTGAAAACTTTACTTGCTGGTCGTTTAAAATAGGATTTTTTAGTTTCCATTTCAGTTCTGTTTTGCTTTGTTTTTTTCTAGAATTTGAATCTGATGTTGGTGCTTGTTAATCTGGTACATTAGGTTGTAGAATAGTTTCAATATCTTCAAGTTCATTGATAATAAAATCTAAGTCAATACCTGCTGTATCCGTGTCATCGTCAGACATAGAATTTTTCTTTATTAATGGTTCAAATTTGGGATCTATTACATCATCGTCATTACAATCCATTCCATCTTCACTGTCTTTATCAATGACAAGAAAATTAACGATTTCATCGTCGTGAAGGCGACGGAATCGTGAAGACATTCTGAAAAAATAATAATTTTGTATAAGCTGTATGACTAAACATTTTTGTCCTCGCTAATAAATGTTACAGAAATGTTACTAACCTAAATAGCTATATTTTCAGTATACAAATACAAAAAATCTAACGACAAATTATATAATATCTAATTTTAGGTACTTACCCGAATATCCAAGAGAAAACCGTATAAGTTTAGCAAGAAAAACTATTTTTTTAAAATTTTTTACACGCACTGACTTGTCACAACTACCAAGTGTCAAATAAAACTTAATTACATACTAGTAACGCCATTTCTGTGTGGTGTATTGTTTCTTTAGTACGGTATGTAACAGTGAAGATACAATGAGTTAAAAGGAAATAAAAATGGTCTGTGTGAAATTTTCAGGATCTTTTATAGTTTGTTACAGAAATGTTACAAGGGGTTAACTAATTTTCCAACTGTGAGTAATTAAATTTGACAAATCAGCAAATAATATTAATACATTTTTTTATAATCTTTTCGGTTGTAATATTTTTCCAGGGTTACAAATTTTAAAAATAATCCAGGATTAATTTCCTTGAATTATGCGCCAAGTTGATAAAAAAGTTTTTTGTAACGCTTACAATGAAATTGGGACATTTTTTATGTTGAATCCCTAAACTTGTAACTGATAAACTTGCTGGTGTCAAAAAACTTTGTGAGTATTTTCTATGTTAAAATCAAAAAAGGTGTTAAAAGAGTTCATCGAAAGATATAAGTCTGTAAGTAGATAAAGAAGATGGCAGTAACAATTTTAAAATACATCTACGTACCCAAAAAACCCAACTTTTGTGTTAATACGATTGGGCCAACAGAAAATATTTTTAATTGATTGGCAGTATAAAAGCATATACGATGCAGTGCTGATACAAGTCACACTGATTATTTACGTTTCTAAGGTCACGATTAGGTTAAGCGTCGCTAGTTCATGGAAAAAAACAGTTGGTTCGAATAAATGTAACATTGTATAAATTTTGGCAAAACTGAAAAAAAACACACATATTTTAAATTTAATGTTTGATTTTATTGCCAAATGTAAAACTGTTTTATATCTGCGTAGTCGGAACTGTGGTTATAAATAAACGTAAAATAAATTAGTTATTATTCTATATACAAATGCACTAGCGAACAAGAAAAATTTCTGTTTAGAATTTTTAAACTTTCAAAGAAATTAAGATTGCAAAAAGACTATTCCAATTTCTATCTACGCAAGCAAAATGGACAGACATAAATAAACCATTAGTCATTGTAAATGAAATGATAAATTGATCATTTGACGCAATATTTCCAATTTTAAACGTTTTTGCAATACAAGAATTTTTATCTTAATAGGAATATTCAGACCAAAAATGTGGGAAAGATTTAAATTAAAAACCCTAATTTTTATTAATAATTTTAAGGTTTATTTATTAAACAAAAATGGTAATGCTATTATCACTTTTATTAGAAAATTGAAATTACCGGCAAGCTGATAAAATTTTAGAACACAAAATTACGTATAAATTAATTATTTAAAGTAAACTAATATGTCTGGTTAACTTTGAATTTCCAATTACGCAAGCGGTTTTCTAAAACTGAGCCGTTAGTCAATAATTGATGAGCTTTTGGAGTTCTGTAGCTGATGATCTAAAACTTTAATCACACATATTTAAAAACTACTGCGTCGAAAATTTAATAATGATATGTATACAGTGTGGAACAGCCAAATGGAATAAATTCGATAACGAATAAATGAGAGCGTGTTGGGAAAAACGCTTGGACACGTCGATTTGTATTTTAAGATGAGCATTTTTTTCAAAAAAAAAATAATTATATAGGGTGTGTCATGTGACAGTGGCCAATACCAACTTTCTTATTTTAAATACAACCCCCTGTATATTATTTATTTTTTGGATTCTTCAGAAAATTCTAGACATAATTCATGTACAATGTCCTATACCTATCTTCAACTGTTTCGAAAATATTAAGTGTTTTCAGATGTATTACAAAAATTAACATTAAAAAAGAAAATTATTTTATTTTATAAATAATGTAAAAAAAAACATTAATTTCAATGTAAGAGATGTTCAAAATGTTCGCCGCGAACGTCTTGGCAACATGCTAATCTAGTATAGAAATGTCTTCTAACGTTACTCAACATCTCAGGCGTGACTGATCTAATCGCAAGCGTGATTCGTCTTTTTAAGTCATGTAAGTTGAGTGGTTTAGTTTTATATACAATACTTTTGACATATCCCCACAAAAAAGGCTAATGGCGTCAGATCAGGAGATCGTGCTGGCCATTTTATCGACCCGCGCCTCCCTATCCACTAATTTGGAAAATTTTGGTTTAGGTACTGCCGGACATTGATTTGGTAATGGGGCGGTGCTCCATCTTGCTGAAACAATAGTATATTGGCAGGAACTTGTGGGTTTGCTGGATCAGGATATAAGTTTTTCAAAGTTGGCACGACATTATTTTGGAGCAGTTCTAAATATTTATCTCCATTCAAGTTGCCATCAATGAAAAAGGGACCTACGATATGATTTCCAACAATTCCTGCCCAAACATTAACTCTTTCAGGATATTGCGTATGTTCCTTTCTCATCCAGTGAGGATTCTCATTAGACCAATAGCGGCAATTTTGACGATTAACATGACCGTGAAGTGTAAATGTGCTCTCATCAGAAAACAAAACATCTTCTAAGTGGATCACATTGTTATCTAACATTTCCATCTTTTGTTCACAAAAATACGTTCTTCTGTCAAAATCGTCTTTCATGAGTTCCTGAGTTGGCATCATTTTATAGGGATGCAGTTTACTTTCCTTTAATATTCGAAAAATTGATGTGTAACTAATGTTAAACAGTGAGGCTGCTTTTCGACCAGAATTATGTGGGTTTTCTTAAAACTCAAGCATAACATCCAATTTCGCATCATCGCTTAGTTCATTGGCAACTACTTTTTTTGTCTGTCTTACATGACCAAGCTCGCGAAACTGTTTTTCTATTTTGCTAAATGTTCCTTGGGATATAGGTGGCAAATTTGGAAATTTTTCGTGAAATAAGCGTGTCCGTGTGTTATCTCCATAACCAATCATTTGTAGAATGGTTATTTTGTGCATTTCTGTTAAATAAACCATTTTTCTGATATTACGTACAGTTAACGAAATTCAAACGACAATAGCACTGACACTGATCACTACTGTCATGCAGACAGACAAGTTGCTAAGGCTAAGAGCTTTATACGAAAATAAACAAAACTGTTTTGGTATTTTTTTTATTTCATATCAGTAAAAAGGAACGCATTAATGGTTTTTGCTTATTTTCTCAATATTAAAAACTAAATGGGAAATAAGTATTGAGTGTAATGTAGCGAATTTGTGAAATAAAATAATTTTCTCTTTTTAATGTTAATTTTTGTAATACATCTGAAAACACTTAATATTTCCGAAACAAATGAAGATAGGTATGGGACATTGTACATGAATTATGTCTAGAATTTTCTGTAGAATCCAAAAAATAAATAATATACAGGGAACTGTATTTAAAATAAAAAAATTGATATCGGCCACTGTCACATGACACACCCTATATAATTATTTTTTTTTGAAAAGAATGCGCATCTAAAAATACAAATCGATGTATCCAAGCGTTTTTCCCAACACGCTCTAATTTATTCGTTATCGAATTTATTCCATTTGGCTGTTCCACACTGTAGATATATATCTAATTTTTAATTTAATTGGCAAAATAGCAATTATTTTTTGCAAGGACTATGTAAACAAGAAATAACCCAATGAGTATTCTTTACCTTGGTCAAATTTATTTCTTTTCAAACATTCTTTTTATTCTTTTACTTTATTATCGTCATAATCACTCACGTTTTTCAGAAAAACCTTAACATACATTCACACGTATAGTTACGCCTTTTTCCTGTAGAAGTAGGCAGAGACCACTTTCTTCCACTTGCTACGGTTCTAACACACATTTTTTGCTTTATCTACTTTCATTAGTGCTCTCATACATGGTTGTCGGTTGTTGATACTTTTTACCTGGTCTTTCTTCAAAACAGTCGATCTAATCGAGATACTTTCGCCGAGATCGACCTCTACCGACTGGTCCATTCACACTCGCCTTATAAATCTGTGTCGTTAATCATCCTTCATCCATTCCTTTTACGAGTCCATACCTGTTAAATGTTACAAATCATTTTTTATGTTTTTTTACTGTTTAATAATTATAAAATTTACTTAAAGGTACTATTCGCTACTCAGGTAAGTCTGTAAAGTATCAACATATAAACTGATATTAATAAATAATAATGAGAAGTAGTAAAAAGATGTTATTTTATTTTCCCAAAAATATTAAAGAATACATTAAATACAAAATAAACAATACAAATAAACGAATAAAACCATCTAAGCATTTCTTTATCTAACTTTGTAACCACATCTTTTTTTTCATCACAGCGTCTCCTTACCTCACTATTCTTTATTTTATCCAACCGAGTTACTCCAGCTATACTTCCCAGACTACTCGTCTCTGCAGTATTATTCCCATTTTTATGCTCCTTTTTCCAAACCCAACATTCACCACCATACATAAGTGTAGGAACCGGCACTCCTCTGTGCTTAGCTAGACTTGCCTTTTTTGACAGGTTCTAAAACCATTACTTTTGTTTGCTTACATTTATTTGTATCCCTTCGCGTGAAACTCCACTTTGGATGACGCTAATATAGCTTGATTATTAGCGTAAACAGGGCATTTGCTGATTAAATCATTCATTTTTAATCTATACGCACTCTCTTTCAAATATTTTAAAAAATCGTGTATGTATAAAGTAAACAGCTATGGCGAAGCCACACATCACTTATAACACCTTTTTCGATGTTAAACCACTCTCTCATAGGCCTCGAAAGCGCAGTAGAATTTTTTAACTATACCTCGTAATGAAAAGACCTAATTCATACATATTCTTCCTCTTTTAAATTTTGCTTGCACATCCCATATCATCTCCTGGTTCATTCGTCACTCTTTTAATAAATATTTTTGCATACAGTTTGTCGACAATGCTGAGTAAACTAATACCTTGGTAGTTCTTACAGTGCTGCTTAAAACATTTTCACTTGTTTAGCGGCACGATAACGGCCTTGCACCAGTCGTCTGGTAGTCATCATCATTATTCTTCAGCCATTTGCGTCTTCTGTAGGACATAGGCCTCCTTAAGTTACTTCTAAGTTTCTCGTTCTTGTGCCGCTGCAATCCAGTTGGTGTTGATCTTTTTTAAATCATCTTGTCGGTGGTCTTCCAGGAGTTCGTTTATCTGACCATTGCCTCCATTCCAGAAGTTTTCTCGTCCATCTGTGAACTGTTTGTCGTGCTACATGACCGGCCCACCTCCATTTCGACTTTGAGATATTTTCACATATGTCTTCTACCTTTGTTTTTCTACGAATCTCCTCATTTCTTACTCTGTTTCTGAGTAATATCCCTAACATAGATCTTTTCATCTTTCTTTGTGTGACACTCAATTTTCTTGCTGAAGCCTTAGGGTTTCTGCCCCATATGTGAGAACCGGTAGGATACACGTGTTAAAAGTCTTCCTTTTTAGACTTATAGGAATTTTGTCCTTAAATATATATCTTAATTTGCGCCTTAAAAATTCACAAGTTTGGCTGTCCCTGCTGATTTTTAATTTGTGTCCCAGATGAGTATACTTTTCTACGTATTCTACTTGCGCTCCCTCTATGCATATATTTCCTGTCGATACTAGGTTTGTCATCTGTTACGCTACCACTACTCCAACAAGGTTAAAAAGCTTTATCCAGCTTTTAGTATTTTAACCGTTATCCTGTTTTACCCTGCAGCTTTACCCAATTTCATATTGTTTAACGCTGTAGTACTAAATTCACTTTCATTGCAACTTTCACTCATGTGTCCGAATGGGGCCTGTGTATCCTTTTCTGAAGTATTCCTTCCATCTCTTTAAAACGCATTCCTCTTCTTACACCATACTATTATCTTGGTTTTTGATTTTTTTCAGCTACGAGGTAGTATTTTTACCTCTCGTATCACTCTCCTTCCTTCATGCCAAACCACTTTTGCTACTTCTTTTAACCCTTTATATTCATTCCTTGCCTTGTTTACATCCTTAATCGTTGCCGTTCTTTGATTGGCTTTTGTAGTTAGCTAATATAGCCAGGCTTCTTTTTCTCTGACACTGGTTTTTGAACCTCTGGGCATATTTTTTAAATTTGTATATTTTTCTTCCTTTATTTACACCACACACACATAGTAATATCCACGATTCCTTCCTTAAATGGCTTTAACAATTTTTTTACCTCACATGCTTCATCTAAACTGTCAAATTTCTCGATTAACTAACGAACTTTTATACGCTCTTGTACACTATTTGATATCTGAATACGATGCCTGCACCACGGTAAGCCCGAGTGTCCAACACTTTTTTTTAATTTTTCATCCACAATTACGAAATTAATTATACTCTGGCAGAAATTAAAAAAAATGTGTTTTTCAAAAAGGTACTTGGGGCACGAACCTAGGGACTCAGGCATGATGTGGGCCTCAAATTACCGAGCGATGGGATTCAAATTTTTAATGCAGTTTACAATATGTAAATTTAAATGTAAATTAAACACCTGGTGAGATATTAAAATATTTTTTAGACACCGAAAAAAATTTTAAAAATTGGTAACCGCATCACAGAAGGATTTGTAGTGAACAAGGGCCCGAGACAAGGATGCCGTGTTTCACTTACTATTTTAAAAATTTATATTGCAACAGCATTTAAAAACTGAACAATAAAAGTTCATGAAATAGGCCTCGAAATGAATAATAACTCTATACACACTCTTTAAGTTGCCGACGACAAGGTTATTATAGCTAACGACAAGGACGACATGGAGTATATGATGCGAAAACTTATTAAGGAGAACAGAGAATGGGGTTTAACAGTAAATACAAATAAAACAAAATATTTGTGCATAGGGAATGAACCCACCCATCTAGAACTTGAAGATGATTAGAAGATTTTGACCTGCTGGGAATATGTGTACTTGGGTGTTACCTTTGATGATAGCGGTACCGATGCAATGGAAATCGAAAAACGGCTCATTCAAGCAAAAAGAATTATCGGATTATTGGGATACTATGGAGTAAAAAAATAACAAAGAAAAGAAAAATTAACATCTATGAAACCATGATAAAAAGTACTCTGTTATATGGAGCAGAAACCTGGTGGATTACCTAAAACAGCTGTTGAGATGAATCTTTTCAGGAGGTCCTTGCGCATCTCCCGAAGGGACAAACTAAGAAATACCAAAATAAAACAACAAATAGAAATTAGAGGCACCATTACTAGTGATATCGAGCAAAAACAGCTCACCTGGTACGGCCACGTTCAACGAATACCCGATACAAGATTGCTCAAACAACCAAGGCAACCAAGTGAAAAAAGAAAAAGGGGAAGACCTCGATTGGAATCGCAAACCGGTATTCAAAAGTCAATGAGCGGAAGAAACCTAACATCTGAGGGTTGCGAAGACCGAAGGGGATGGAAATTAGGCGTCGGTCAACGTCGAAAGACGTTTTAAACTGGCATATATATGTATATATATATATAGTATATCTTTAAAAATTTTTAACTAAATTTTTTTCAAATCTTAAAATAAAACTTTAAGGACATAATAAAATAAGAAACCATTATCATTAACGCAAATCTAAATTTTAAAAAAATCTTATTTTATGTCGATTTGACGAAAATCATTTCTTTCAAAAATGCTTGCTAATGAAGCTAAAGATCTTAAAAGATAGCGCTACAACATTGGTTTAATTCAAAACACTTTAAAATATTATTTCTTGGAATATCCCCAGTTAAATTGTATTATTACGATTTTTTAATTAAAGTCATAAGCGGTCCGTTTATTTTCCATAGTCATCTATTATAACTTAGAAATGTTAATGGAACCGTATGCACTACTTACTGAAGCTTTATTTTTAAACGCACAAAATAATTTTATATATTTACTAGATTTTGCCCGCGACTCCGTCCGCGTAGAAGTTGAAAATGCTTCTAATAAGATTTTTAATTGGTTTTTACGTTATATATTTTGTTATAACGTATAAATTATTAGGCTAAAATGTTTGAATACTAATAAAATATAACAATCTTTATTACAGTAAAGGGATTTAAAGGTTAAATAAACAACAAATAAAATTTTGTTATATTTTATTTTTACGAACACGAAGCTCGGTCTTAGATATGGTGAAAGTGACACGGGGGTATTAACTTTATACAACGATATCGAAATACTACACCTACCGCAATATTTCTTTGTAAACCATATGTTTTATTTTTCCTTTAGGTGCTAGAATCACCAGGATACTCTGTGCGCTTACTCTGGAGCATGCCGCATACAACTGGCCGTGGGAGAAGCAGCTTTCTCTCAAGGCTACTCCCGCTACCCTAAGAGTTTGACCTTGAGCTTTGTTTATGATTATAGCGAAGCAGACTTTGATGGAAACTGCACTTTCTTGAATTTAAAGGGGTATTTTGATGGTGTTAGGGGAATTCTAGGAATACAGACTCTCCTCAAAAACAACCTGTAAGTATGGTAGCCTCGACTACTTTGCGATGCAATGTTTTCACTTGTAATCTGGTGCCATTGCATAATTTTGGTGGATTTATATTGCGCATCAACATAATTAGCGCGCTAACTGTAAATTTTAATATATTGGTTGGGAGACTGGCAGGCTTCAGTATATTCAGGAACTCGACCAGATAATGAATGACATCATCGGTGCTTATCACTGAGTCGACGAATTTATATTGATATTTGTTCACTCCGAATGATCTCAAAAGTATTTCATTTATTACTGAGGCTTGTTCGTTTTTTGGTGTTAAGATGGCATCGTCGCATAACCATTCTGCAGGTATATCGTGAATATTAATAATGTTTGGGTAAATTTTAGCAATAAGCTCTTTTACAGTGGAAACAATTGTACCCTACTTTGTAGGGAGAATTGTATTATTATCCAGTTCCGGGAAATCACCATTTTCTATTTAAAACAACAGGTCTGAGAACTGTCCGACAGTAACATCTCTTCTAAAATGGACCCTCATATTTTTGGTAAGGCTCAGTGTTGTCAGTGAAGACCACAAATAAGACAAGCACTTCACGCACGCTATAACTTCGTCCGCTCGCGTTCCTCTGGGCACTTTTGGTAAAGTATGCCAGAAATCGTCTGCTAACAATACAGTAACTTCTCCCATTTGACATTTATTATTCCTAATATCTTGTAAAGATCTATTTAGGGCTTCGAAACCCCCTTTATGAGCCGTTGTACTCTCACCTCAAACAATTAATTTCGGCTTGTGGAGTACTTCTGCCATATTACTTTGTTTGGGTATATTGCAGAGTGGGGTTTCGGTTTGCATCAAATCGAGAGGAAGTTTAAACGCGGAGTGTGCAGTCAAGATATAAGGTTAGATTTTCATTCAAATATCCAAGAACAAATAAAATTAAAATTTCGAATTCTAATTTAATTTAAATATTTTATTATGTTTGGCATTCCAATTTTAAGGAGTATTGCATTGCAATAAGCTTTTATGTGAGTTCAACGTTTTTTGAATAAAATCAGATTGAGTTTTCAAACATGTGTCAAAATAAAATGTAATTAATTTAAAAACACTAAGGAGTATTGATATCAACTTCGATGCAAATCACCCCCAAAATAACTTTCTACCCCTTTTTAACCCCGTTAGGCGATGAGTTTTAATAAAATATGAAATATGTCTTTCATCATTTCTGTTAAAGAATAAAGAATGTTTATGCAAAATTTAAAGTAGATTAGACCAAGGAATCACGTTGTCGCATACAAACTTTGCCCCCGTTTTTCTCCCCCTTAGGGACAAAATTTCGGAAAATCTTTTTAAATGTTCATCGGTTCGAGGAGAAATATTCGATGTCGATGACTTTGGTTGGATTTTTAAATGTGTTTCACAAAAGTCTTGAATTTCCATTTAATAAGTGGTTATTTTGTTTACATGTCTTTTTGTCGAAAAGTATGTGAGATCGGTTGAAATATGATGTAAGCTTTTCTTAGTAGACTTAATTAAAAGTGAAAATTTATACGCCACATAAAAAGTTTAAAGTTTAAATTTATTTATCTAATAGGGACCCTGTAAATAGTTGTTGTCAAGATAACATAATAAAATTATTTTAATTAGTCCCCATATTACAATATTTAATCAATATATTATACGTTATTGTTTATTTTAAATGGCAAGCTAGGTTATCTAGAGACGCGGCATCAAGGGGAGGGTAAAATGTTCCTCGTTAAATTAGTGTGTATTCTTAAGGATAGTAATGTGTGTTTTTTGTTTAAAGAAACTGCAGTTATTTCTTATACTTTAGCAAAACTCACCGACGTGTTTCGGTGCAAAATGATATCTGCTAATGACAATTAATTTGAGAAAACGTCTTTTATAAACCCATAAAAAGGATCGTGACAAGAATTACAGAATGTTTTATTTACTGCACTAATTTATTCATTAAATTATTATTACATTCAAGCACGGCATATTTTTGTCACTATCCCATAAATTTTTGGTGCTTCAATAGGTACATTTTCAAGTAATTTAAAAAAATATGTATTTTGTACAATATCTGTCCTCAAAGTTCTAGGACTCGTTGTCCTAGGGACACACTTTGTCATTTATTACCTTTTATTCGCTCCGTGCGTGACTGCAGCGCCATGGTATCTGTAAACTAAAGGACGCTGTCACAGATTTTTTAAATATATAAATTAATGGTGGTTTGCAATGAAAATTAATTTTTATTATTATAACAATTTTTTTTTGCGTGTCTGTCAAACCAAGTGACAATTAATCTTTAATCCTGTGAATTTGTTTTTCAAAAATTACCCATTAAGTGTAAGTATAATTAATAATTTAGCGAACAAGTGCGAATTTGGGTTAAGTAAACACCTTAAAAACAAATACCTAGTCAGAAAACCAAATTCACAATATCTTTTTCTAGCTGTTTTCTATCCTTTGGATATAGGCCTCCCTCATATTTTTTCGGTTCTGTGCCACTTGGTACCAGTTAAGTCCAGCTGTTCTTTTGATGTCATCATACTATCTTTGCTTTGGTCTGCCGGTGCTTCTTTTTTCCCCCCAAGGTCTATATTTTGTTGTTTTTCCGCTCCAATTCGTTGTATTTCGGGCAACATGTCCGGCCCAATTCCATTTAAGATCACCCATTCACCTCACTATATCTTTGACCCTGTTCTATTTCTTATCCACCCATTGGTTTTATGATCTTTAAGCGTTATTCCTAGCATTCTTCGTTCTATTGCTCTTTGGTATACCTTTAATTTATTTAGGATTTTTTTTGTCACAATATATAAGACCCTTATTCTACCATTACTGACATACGGATCAGAAACTTGGACCATCTTCTTCTGTTACTTATCTTGGAACGAAAGAATTCTCGGCGCAGTCTGCGAGAATGGTATATGGAGGAGAAGATACAACTATGAAATTTATAGCAACTATAAGCAAATAGCCAATGGTAGAGATGTTGTATCCGCCATAAAGATAGGGAGATTGAGATGGGCAGGACATCTGGCGAGGACACGCGAAAACAACCCTCTAGGACGAGTCCTTATGAAACAGCCTGCGGGAAGTAGATGCAGAGGTAGGCCAAAATTAAGGTGGAAGGATGGCGTAGATGAGGATGCCAGAAAGATTAGCGCGACAAACTGGCAGCAGTTGGCAATGGACAGAACCGACTGGCGAAAAAGGCTAAGGAGGGTTGAGGCTCAGCCAGAGCTGTAGTACCATTGTAGCATTTGAAATTGCTACTTGTTAATTTTGTTTTTTATATATAATAAATTTTTTATTTATTGAGCATTGTACTTACAGAGAACATTCAGTTTTGATATCAAATTCCTGAATAAAACATTTATTTCACTATTTCAAAACAAACATCATATATGTAGTTGAATACTAGTAAATTTCACAAGTTTCAACACTAGGTAATACTCTTGCTTCTGACATTCTAAGAGCTGTTGAAAGTAATGTAATCAAGCTGCAGGAACCTTATGATTTCTGGCTGGATTCCTGGATTTCTGAAATTTAAGATAGTGAAGTCAATAAAAACATCCATTCACATGTGAGCAGGCGACATACCGTTGTGTTTCTCTAGTATGATGAATTCTAGGCTATTGAAGGTTGTCCCGGATTTTGTTGATTCTGAATGAGATCTCTAGGTATTTACTGGGTTTTTTTCTCTATTTTTCATAATATAATTTTCGAGGTTATATTTACTTCCTAGACGTCGATGTCATTGTGGGTGTGTCACTGTTCTTCTTTCATAGAACTTCTGTCATCGGTCTCAAGTCGGTTAGCCGTTAATGTTTCGTGCCATAGTAGAAAAGAAAGAAGAAGAATGGTCTTTTAGATTACAATCGATGAAATTCATTCTGTCAATCAATAGCATTTATGGTTCTGACCAACGAGAGGCTAGGAATTCAAAACTGGCGCTGATTTCATACAGGATGTGCAGTTTTTTTCTGGCAACTGTTAGAAATAGAGGATGGTTCTGTCCTCGTGGTGGTCGAGGAGTTCTTTTTCGGTGCGGCCATGGTGAGGTGCGCTTGACTCGTTTTTGGGATTCTTTTTTTCGGTATTGAACCGAAAATTAACCCTTAGGGGGGAATTTACAAAGTGCCGTTTGGGCCGAGATCAAGTCGCACCCATCGTTAGTGGTTTTTTGGATCCTTATATGGGGATTTGTGCCAAACACCGGTAGGCTGCCATGCGGTGGGAACACCGCCATTTTGTCCTGATGTCCTGTTAGTCCGTTTTAGTCCTGTTTGCTGTTATGGATATCTTCTAGTTTTACCTCCCTTCTCAGAAGGTAAGTTATGACTTTTGAACTAGCAATGATATCGATCAGGTTGAAAATATACCTACTTCATTTTGTTGGTTTTTTATTTTGCACATGTTCTTTCACGAGATTATTTTTTTGTTAGGGTGTTAGGGTACAGCTTAACCATCACCATCAGACTCCTGGTAATCATACGACGACTCCTGTGGCAACTCTTGACTTTGGTCAAGATTCCCACCGAGTCACTTTTAAATCCTGGCCAGAGTCGACAGACATCCACCGGATGAAGTCTAGTAGTAGCCGGTAGAGGCTAGAGACCTGCTGAGCTGCATCATCGACCCCTGGCTGACCTGGAAGGTTAAGCCTTTCTTCTTACCTTCTCTTCGTTTTGCTGTCTGTTTCCTGTCTTCTTCCTGTCTTCGTTTTTGTGTCTTCAACTACATCAAGTGGACCTTGGATAGAGGCTACATATGTGGACCATTGGACTTTAATACCAGGTTTTTTTACACCTTTAGTGTTCTCTTACCTTTTTGAGATTTATTTATAACTAATTTATCATATTGTTTCTTTTCATACCATCATTTTATATAATAACTAATTATTGATATCGTATATTATACCACCGTGATAATTTTATAAACTATAACCTAAAGAACTTTTGTGAAGTTCTCACATAGTACTATGTGACAGCAGATTCAGTCACAGGTTTATTTCTTACCATTATACCCCATTCTGGTATAACGGTATAACACCAGGTATAAAAGTGTATGTATTTCGCTATAATACATTAGTTAATATTGTTATATATGTTATTTAATTTATGTAATTATTACTTTATGATACCCTGGTCTACAACGTATTTTGCCTTGTCCACTTTGGTGTTCTAATTATATTTTTATATGTGATATGTTTTTTTATTCTCCCATTTGCCCAGCCTGAATGTCTAAGAAAATTTAATACTATGTCATTTTAGGTATTTTGTTAAAGATAGATATTTGGTTTTCTCAATTATCCAAATATAGTATAGCTATATCTAAATTGGGTGGCGCCCTTATGAATTTGAATTTTCAATCTTAGAGCCATGAATAATTCGAACTCACTTATCTGTTCTCCGGCGAACAGCTGCCGTCAGCACATTGTGTTCTATTTTTTTATGTAATGAACATAATAAAGTAGGCCACACCATTGATGATGATTATTACTATTTTTTACATGATTTGCAATAAAAATTGTTCCATTCTCAAGTACCAAATTAAATTCTATAAGGTTTGTATAAACAGCTACAAGATATATCTTATAGGATACTAAAATTCTTATAACGGTCTGCAAAATATTTAAATGATCCTTATACAACCAGAAAGGGCCCATTTTTATACAACAGTTTGGTAGTATAAGAGTTCCATTAAAAGTTTATACAACTCTTATATGACTGTTTTATACACATTTATACAACCCTAACATGATTGTTTTATACTCATTTATACAGCTACTATAAAAAAGCATTTAATTTATTAGTGAAAAATATTAGAACCAAATTATATTTTAATTTAAAAGTGCATCATGCATTTTATTGTAAAAATGGAGACTTATTAAAACTACTGGACACTACAAGGACCAATCTTCATCAAGAATCCTTCTTTTACAGGGCTGCTACGGAATGAAATAAGCTTCCAAAATCAGTTTTTCCAGAGAACTATGACCTGCAACTTTTCAAAAAGCGTGTCCATAATCATTTCCTTATTTAAACATGGCGATTTATAATACAACAATTTTATCACAAAGAAATACCTTAAACAATATTTTATTGTAAAATGAAACGATATACGATAAAACTGTTTTATAACGAAGAATATTTAGGCAGTATACAACTATTTTTGACAAGTAATAATTATCTTGAGATTCGCGAAAAGTAGAGGTTACCTGATCTTAAATTATGGTAATAAGAATTTTTCCTACGACCACGTATGAAAACACCATAAAGCGCACACTGTTTTAATATTTGGAAAGTAGCTCATATCATCAAGGCATTGTTATTTGAACATAATTTTAATGCAAATGTCACTTCAGTCTTATAACGCAGATTTTGGAACGAATTTATTCTGTCATACACTGTTTTATCCTATAAGGCATTTATAAAGAAGAAAGGCTTATAGTATTTAAAGTTCACGAATAAAAGTGTTTTATAATGCAATTGAATGCTATATTACATTATATTTATTATACAACATTATACAGCTATAGTTGAAGTAACTTTTTTATAATGTTGTAGCTGCTAATTATAAAGTATATTATAAAACTCTTATACAGTAGGTATAAAAGTCTTATAAAAAGATATTCTTAATATTATAAACTTGCTTATCAAGTATTATATCATTTAAAAAAAAATGATCGTATAATGCGTTATATATATATTGTAAAAGTCACTATAAAATCATTTAATATAAAATTTTTTTTTTAAAAAACAAAATTATCGCTACAATAGGCTAAATAAAAACAAACAGTCCTTACAACATCGCTATTCGACTGTTATACAATAATTCAGTCCTTTTAGAATTCAATTATGCTGATTGGGTTTCTTCCACTCTTCCCTTACGTTTTTAACCAACAATTTTTTTTTATTCACTCGAATAAGTAGTTTTAATTAAGTCGAAAATCTTTTTAAAGATATCGTCTTCATAAAAATCCCACCCAACTTGGGTATTGTTAAAATGAGATCGTAACGAAGAACGATAAAGTAAAAGTAACAAAAGCGAGAATTGTTCCAACTTCTTTATTAGTTTCGAACATGGCAGGTAGATACTTTCTTTGAAGTCGGTCGCTTTATAAATCATCAGCTACTGATTTAAAGTTTTCTTCCAAACGCTCACGAATGTTTATTAGTTTGTGTTTTATTTTATTGGTTCAAAAAATGAATATCAAATAGTCACTTGCTGTGGTACTGACATTTTTAGACTTGATTCCTCTTGTAAAGCATCGTATATTATACCAAAAACACCCATAAAAAAGTTAAAATGGTATTTTAAGGTATTTAGTTTATGAAAGAAACCATAAAATCTAGTAGACTTGCGTATTTCTTGTTAAAAGATTACATTATAACTACCATTTTAGATAATTTTCAACTTAATTACAACTTATGTATAGTTTACTAACAACTCGATAATAACTAATATTAATGCTTGCTTATTAACTACTACTTTGTGATAGCCTTTTGGATACTGTCGGGAGGGTATACTTATATATTTAGTTGTAGTTCCCTAACATCTTTTCTAACATCTTTTACTTTTGTTATATTTCTGTGTTATGTTAGAAAAGAGGTAGCAAAACTAAAATGAAAATTCGCCGGTTACAATATTAGACAAAAAGACGACCGATGAAACAAATGTATTCTAAACTGGAGACCCTGTGGAATTAAAAGAAGTAGAGAAAGACCCTAAATGAGGTGGGCGGATGACCTGTAGAAGCACTATGGAACTAGAGGGATGAACATGGCGACAAACAGGAAAGAGTGGAAAAGACTGTGGAAGGCCTATGTCCAAAGATGGACCGAAGAAGGCTAAATAGATAGATAAATAAATAGATAGTTCGCTACGTGAGTTAAGCAACTTACAAAGTCCTTCTTTTTCTTCTGTTGATGCCTATTCGTTCCGGATGTTGGCGAGCATAATGGCTTTACGAACTTCATTTACTGATGTACGACATAAGCCCACAGTGGATGTATTAAACCGCACTCGGAGATTCTTTAACCATGAGATTCTTTTTCTTTCTATACTTCCTCTACCTTGTATTTTGTCTTTGAGTATAAGCTGTAAATGCCGATATCTTTTAGGTTTCCTCATGATGAGGCCAAAGTATTCAAGTTTACATGTCTTTGCCTGATATAAGATTTCTTTTTGTTTCTTCTTTCTACGTAGCACCTCTTCGTTGGTAATATAATCCATCCATGAGATTCTCAGAACACGACGGTAGAGCCAGAGTTCAAAGGCTTTTAATTTCTTGCAAGATATTTTAGATAAAGTCCATGACTCAACGCCGTATAGAAGAGTTGAGAACACATAGTACCTCAGTATCCGCATTTTGGTGTTTAAAGACAGGCTATTTTAAGGAATATGGCTCGAGCCTTTTCAATTCGGCATTTTATTTTAACTGAAGGGTCCCATTATTCGTTAATATTTGTTTTCAAATAGACATACTAGTCAACTCTTTGGATAAGTCTGTTATGTATTAGTAGCTGGCCTTCCATGCGTCTATTTTTAGAGATAATCATGATTTTGATATTTTTCGCATTCATCCGCAATCCATATCTTTCACTTACTTTTACCACTCTGTTCATTAATCTTTATTGTCCCTCTAGATCGTTTGAGATAATTACTGTGTCATCCGCATATCGTAGGTTATTAATGCACTAGCCATTAACAATCACCCCGTCGGAGGTATTTTCCAGGGGAGATATTTTCCAGGGCTTCTCGATATATGTAATCTGAATATATGTTGAACAGTAATGGCGAAAGTACACACCCCTATTGAACTCCTCTCTTTATCAGAACTTTATCGGATTTCTCATTTTTTTTCTGACCGAAGAATTCTAGTTCCAATAAAGATTTGCTATAATTCTTAGATCTTGTTTCTCCAGTTGATTCAAAAACTTCCATTATCTTATTATGCTAAACCTTATCGAATGCTTTTTGATATTCAATAAAGTATGCAAAAATATCATAATTAACATCTCGAGTTCTTTGAAATAAGCCTTGAATACCAAATAGTGTCTCCCTAGTACCTAGTACAAAGTCCAGCGGTGTCTTATTATCATTTGCTAATATTTATGACATTCCATGTGTAACTATTTGTTGACAAATCGCTTTGGCGATCCAAATGTGCCAAAAATTACCAATTATCTCAGCAACACTCTGTATCGCTTTTAATTCGTTAGAAATTTTTAAGACTTTCATTACCTTCTTTATCCGTTATTTTTAATACTTTAAGCCTGATTTCTTTTGCTTTCATTTAATTTATTTTTTGTACAATAATTCAATACAATTTAATAACTATTTTTATCCACATTTAACAAATCTGTTTTTATTTACTATATTTCACGCACATGTTTCTGATGCCATTTTAACTGACAATCAGTCGATCAGTTTTTATTAAAACAAAACTAAATCAAAGTTGTTTTCAATGTTTATCCATTAACTAAAATTGTTCATTTTAACTTGAATCGCGAGAACGTGCTTTTATTTGTTTTTGTCCACTTTATTTAAAATGAAATTAACAATTAAAAGCAGTTTTTAAAGGTAGTGTTTGTTGTTTCGACAAAATTTCAATTACTGTATAAAGAAGCAATTACTTTAATATAATTTCATCGACCAAGTAAAAAGATAACTAAATGTTGAGCTAAATTCTTATTACCAGATAGGTATAATAGCTAATCAAATCTGGGGGCACGGCAGTGCCTCCGCCAATTTAAGCAAAAAAGCGGCACAGCCGTACCATCCTTTTCTCGAAGCAGTTCAGGCCATTTTTGACCCCCCTATAACTACGTTGCGGATAAAATTAAAAACCTTAATTTTAAGTAACCAAGCAGGAATTGTATAAACACGGTATATTTTAAATTTCATTTAATTTAAACCAGTAGTTTAAAAATTATAACTAGTCAAAGTTTCTTAATTTTGTCACTCACTCACTGACTGACTGACCGATCATCAAAACTCTAAGGCAGACATAAAAGCTTCAAGTTTAGAATACAATAAGTGTTTAGTGTATAAATCAAGGAAAAACTAAAATATTTTGCGATTTCTGTCCAGTTTTCTAGATAAACTAACTGCATAAATAACTTTGTAATCCCATATTTGGGTGTACGGCAGTACCCCCGACAAGTCAAGTAAATATATAGGATTACAAACTAACATTTGCAGTAAATTAATCAGTGTATCTGTATATGTATACCTGAAAAGAAAAAAAAGTAGGACTATCTACAAAAAGAAATTAAATGCATTCAAAACCATAACTTGTAAAAAACACCAAGTCTCGCAACTCAGTTCTTCTACGGTAAAAAGTTGTAAGATACATATAATACCAGGTCGGTTTTAATTTATTTAGTCCCTATTACAGGGTACTTCTGTCTTAGGTTATAACGTAATTAACTAACCCAACAACATTTTATAGTGACCATATCAATATTAAAAATCTTTTATATTTTAAATAAATATATTGATTTGGCCATCGCATGAATACACAATGCATCTCACAAGTAATACATATTATAATAAATTAGATTGTTTAGTACGATTGCCAACATAAAATATTTTTAATATTGATATAGTCACTATAAGATGTTGTTGAGTTAGCTTATTAGATAAAGACAGAAGGACCCTTAAATAGGACTGAATAGATTAACCGTCTTGGTATTACATGGATCTCACAACTTTTTACAGTAGAAGAACTGAGTTGCGAGACTTGGTGTTTTTACAGGTAAAATTTTTAATGGCACTACATTTATAAAACACTACAGATAAATAAAGTTCTGATGACGATTGAGCTAATTTGGATTTTATAGACCGTGGAACATTTTATTTAATTACGGCCTGTTTTAAAAATATGTGTTTGTAAAAGGTTAGTTAACGAGGATACCTGATTATCCTTTGACGAACCGTAACGACAAAGATAAACAAAATTTAAAAAGGACTTTATTTGATGCTTCTGGTATCAGATCTGACGATTGTTTTTTTAAAGAATTTTTTAAAAACAATGGCGTGACTGTCAAAAATATCGATTGTATTTTACTTTTTTTTTAAACAGCATTTTTGTCTTTATTATTTTTTTTTGTAACCAAAATATCGAGCTAAAAAATGAAATAATTTCTTGATATATCATTTTTTTGAATGATACCCTGAAAAGGTTTACAAAATGTTAATATTCTGAATGTGAATATTTTTCACATATACAAACGATATTCATTTTCATACCGCAAATTTACTTGCATTGAAAAATACAACGTAACTTCCAAATTTTCAAAACTTATGTATCACCGATGCAGCCAAAAAGTTTGAAGATTACTTTTTTGTTAAAACCAACTTTAAATATTCAGTGAGAAAGGGACAATTAACCCTTAATTAGTTTAAACAGCTCAACTTATCTGAAGTTCGCAGCTCTTGTTTGAACGAAATAATTGCGTTTTGTGGGTATAACGTTAACTATTTTAAAAGGATTAATTTTAAAATTGGAAAATTTTAAATGTTATCGCTTATGATATTTTTTAATAATCAAATCCAACCTAAAAAAATATAAAATAGTCTTCTTTACTAGATGAGGTAACTAATAGCTATCCCTACCTTGTGATACATCAAATAAAAACACAAGAAATATCAGTGGTCTGGATGCGACCCGAGAGGTCTACACGACTAACTTGAATGAAAAAATACCCCATGTTTTGTTGTTATAATTATTATTAAAAATATTGCATAGTTTTCATACAAATATTCCTAACGTGCAATTCTCACATATTATCAGTTCCTACAGTCAAAAAAAACTTTCACTGGGAAGCTAAAGATGCAAATCAGCATATAAACAACAATTTATTCTATTGATTTATTTTACTGATAACAACAAAATTATTAAAATAACATGAAACCATTACAAAAACGACCTACGCCACTATTGAATAGATAGATGTCTAATTAGGGATCAATAACGTACTTCTAAATACATGTCACCTTTTTTAACATTTTTTGTCATTTTGTTACTTGGTTTTAAAAATATTAATAGTATAGGTCTACCCTTTTTGCGACTATTTTCATAAAAAAAAAAAAATATTTAGTAAGTTATTCGTGACGTTAAATTAGCCATTATTTGCAGCTGTAGCATTTTGAGTTATTGTAAAATGGTGTATTTTATGCAAGAACAAATAGAAATAATATTTATTTACGTCATTAAAACAATTGCGCACGAGGAACACACCAAATGAAAGGCATCCTGATAGAAATATAGGCATCTTATCATAGAATTAGTAGGAAAATTTGAAGTAACTGGATCCGTTTGTAATAAAAAATTATATTCCAAGAGTTCTCGAGGAAGCTGCACAAATTATAGTACCTACTAGGTCATTTTGCCATAGATCCTTTTATTCCAAAAGTATAAAAACTAAGAAATATTTCTGTTGGTTCCATAGACAAAGTGATAAAATTGTATAAGTTTTTACCTTATAAGATACAAATTTATCATCAGCTTAGTAAGACCGTAGAATTTAATTCTGTGAAACAATTTCCCAAAATATACACCAAAACGCAAAGTTGGTTTAAAATATTTGTTTCAGTGATGAATCAACGTTTTATTTAATGGCTTTGTTAATAAACATAATTGCAGAAATGACGCAGAAATGACGATAATCCTCACGTGTTTTGACAGGATAATACTTAGTTTTTAGCGAAGATTATTATTGGAAAATAAAATTAAACCACTTATTACTCAGTCACTAGAAAGACAAGTTAATAAACAGGAAAATATGATGCTAGATGAACAGAATATATACCTTCAACAGGACGGAGCTACACCACATTACGCACTAGCTGTAAGACAATAGCTAGACGAGCGATTTTCAAGAGATTTGATTGGCAGAAGGGGTTTTAAAAAATGGCCGGCAAGATCTTCAGATCTAACACCACTTGACTTTTTTTTGTGGATCGATTTTAAAAACTCTCCTGAATATATTGAAGAAATAAAGCTTAGAATAACTAAAGAATGTAGACGAATTACTGGGGAAACTTTGCAAAGAGTTCAAAAATAATTTGAAAATAGTTTATATTATATCCTACAAAATAACGAAGCACACTTTAAACAGTTAATGTAAATACATTTAAGGAGCTGTCTGTAATTAACTTCATTTTAGTTTCTGTTGTAATTTCGCTATTTTTAATGTTATTTGCAAAATAAATCAAAAGAATATACTATTGTTTATCTGGATAATTTACATTTTCCCTGGGTTTTTATTTAATGTATCACAAGGTATGGGAATCGCAGAGCTACGACACTAATTCTGTAGAAGCTGTCATGATGGGGAAGAGGAGAAAACAATGATACATCGTCTCTGCCACTGCCACTTCTAACCTAGCTGTCTCCTGCAAATTTATTTAAAGGTTGTATAAAATAATTTAAAGTATTCTTTTGATGTGTTGTAGTCACATCTTTTGGAGGTCTTGACGCCGTTTCAGCTAGCCAAAAAAAATGGTTATTATAATAAAAGAAGCATCATTAAAACTACTGTATTTCAATGATTTGGAATGAATGAAATTGGAATGTAAAATATCTTCAAAAAGTTAATTTACTTAAATGTTTTTTTTAAAGGCCCATCTCTGGCTTAGTTTTGGAACTGTTTAAGCGATGTAATATATTCTGACTGCTTCTATGAAGACAAATTAGTCGAGATTACTTTTTTCCACTTAAAGTAAAGTGTTTCATGTTACATATTAGCTTTTCTTAGCAAAGCTTATTTTAAAATCTCATTAAAATTCTAATCAGATAACACGATGTGCGGATACTTTCCGAAGATAAAATCTTAAATTGCATACATTCAAAGTGTTCGCTCTTAAGGTTGTGTCATTGGCTCATATTAAAATTATCCGGCGATTATATTTATAAAGGCATTAGACGTAAGGCGCTTTTATTACATTTTTAATATTTTTTTAATAAAGACGTACAAAAATTATACTATATAACAGCGTTTCTCAAACTGTGGGGCGCGCCCCCTAAGGGGCGCGCGTTTAAATTGATTGGGGGGGGGGCGCAGTACAGATTAAAAATAAAATGGTAATGATAAAATTCTACAGATAGATTTTTAAAAAATCTTTATTGAAATTTTACTTACTTAATGATGACAAAGAAACATTCTAAGGACTAATGGCTAACATGAGCTTGTTTTAAGGCGCACAACTTCTCTAAATTTGGTTCTATGTTAGAGATGGCCACTCTGAGTTCATTTTCTACTTGAAGTTTATTTCTGTATTTAGATTTCACGACAGCAAGTGCAGAAAATCCAGTTTCACAAAGGTAGGACGTTGGAAAAGGCAACAGAATTCTAAGCGCTTTGGCTTTTATAAAGGAGTAGTCGTTCGGAAGTTCAGTCCAGAAGTTTGTTAAAGATTTGTTAACAAAGTTTGATTTTTGTAAGGGATTTGTTGAAATATCTATCAGTTGTTCTTTTTCTTGCAGTGATAGACCGACAGGTCTATTTTCGAATGGATTTAAAACCCAGCTCCAGTCTGACAACTTGATATCTTTCTCTGCAAAGAAATATCGCTTGAAATTCTCAGTTAAGTTTTCTAAATGGCTTTCTATGGTTTTTAGCATCACAGCTTTATGAATATCTTCCAATGGGGAATCTTGCACAAAATCGCAAAATGTGGGAAACATTTCCAAACTGTTTTCTTTCAATTTGTTATGCCATAACTGCAATTTCTTACAAAAAGTATCAATCTTTTGACTTAAATCAAATATATTTACGTCTTTTCCTTGCAGCTGAAGATTAAGTATATTAAGTTTTTCAAAAATATCTACTAAATAAGAAAGCTTCAGTAAAAATAATTTGTCGAAAAAATCTGTTGAATGCTTGTGACCTTCCTCGCTTAAAAATATCGCTATTTCCCTTCTTAATTCAAAGACACGCATAACCGTCTTACCGCGTGACAACCATCTGGATGAGGAATAAAACAACAAAGATTGATGCTCAGCTTCCATATCTTCACACAGAACAGAGAACATCCTTGTTTTTAGTGGTCTGGTTTTTATAAAGTTAACAACTTCAATAACTACTGTCAAAATCATGTTTAGTCCAGGGCTTAGCTTAGATTTTGATGCTAACGCTTCCCGATGTATCATGCAGTGCGTCCAGATAATTTCTGAGGATTCCTTTTTTACTAGCGCTTGTAAACTGTTGTATTTACCAGACATGGCTTGAGCTCCATCGGTGCAAATCGCAACACAATTTTTCCATTGCAAATTCATTTTAGTAATAGAATCATTTGTAATCTTGAACAACTCGGTGGCTGTAGTTCTTCCTTCAATCTGTTTACAAAACAATAAATCTTCACATATTTTAGAACATTGACAGAATCTAATGTAGCAAATCAAATGGGAATCATTACTAGAGTCAGTTGCTTCGTCAAGTTGTATAGCAAACAAGTTTCCAGTAAGCTCAGATTCAAGCTGCTGCTGCATATCAACTGATATATCGTTAATTCGTCGACAGATTGTATCATTTGACAGAGGAATATTGTTAAGTTGTGAAGTAAAATTTTCACCAAACATTATTTCTACAATGTCATTGCAAGCGGGTAAAATAAGTTGCTCTGCAATAGTGTGCGGTTTTTTGCATTTAGCTACTTTGTATGCCACTTTATATGATGCCAAGAGAGCCTTCTCATTTACTGCCAGTACTCTATGGAAGCTGGATTTTTGTTTTTTAAACAATCTGAGTTTCTCCACAAAAAAATCTCGCGGTTTATTGACATATTCTCTGTGCAGCGTTTCTAGATGCCTCTGTAATTAAGTTATATAGCTTAATTTCTTTTCCAGGTTTTAAAAATATTATATTTAATAGCATATTATATCTATAATTCATGGGAAGAGAACTTTAATTTTGTGACCAAAGTGTTGCGATCACAGATGCAACACTTCGTTTGATTTTTTTTGTTCTATTTAATGTTATTTGTTTCCACTTTAAATTTCTTTTTAGATTCATCCCTGCATGCAAAACGTCTCCTAAAAACCGTTTTCCTCAGACAGAACTTCTCCGGCTGGCACCCCGTATGAAAAGTAGTGACTTTGCAATTCTTTTGAATAAGATAGCCATATCATCAAAAAGAAAGACACACCATTTAGAAGATTTATTTCTCCAGATGAACGTCTTGCAGTTACTCTGCGATTCTTAGCAACAGGAGATTCTTATACATCATCACTTCCCGCACCAGACTTGCTTGACTCTCTCTCTTTTTTTTTATTTCTCGTAAAAAATAAGACACCAAGTTCTTAATTTTTCTTTTCACTTCTTCCTTATCTACACCAAAACTAACCGCGATTTTTTTAGAGAGTCCGGTTTTTTATTCTTGTTTTTGTATTCTTTTAAACGACAGTCTCACAGAACGAGATGATCTCAGTATAGGTTGATCAATTCACATACTTTGTTTGCCCATTTAATGACCAAATACAGCGCTGTCCAAGACCAAGACACAAATGAGCCGATTGGAGCCAACGGTTGGCACGTTCCCACTACCCGCTCTCATTAGCTTTCTTTGTAGTAGACCGACATTTAAACGGCACATGCTGCTGGCTACTTCCACATAGTATTGGCATTGCCAACCCGGCAATGCCAACAGCCAATCGCGGCATGGTGTGGATGCGCCATAAAGTACTTTTGGAGCAAAACAGCATTGTTTCGGCGTAGGATCTGAACGTATACTATTGTTCCCAAGCAAAACTTCAAAAAATGAATGATGACAGTAAATTGTCACAATAGTATTAGGCTATATTTGCGCGAATTTTATATTTATACAAAAAAAGTAACAAAAATGATTTTAAACTAAAATAACCAATTATAAATCAATAAATATAAGAAAGTTACTACAACACAATGTTTAAGAAATATGTAGATTTTCTAAATGTATGGCTATACAGCAATAGCTTTCTTAAAGAAGCCCCCCATTATAGTCCCGTATTATTGTGTCCTTGAAAACGACCGACGACGGCGACGTTCATTATATATTGGTAAAAGCACTCGCCTTGATGCTCGGAGTAAACCCCCATATTCCCCCTAAATTTGTCAACATGAGCAATAAGGATGTGAACTTTGAGGGACATCCTGCATCCCATTTTGCTATAATTCATTATAAGAATTTGAATTCAAATAAACTTTCCCTTTATTTTCAGCTTCTTTGTGAATAACTCACGCTTATTTGGGTCCAACAAAGAAACCAACTTTGACCTTAGCTTTCGACAGCTGTGAAAAGACATCTTGGAGATACTTTAACGCTATCGACTCTATCTAAGGCCGTCACAAATTGTTTAACGGAGCCTAGCTAGATAAGCAGTGGTGACATCAGCACCTTTTAATGAGCTTTTAAAGATATGATCTCTTCCTATAAAAAAACTCTTCTGCTGCTGTCTATATCTTCTTTGATAAATGCGCCTTATTGTTCAGGCAACCTTTAAGGCAAAGAAAACATGCAAACTTGGTAAATTGCATTATTATTTGAACATAGGCCCTTTCTAGTAGAGCAATTGTTTAACTCTTTTTTAAGGGTTCGCAGGTAAAAATAGTGCCCAGGGCTTATCTTGATCTCCAACATCTATGCAATTGTATTCTTTGTAGGCATCGCACAGCTTTTCACAGAGACTTTGTTTTGCTTTTATCTTGATAAAATCTCCCCACGCGTAGCAAAATACATCTATTTGGTGAAAGCAAAACTCCTAATGCCCATTTAATAAAATTTTTGTATTAATTAAATATTAAGTGTTCTTTTACTTAGCAATAATACAAACTTTATATTTGTTTGTTTACTACTAGATTTATTTCAGAAAGAGTGCTAAACAGTTCTAAAACATTCCATAAAGTTTTAAACAATTCTGACCAATAGCAGAAACTGTTTAACAATTTTTAAAGTTCCATAATAATCTGTAACTCTGGTCAGCGTTGAATGTTTTTCGAAAAAACAATTTAATTTAATTTTTAATTATTCTGTGGGTAAATAAGTGTTTATGTTTTATTTAGGTGTTTAAAATTAACTCTTGGATATTCTCAAGCCGGATCTGAAAATATCGAAAATACTTTTTACTTTCTTTCGTGATCTGGAAACATCAGCAACGAATAATTTTTTGTTTGTTTTTTGCTCTTTCATTTTTCTTTGTAATCGGATATTATTTTACTTGGTAAATAAACTCTTTTATGAATATATAATGATCTACCAGTTTTATTGTTCACAATTACATATAGCTAACATTATTTTATTTAGCGCATCTATGAATGTAAAAGTTAAAAAAAATTAAGTTTAAAAAGCATTAAGTTGTAAGCATGTAAAAATGGTAATGAAGATATTAATAAAAAAACCTTTTTATTGTTTTTTAACAAAAGCTGCGACTAACGTTACTAGATTAGGTAAACAGTAAAATTTAAAAAAATATCCTACTGTCAAAAAAATGACAATCTTTTTGACAAACTGTGCTCCGTTTTAATAAGAAAAATGTTATCTACAATCTGCGCTGCATAATAATAATTTCTATGTAGTCAGACACACTATGTTTCTGAAAAAGATTTTTGTAAAACAATACCATAACAAACAATATTATAATAACTACAACACTGAATAAATGTAATTATTTACAGGGAAATATGACTGGGAATTATGACTTTTTTGTGTAGCTTGGAATTTTTTTGGTAACTAGGGTACCAATAAAATAAAAAAAGGGCAAAATATAAATTGTCGAAAAAAAAGGTTTTTTATTACTTATGTGGGATAAATAGTATCTAAGAGCACGATGTTGCGTTTGAAATATAGCTGTTTGCCCATTTTACTTGGCACACTCTTACGTCATTTGAGTGCGACAAGTTTCCTTGGCGCACGCTTACGTCATTTGAGTGTTACTTGGCGCACGTAAACTATCCTTGTCGGACGCAAATTCGAACCACCAACCTTTCGGTTAACAGCCGAACGCGCAACTGCCCAGTTGACATTACAAAGTTTATATTTTTATTTCAGTTAAAAAATAGCTGTTCGCCCATTTGAGTGCGACATTGTAATGTAATGATTTGAGGAATTCACTTTCTGTTTTCTGGGCGTTGAAGTGAACAAGATTGTTGGTTCCCCACTCGACGATTACTTCAAGATCTCCATTGATGGAGTCAACCTGTTCCTGCCTGAGTCTATTTGTATCATTTACTGAAAGTGATCGATAGGATGTGAAAGTTGAGACAAGTGTGCTGCCGTCTGCGAAACTGTAAATGGGGTTCGTGGTGGTTTTCAAGAGGTCGTTGATGTGTAAAAGAAATATAGTGAGGGACAGATGAAACTCTGGAGGACCCCGGCATTGGTTTTTAATGTATTGGAAGAACTACCGTCAACTGCCACATGTAAGGAGCAATCTTGCATGCAGCTCATGAGCCATTGACGCAATTTGATTAGGAGACTGTAGGCAGATAATTTGTTTAAGAATACCTGGTGCCAAACGCGGTCAAAGGCTTTAGATATATCCAAGGCTATTGCACGGGATTCACCAAACTTTTTAATAGTGTTTGTCCAGAGCTAACTGACGTAAGCCAGCAAATCTCCAATAGACCGAAGTTGTCGAAATCCATATTGTCTATCATGGATTATCTCAAATTTCTCCAGATATTTGATAAGTTCTGTGTTAATCGCTTCTGCCATAACTTTGGATATGACTGAGAGCAATGCAATAGGGCGATAATTTGCAGGAATAGTCTTCTTTCCTTTTTTCGGAATGGGTTGGACCTAAGTGTTTTTCACATGAACGGAAATACGTCTTTGCTGTATGATATCTTGAAGTGTCCACAGAGAACTGGGGTGAGCTCTTGAGCACAGGTCTTCAGGTCAATTTTCTGATAGTGCTTTGACGGATAGCGACCTTAGTCATTGATTAGTTTATTCTAGGTGTCGTTGGAGGTTGTTTCCCATTGGTATCGAGGGTTGAGTTAGAACTGAACATTCCAGCCAGCGGATCCGCTTTTTCCTTGAACGTGCCGTCGGACCTCTCGAGTGGTGGTATAGAAAAAGTTGTGAAATTCTTATTTGTGGCCCTAGCCAAAGACCAGAATGTCTTTGAAACATGAGGGGCATTTACAAGCTTATTGCATATTCTCATGTCGTAAGATTCTTTGGCAAGGTCAATCGTTTGATTGCAGGTGTTCCTCGCGTGTACAAAGGCTTCTCGGTTAGCAATTGTCGGAAATTTGCACCAGTGTCGATATAATTATTTTTTTTACGCACCGCAAGATTGCATTTTTGGTTGAACCAGGGTTTGGGGTTGGAGATCCGTCTTGTACCATGAGGAATGTTTGAGTCCATACCTAGCCTTACGATTTCGGTGACAGGTGCTGCATATGTTGATGGGTCTTGTGAGCAAAAGCAGACATCTTTTCATGAAAATGATAGGTAAAAGTCCCTCAGTTCATCCCATTTGGCTGATCTGTAATTCAAGACAATAGAGGTACCTACCAGAATGTGAATGGACAAGTCGGTTGACCATGGCGAGCATATCTCGATGATCAACATTGTTTTGAAGAAAGGCCAGGTCAAGAGTACCAACGACCGCCGAGCATGTATGAAAGCACTGATAAAAGTAGAGGAAGCAAAAGATGTGTGTAAGAACCGTAGCAAGTGAAAGTAACTGGTCTCTGTCTACCCCTACAGGAAAAAGGCGTGACTATGTGTATGTATGTAATAATATATTTATTGGTTGTATTTAATACCTTCTTGTTTACAAAATTTTTTACAAACGGAAAATAGCACAGAGATAAAATTTTTTAAGGATTTTTGTTTTGTTACGCCAAAGAGTTTTAACTTGTTGCGTGCGTACATAAGTACACACATACACTTTTTTTTAATACCTGGTTTTTAAGTACAATCTAAAAATACAAAAATAATTGATTGACTTTAAAGGTGTGTAAATAATATGGGAGTGTTAAAAAATGTTTTTCGTTATTACCTCTTTTATTAGGTTATTCCTGGAAATCATTGTGTAAACAATTATTTATAAGAGATAGTTTTTATAAAAACATATTACATAACAGGGTGTTTCTAAATTTAAACGAAATAAATCTCGAGGTGATTGCCCATATAAAATTATGATGGATATTTCCTGCAACCAAATTTTCTCAGCCCATCCTCTTCCAAGATATCACCCCCAAATGGTGGTGAGTAAAATTTAATTTTAATTTTTGGAACGAAGTTCCTTATCGCAAGGTACGGATGAGGGCTAGGTGAAAAATGTGTAAGATTTTACCGTCACGAAACACGAAACAACACACACGTTTGCCGTGTACCAATTATACCTGCGCAGCAGGTGCAAACTTATTGGCTGCCTTGAACTAATAAGCGCGCACTCATGACTGAGCACAGCCAATAGCATATGCGCTATGGATAACTCTTGTTATTGATTATTATACATCAATAATGCATTGTGATAGTGACTTAGATGATAATAACAATGACGCTATGTAAGTGTCAGAGTTAAAGTGCAACAACATGTAAATAATTTATTTTTAACCTAAAATTTTAGTACAGCTACTATCTTATTTTTTTATAGCCAATTAGTTGACAAATTGACTAAAAAACAACATAAAAAATAGCAACAATGCGAAAAAATGCAAAAACAAGCATAAGAGAAAATATACCTAATAGGTTTATCAATAATAATATACTAGTAAAGGAACTTTGTTCCACGACACACTTTTTTTTTTAAGTTAAATAAAGGTAAATACTTGAAACTTTGTAAGTTCCGTGCTTTCACATATGACTCACCACCATTATTTTTTTAATATTTCTGTTTCATTAAAACAGAGTGAAATTAGCATTCCTTACCTTATTTTATATCAAATCTCTTTTTTGAGATTTAGTTTTCAAAAACAAAATATTACATAAAAACCCAATTCAGTTAAGTTATAGTAATGGGTCCGATTTCGCGAATCCCGAATTTTGACATATCTGCACATTTAAGGGGCCCCATAGGCCGAATACAATAGTTTTTAAGTGAACGTCTCTGTTTGTGTATGTACGTATGTGCGTATGTTAGTATGTGCGTTCGGAATTATCCTTAGTCTCAATTATTTCTAGAACAAAAAATGAAATCGACATGAGACTAATTGAATTCGACGGATAACTACGTAACTTAAAACTGATTGGATTTTCAGCAAAATCGGTCAAACTGTTTTTTATGGAGAATAAAAAAACTACAAAAAATTGTAAATGTTCGGAATTATTTTTCGTCTCGATTATCTCGAGAACAAAAAATGATATTGACGTGGTACCAATTGCTTTTGGCACATTATTACGCAACTTAGAACTGATTAGATTTTGAGCAAAATCGGTCAAGCTGTTTTTACGGAGAATCAAAAAACTACAAACAATGGTAAACTACCTGAATTTTGCAACTTAAAAATTATACTATTTTTAATACAGAATTTTAAGATCTTTTCAATAATATAATTATTGCATGTATTTATGTATGTAGAAAAGATCCACCATAATTTCAAACGGGCAATCACCTCCTGAATTTGTTCGCATGCATTTAGAAACACCCAATATTAAAAAAAAGTGATTTACAAAGATTTATTTACAATGTAATCAAAGGTCAGGTAGCTGTATGTACTGGTAAATGATTATTCGGGGAATAAATAATTTATTCCGAGAATCACGCACAATTTATTTTAAAAAAAAAACCAGCAGCTCTATTTGTTTTCAGCTATTAATTTTTTAGCAGTGTACTAAACTTAACGCTTTTGATAGTTTTATTTATAGTTTTTCTATTTAACAGTTCAAAGTGGCACAAATAAAACTTTGCTGTTATTTTAATTTTATAAAGGTTTTATTCAAATTTTAAATTTCTCTTCGTTTCCTGTCTGTCAGCTTTTTATTAAGAAAATTTAAGAAGTTAAATTTACAATACCAAAATAAAAGTGACTTAAAGTCTAGCGCAGATACTTTTATATGGTTTTTATTTTGGATAAAAGTTTTGTTTTTATTTTTTTTTCACAGTTTTTCAAAAGTTATCTTTTACATTTGTACCCGCATTTAGGACCAAACTTTTCGTTTAACAAACATGTAATTTGAACTAAGCAAAGTATTCTAAACCATTGCTACAAAATGTCGAATTGTTGAAAACCACACTTTTGATTAATCGCTTTTGTTCGCACTTGCAAATTGCAACGTTGTTACCTAAACAAGTCAAAATTGTACTCAAAACCGCTGTTAAAGTATTTCTTTATGCAATAGTCAGTAAATTTTATTGTAAAATACAAAAACAAATAAAATTATTTTATTCAACCAGAAACAAATCTCCGGTTACATATTTCATTTTAATTAAAAAATTATAATTGTTATCGCCTAAATTAATATTGTATTATAACAACATTAAAATAATATTTAGTTTAAAAATAAAACTATCATACTTTTTGAGACTCACGTAATGCAACAAAGAGTTTTATTAGTCACACCAAAAATGTTAAAGCCCTTTTTCGTTCAATTGAATAATAATAAATCACTCCAACTCTTGCTGCCAAAACTTAGGAATCCTACTTTCCGGGCACGCAAGGGTAAAGATAAATGCTCCAAATGCTCCCGACGTATTTATATGCAGCTAAATTTAGTATTGTAATTTGTACTATCGCTCAATTTTTATTACAATGTTGTAAGCAAAGAATTTCAAGTATCTGACAGATTTTTTAAAATATCACAGTGCATTACTTAAATAATAAAGAGAATTCTGTTTTAAGTTTTTAAGGTAAACATATAAAAGTTACCTAGTTTGCGAGAACAAACATATTTTATATTGCAAAACACTGTAAGGGCATGTAAAAAATACACGTAAATGTAAAAGAATCTCTTTTTTAGGCCTGTAGGATATTTTAATTATTAAAAGTCAAAAGATCTACAGCGCTTTCGTAGACTGGGAAAAGGCCTATGACAAAGTGGTGATGAGTGAATTGTGGGTCGACAATGTCTATGAATGGGGTAAGCGGTAGTTTGATACGAACACTAAAATCGAGGATTCCACTGCTTGTGTGTCAGGATAAACGGAGCTTACACGGACTGGTTTAACTAAAAAAAAAGGTGTTGGACACGGATGTGTGGCTTTGCGATGGCTGTTTAACTAATACATAGACGATTTTTTAAAAGATTTGAAGGAAAGTGCGAATGGATTAAAAATAATTAATTTGATCGTCAAATACTTTCTTTACGCCAATGATTAAGTGATATTAGCACCATCTGAAGAGAAATTGCAGGCGATGGTAAATGTTATTAATGAAATGTAAGTAAAACGAAAGTAATGGTTTTTTAAAGGGAAGAAGGCACGACAACCTGCGAGGTGCTAATTAAGGGAGAAAGAGTGGAACAAGTAAAGGAATTTGTATACTTGGGTTCAAAGTTTACAAGAGACGGAAAGTATGACAGTGACATTGAGTAAAGGGTGTTGGCAGAAAAACAAAAGAATGGGGCACTGTATAACTATATGAAATCAGAACGTTTTAAAAGAGGCACGCCTGGCTGTGCAGTGCTGAGAGTCTGAGAAGATAGATATAGGAATGCTTAGATGAGTTAAACACGTAAAAAGGATGGATGAAACAGATTTATAAAGCGAGTGTGAATGGACAAATCTGTAAAGGTTGGCTTCGGCGAACATATCTTGATCTCGACATTCTGAAGAAAGGCCAGGTAAAGATTACCAACAACCGACAAGCATGTATGACAGCACTGATAAAAGTAGATAAAGCAAAAGACTCAAGTACGAACCGTAGCAAGTGAAAGGAAGTGGTCTCTGCTTAACCCTACTTGAAAAAGGCGTGACTATATGTATGTACGTATTAAAAGAAAGTACGTAAGCTATTAATATTTCATAAATTTCATAAAATTTTGTTTTTATTTACAATATTATGTTAGGTTTCAGTAAAATGGCAGGACATTTTAAAAAACCAATATTTTTAATATTTTTTATTTGTTTAACTTTTTTCAACATCAATATTTTATTTTTACTGACATTGTTGTTTAGTTCTGTTAAAAGGGTTATGTCATTAATTTACGCTATGATTTCAAAGCAATAAGACCTTTATTTAACTAATACGAATTTTTGAAAGGTGGACATGATCTTAAACCAAAAAAAATTTACAAGAAACTAACTTAAAATTTATTTCCATAAGTAACAATAATTTACCGGATCCAACCATTTTTATAACAATATTTAGTAATTGCGTTTGCAAAACTCTGAACGACCCTACCTATTAATGAATTCTAAATATCTTAGCTTTTAAATTTATTAAACGTAAACGTATCCTAAAAAACTATTATCTAATACAGCGGTTCTAAAACTTTTGTTATTCACGCCCCCCTGTTTTAATTTAAAAAATGTTGCGCCCCCCAATCCGTAGACCTAGAAATTTGGACTAAAATAGGCAACATTGTCTCGTCGAGAGCGCCAAACATGCTGTCGGAAAGTCGGAAAAATGTTTGGAAATGTTTCCCACATTTTGCGATTTTGTGCAAGATTCCCCATTGGAAGATATTCATAAAGCTGTGATGCTAAAAACCATAGAAAGCCATTTAGAAAACTTAACTGAGAATTTCAAGCGATACTTTTTTGCAGAGAAAGATATCAAGTTGTCAGACTGGAGCTGGGTTTTAAATCCATTCGAAAATAGACCTGTCGGACTATTACTGCAAGAAAAAGAACAACTGATAGATATTTCAACAAATCCCTTACAAAAATCAAACTTTGTTAACAAATCTTTAACAAACTTCTGGACTGAACTTCTGAACGACTACTCCGTTATAAAAGCCAAAGCGCTTAGAATTCTGTTGCCTTTTCCAACGTCCTACCTTTGTGAAACTGGATTTTCTGCACTTGCTGTCGTGAAATCTAAATACAGAAATAAACTTCAAGTAGAAAATGAACTCAGAGTGGCCATCTCTAACATAGAACCAAATTTAGAGAAGTTGTGCGCCTTAAAACAAGCTCATGTTAGCCATTAGTCCTTAGAATGTTTCTTTGTCATCATTAAGTAAGTAAAATTTCAATAAAAATTTTTTAAAAATCTATCTGTAGCATTTTATCATTACCATTTTATTTTTAATCTGTACTGCGCCCCATAGTTTGAGAAACGCTGATCTAATAAACCTTAAATTTAAAGTAGAAAAATGGC
The DNA here is from genome assembly GCA_950111635.1 of Agelastica alni. Classification (NCBI taxonomy): domain Eukaryota; kingdom Metazoa; phylum Arthropoda; class Insecta; order Coleoptera; family Chrysomelidae; genus Agelastica; species Agelastica alni. Next base: position 3,535,537 of record OX467710.1, read on the forward strand.
GGTAGACAAAAATCGCCACTGGCCTCTTGTAAATTTTGGCTTAAATTTTTGACGTGAAGAGGGTATATCCTAAAATCGCCACCAGTCTTGTCTTTAAAATAATAATTAATACCGATTATTACTTTCTTCTCTATGCGCCATCTCCGCTTTAAAGGTTGACAATCATCATAGGAATTCTTAATTTTGAGACCGCAGCTCTAAATAGTTTATTATTACTGCATTCAAACCAATCCCTAAGGTTCTTCAGCCATGAATTTCGTCTTTTTCCTATAGATCTCCTGCCTTGGATTTTCCCCTGTATAATTATTTGTAGCATTTGATATTTTTCTGCCCTTATGACATGTCCCCTGTACAGCAGTTTTCTTCTCCTAATTGTCGAAATCACTTCTCTCTCCTTATGCATACGTTTTATTACTCCCACGTTGGTTATACTTTCTACTTATGAGATCCTCAATATTCTCTGGTATATCCACATTTCAAAATGACTCGAACCACCAGCTTTTCTAAAGCATCCGGTCTTCTGGAGGAGTGCTAGAAATACCGCACTTTGTTCTGGTTAATTCTCTTGGACAGCCTGTCCTCGATTTTCAGTTTTTCTAGGATCGATACATTGGTGCGGTGCTGCGTCCATGATATTCGGAGCATTCGTCGGTAAACCCACATTTCAAATGCATCTAATTTCTTTCTGTCCGATTGTCTGATCGACCAGGTTTCAGCCGCGTTTGATGCAATTGGGAAAATTAAAGTAGAGACCAGCCTGATTTTCGTAGCTTTACTAATTGACGTGTCCTTCCATATGCGTGTCAGTTTAGCAGTGGCCGTTCTTGCTATTGCTAGCCGTCTCTTTCTTTCGGCTTCGCTACCTCATGTTTTGGTGATGAGGGAGCCAAGATAAATAAATTTATCCACTACTTTGAAACCGGCTACCTGTCGGATATGCGAAGAGTTGTTCATTTTCCGGTTTACTATCATGACTTTGGTTTTACTGATATTTAGTTTTAAGCCGTAGTCTTTGCTTATATTTTCCAGTCTTGTCATGATCATTTTCAGTTAATCTGTCGCCAATATGAGAGTATCATCGGCATATCTCAGATTACTTATGCGCCTTCCTCCCACTGCAATTCCTCCATACCATTCATCAAGTACTTTGCTTCCTTACAAACATAAAGAGAATAAATCTTCTGGACGTGACCAATTCCTGATCAGCCCTCAAATATGCCCTGCCCACCAAAACGTATATAACCTGCGATCGTGACATACAAATATCACAAACCGTCAGCCTTAAAAAGCAGACATTACACCTTCCGAATATGCCATCCACTCGAGATGGCGAAACGTCGAGTATTAACTCAGACCTACGATGGCCTATAAACCCGAAAAACCATTTACCTTAAACATATTTAACGAAATTTCTTTTGTTTGTCTGCTATTTTTGCAACGTCGGTATTCATTTTATGTTATCAAGTTTTTACTTTTAAAATTAAGTTCGTTTGCGCTCGATATAAACTCAATCCGAAAAAAGAAATTGTAAATCCAAAAAGCATGGGAATAAAATTAATTAAAAATTTTATTTCGACCACAAAAGGTTAAATTTGCTTGATGGCAGAAACGTTTTTATACGACGACAGGTGGGTATAGTTTTTCTAAAACGAAGAATAATTTTGGAAAAAGAGACACGATATCATATAGAGCCGGTTTTATAAGAAAATTTTTTCCACTTTTCTCGACTCATCAATCAACTTGCTTTTAAAGCAAATTGAAAAATAAAAACCACCAAGAATCAAAAGGAAATATTTTTAGAATGACGCAGTAATCAAGTAAATTATTATAATAATTATAAAATTTTCGTTGACATTAAAAACCGATTTTCTAACAAATCAAAACAAATAATGGTTTGTAAAATTTTATGGTAAATAATTTATAGGAAATTTTATGGCTATCTAAATGGGTGCAGACTTTAAATTTAAGGTAAACAGATAAAAACACTTAGTGAATATGTAGTAAAGAAATCTTATTGAAAATTTGTGCATTTTTCACTTATTATTAGTCCATTACGCACTCCCTCTATTTTCCTTTTTTGTAGATATTGTAGTTTTCTTCCAGAAGCTTATTAACCTGCTTGCGTTTATGGAGTGCAAAGAATTCTAAATCTATTTTGTTTTACCCACACACTGAGTATGTAGTAAGTTTTTGAATCTGCTTTTACCCTTCGCACCAGAACATCCAGGCTAGTCCCATAAAATATGATAACACAGAATTGCAACCGGCTTAAGTTCATTTTAATTTTTATTATATCAATGGTGTTCAAATAAAAAAATTGTGCTTTCTTAGATGTACTGATAGCACCCAGTATCCTTTCCCAAACTTCAAAAATTGTTTAAAAAATGATAAAAAGTAAGAAACCATAAAATATGTCCAATCTCTGAATTGTGAATTCTAGACCTCAAAATATGAAGATTTTGCCCAACATGCCTTATACAAATATTACTAGTTTCCGAATACGGGGTTGTCACGTGCCTATTTTTTTTTCTCCCATCTGCCGTTTTGTTATTATGATAGTCTGGCGTTCGTAATTAGCTTTGCATACTGCATTTCGTTCGTTGTATATAGTGTTGCCTATATAGTAGTAATAGAATTCGATTATTAATAGCTGTGACATTTTTGTCTCTCTTATTAGACTTCGCCTTGATTATTGGCCTCGATTGTCGTGTGTTGTCAGATATATTATTGTTGGTTTGCTTGGGCTGGCAATTAATGCGGACGAACGCGATTATGAGCTAGGAATTTAGACGTGAAAAGGATGGCTGACGCGTGTCCCGGGTGATTTTCTGATATCCGGTCTGGGAGCGAGGAGTGATGATCAGTCGTTTGGTATCAGTGGTGGAAGTCGGTTGAGAGTCTTTGGAAGGATTTGATATTAACACGTGAGCGAAACTTCTACGGTTTTTTTCTTTCATATCTGGCTGTATTTGGGGCCATCTTTATTGGATTAGGAAAATAAACCATTTAATTCTTAACTTGACCATTCTGTCGTGCCTATGTGGTGAATATTTTTGATTATTGGGGTCGAGTTAAGATCACCACGTGTGGGATTTGATGAAGTGAAGCCATCGTGAAGTACCACGTGCCGTTCCATCCACATCGACGATAAATTTCAGCGTTATAAAGACTTGCCTGGTAATTTTAGCAGAAATTATTATGATAATACTACTTGGTGTTTCGGTTCTTGGATCATCGATGTTACCGTGACGTCTCAGTGGAGTTTTCAATTGGTTACATGGTATTGAATTTAATTTTATCAACTTATCAGTTATTATGTGCTTGATCTAAGTGTTTTCAATAATTTAAAAGTAACAAGTTATTTTCATTAAATTTGTACCTGCTCCCAGTGACGTCCCAATGAAGTTTTCAATAGTTTAAAAGTAACCAAATTATTTTTCGTTAAATTTGTACCCGCTCCAAGTTGAATGTAAATTTATATATTACTGAATATAATTTATGTGGTTATTGTGAGGGTTTTAAAATATTATTCTTGTTGCAAGTCCATTTATTTTTTATTTCTTTTTTTGTGTTAATCTTTTCTTTTTGTTGTTTTTTTTATTTTAATTCTCTTTTGTACCTCATTAGGTCTGTTTGATTCATGTAACTTGATCGGTTATTGAGCTATTTGCTTCTAAAAAGTTTAATTAATTTTAATTATATAAAAATTTTTATTCTCTATATTACCAATTATACCATTATTATACCAATTAAAAAAAACAAAAATAAAAAACTAGTAAATGATTAAATCATCATCAGCCCTAGCCCATGTCCATCCACTTCTGAATGTAGGCCTCTTTCAGTAGTTTCCATGTCCGTCTATCTTGGGCAGTTTGGGACCAGTTTCTCTCTGTTTCCCTCTGAATGTCGTCCCGCCATTATTTTGGGGGTCTTCCTGCGTTTCTCTTTGGCGCCACTGCATTATTTTGTTAGTCCACCTGGATGGGTTCTGCCTTTGAACATGACCTGCCCATCTCCACTTTAGTTCGGCTATTTTACTCATCCATTTTATTATCCGTTACCCCTGTTCTTCTTTAAATATCATCATTTACAATGCGATCTCTTAGGCTGATTCCCAACATGGCGCGCTCCATGGCTCTCTGCGTTGGTTTGATCCTTCTCTTTGTTAGTGTTAGAGTCTCCAGTCCGTATGTTTTGACAAGTAAAAAGCAAGTCTCATAGTCTTTAATTGGAATGCTTTGGGATTTTAAAATGTAGCCTAGCCTACCGAATGCTACCCAGCTAAGTCTTGTTCTTCGGAATATTTCAGTGGTTTGGTTTTTAATATTTTTAGTCTGACAACATGGCCCAGGTATATATATTCCTCGACACATTCGAGGGCGTGACCTTCTATGGTTATTGCTGTCTCTTCGCTCGTCATTTTTTTTGTTTTGTTTAGGTTCATCTCAAGCCTGATTTGTTTTGAGATTTCCTGCAGTTCTTCCAACATATCTCCCAGCTCATTAATGTCGTTACTAATAAAAACAATATCATTATGATCAAAATCCCTACCATTTACTTTAAAATACTTCAGCAACAACCACGTAACTAGTGTTTTATTAAAACATTTTATTCCGAGATAATCGCAAAAGAACATAATACACCAGATGAAAATTGTGTTGATGAATATTGTGAGTACATATTCTTTTTAATTATGTTACAACTTACATTTTTTAAATTATTTATTTTCAAATTTATTTTAACCATCCACATTCAAAGAAAGTTTTTGTAGCTATGTTTATTCTGAGAAACAAGATACTTATCTACCAAAGAATATTACTATCGATTTTGTTGTTAAAACATTTTTTTACTAATATTAAATAATGTAAGTAACTGATTAGTTATTTACTTAAATATTTAAAATAAGCAGTTATTTAGTTTTAAGTACTTTTATTATTTATTTGTAGGTCATCGCAGTAAAAAGAACGTATTAAAACTTATAGATAGTACCAGACATATCAGTAAAAAATATTCTTTCATTGTTATAGTGTATTATTTACCTACACGTAAGTACATGTACATTTTGTTTTACTAGTATTATGTACTTACCTATTTATAAGTTAAATTGTAATAAAACAATCGTAAAGTACATTTCGCAAGTACGCGGTCTTCGGAAACCAGTCTTGGAAACAATATTTGAAGTGGAAATTTCAAGAATTTTTTTTTTTAAATAACGTCACTAGTTTAGTTTTGCAGCCGAACACTGTGCGGCGCTCAAACGTGTTCCTTAAACGTTAACAAAGGAGTTGCACTGCTATGTAGGGATGTGCTGTGTCTAGTCCTATGCATTTCTAGGATTGTCTACATACGCCCGTACTTTTCCATAACTTTTGTACGTGCTCACCGAATGAGATGTATAGTGTAAAAAAAAGGAAAATACTTTTATAACTTTAAAACGGATTAAATGAAGCGTAAAACAACTATTATAGTTCGTAAAAATATATTGGTAAAATCACCACCTCTGTGTATATCTTGACCCCTCTTATTTATTACGAGGGCAGTTTGATAAGTCAGTGACTTTTTGAATTTCCCGCGCAGTTACTTCAAATGCAACAGTTCTGCCGTCAACTATAATCTATCAGTGGGCAACTTTCTAATTTTGAGCAAGCTACGTCGTGCAGTTGGTGTTTGATAGCCGTTCAAAGCAGACAACCTCGTGAATTTTTACGAAAATGAAAAAAGTGAATGTAGTGTGCTAATTAAGCATTACTTTTTACGTAAAAAATCCATCACCGAAACTAAGAAAAGACTTGATAAATACTACGGGGACTTGACACCATCAATTTCAATGGTTAAGAAGTGGTTTACAGAGTTCCGTTGTGGTCATACCAGCACTAGTGACTCCGAACGTCCAGGTCGCCCAAAAGAAGTGATCACGCCGGAAATCGTCGATAAAATCCATGAAATGATATTGGATGATCGGAGAATGAAAGTGCGTGAGTTAGCTCATGCTGTAGGTGTATCTCAACTGAACGGGTACATAATATTTTACACGAATATTTGGACATGAAAAAACTCTCTGCGAGATGGGTGCCGCGATTGCTCACACTCGACCATAAGCGCAATCGTGTGACCACTTTAAAAGAGTGTTTAGCGATGTTCAGCCGTAATCCGGACGAATTTTTGTGCCGTTTTGTTACTGTGGATAAAACATGGAGCCATCACAACACGCCAGAGACCAAGGAACAGTGGGTTGCTCGGGGTGAACGTGGACCAAAGAAGGCGAAACAGAGTCTGTCAGCCAACAAGGTCATGGCCACAGTTTTTTGGGATGTACGTGGTGTCATTCACATCGATTACCTCAAGAAAGGTAAAACGATCACCGGCGAATATTATTCAAAGCTTTTGAACAGATTCAACGTTGATTTGAAGCAAAAACGGCCACATTTGGCTAAGAAGAAGAAAGTGAAGAAAGTGCTGTTCCATCAAGACAATTGCCACGTGCCTATTTTTTCCCTTCTACAGTTCCATTATTAATTGGGTCTCTGATAGTTTTGTATTCCTCAGGTACTCGTAAATAGTTTCGCTTACCGTATTTTGTTGTAATTTAAATATATCACTCGTTGTAAATAGTGTTGCATACCTTGTAGTGATAGGATTCAATTATTAATGGCTGTGACATTTTTGTTAATCGATGGAGATGGAGTGGGGGTTTTTGTTATTAGATTTTTGCTTTGATTTTTGGCCTCGATTGTCGTGTGTTGTCAGCTATATTATTGTTTGGTTTGCATTTCTGTGTGGAGGGGCTGGTTATCAACACAGACGAGTGCGATTATGAGTTTGGAACATAGATTTGTGAAGATTGTTGGTTGACGCGTGTCCCGTGTCATTTCTTGATATCCGGCTTGGGAGTCAGTAGTTTGGAGAGTCGTTTGGTGTCAGTCTTAGAAGTCGGGTGGTGGTGAGAGTTTTTTTGGAACGATTTGATATTAACACGTGAGCAGAACCTCTACGGTTTTTTCTTTCATATCTGGCTGTATTTGGGCCATCTTAATTGGATTTTGAAGAAAAACCATTTAATTTTTAACTTGACCATTCTATCTTACCTTTGTTGTTGATATTTTGGATTTTGGTGTCGAGTTAAAATAACCGCGTGCGGGATCTGATGGAGGGAAGCCATTGTTAAGTAGCAGGTGCAGTTCCATAATTAAACCGGCCACAGGAGTAGGCCACAGGATTAGTGAATTCGTATACCCAAAGGTTACAAGTGTTTTATTTTAGAATATTTAAACGACGTGATTTGTTTTTGGCACCACGATTAGGTTTTTTTTTATTTGTTGGTATGGTATACTGTTGGGGGTTATTTGTTGCATTGGATAATATGCCACGGTTGAACTTTGATTAAAGTAATATTCTCAATAGTTCTTTGTGTCCAAGTAAAAATGTTTTCTTCATACTTATTTGTAAATATCCTACAATATTGCTATTTTGAAGGACAGCCATTGTAAAAAAAAGAAATATTTTTAAATAAGCTCGATTGCTTTAACAGTGTAAATCTTTATGTAAATGGTAAATAAAAAACGTGAGTAAATTAGCAGCTGTACGTGAACGTTTGATTAAGTATTATTAAAAAGTTGACTTGTATATGTTTTTTTTGGTAACTTGATAAAGTTTGTTATTCTTACCTTTGTTTTAGTTATTTTATGGAATCGTAAACTTTGGATTTTTGATTTATTGTTGTCTTATAAAGTTGTAAATTTTGAAATTTCGATTTATTGTTAGCTGTTGATTTTGATTATATTTGTTATAAGTTTATTATTGAACTGTGTGCCTGGATTTATTGTTGGCTGTTAATTTTGGCTATATTTGTTATAATTTTGTTATTGAGCTGTGTATTTTGATTTATTGTAGGAGTAAAGTATCCAATATATTTTTTCTATAATTTTAGTTATTTGGTTTACCATAATCTTAGTTGTTTATCGTGTGGCTCTGCTAGTGCCTATAAGACCTAGGGGTTTCCGGCTTGAACCGTCTAAGTCGGTGGCGCGGCTCAATTTTATTTTCCTTTTTTTCTTCTACCCTCTACGGCTGAGCTCGGGCATAATTTGCCAGTAGAGAGACCGCTGGCAGAGTACTCTTTAGAGAACGAAAAAAGACGTGGCACAATGCACGTGTGCACACTTGTCTAGTCACGATGGCCAAAATCCATGAATTGGGCTACGAACTGCATATTCTCCAGATTTAGTCCCCTGCGACTATTTTCTTTTTCCAAACCTAAAGAAATGGCTGTGCCGTAAGAGATTTGAGTCGAATGAAAAAGTCATTACCGAAACAAACGCGTATTTTGAGAGCTTTGAAAAAACCTATTATTTGGAGGGAATAACAAAAATTAGAAAAACGTTGGACTAAATGTATTAAGCTAAAAGGTAATTATGTAGAAAAATAAAATGTTTATTTGCGGAAAAAAAATTGTTTTATTCAAAAAGTCACTGACTTATCAAACCTCCCCCGTATTTAAACCTCAGAACAAGTTCTCAAAAAGGTAAAAATTGTTCTTCAAATGTAAAAAGTCACCATTTAACTTTTAAAATTTATAAAAGTCATGTCATATTTCATTGTGTATGATTTAATAAAAATAGATAAATAAAAAAATATCTAAAAATATTATAAAAATTTAATTAAATTGAAAAATAAAAAATTTCGGATCCTTGGCACCGTTTAAGGATCAATAAATTTACTTAGAATACTGACTTCCTGTAAGGATATTTTGTAAAAATTCAATGTTAAGAAGTTGATAATTGATTTGGTAAATTTAAAACTAAAATGCAGTACAATTTTAAAACACTTTTATAACTTTATTTTTTTTTTTTACTGAAAATAGTCGCAAAAAGGGTAGACCTATTGTTATTTAAATTTAAAGATTTAAGAGTAAATAGGCTACACGATAATATAAAATTTTAATTTATATTTCATTGGATAAAACGAGCATATTACCCATTGTGCTTTTTATAAAGTTTTTAGTTTTTCAGGACACAATAAAGTAGAAAACTAAATTACTCAATCTATACAGTATATAAAACTAAGAGCGTAATTTGAGATACCATCTAACATTTCCAAACTTTAAAAAGCTTTACTTCTTCCACTAACAAACGTTTGTACATAGAAGTGCAAAAAGAATATTGATTGATGAATTTTCTCTTTTACTTCACATTTTCATATTATGGATGCACTACTTTAAATTTAAAATATTTTACACGTTTCTATTAAAAAAATATTTGTTTCTTACAATTCGTTTTAATAAATAAACATTTAACAAATAGTTATGGATGTGTTATCACTAAAAAGGCAAGCAGTCCAGTGATAGGTACCATGAGTTCGTGATTTATTTCTTAAGATTTGTAGAAGCCCTTCATTTTAGTTCATGGAATTTAAAATCCTTACCATTGGATGCTTTGCTAGTATATTTGGATGAATATTATATAATCTCTTTTTGTAGCATGTTTGTCATAATTCTAAGCATCCCTGACTATAAAACCTTTCTAGTATTTCATTATTTAAGTTGAAATTAGTGTTCCAGAGCTGAATCTCATTTGCAGAAACTGGTTTTAAAATGCTTTTGTACAGAACCAGTTTATTTTCCAGCTACAGCTAAGATATTTTGTTAAGAAGACAGTATACATTTTCAAGTTGGAAGCACACTGCTTTGTTAATATATGTTTTTCTACATGGGATGATTGTCTAGTTAAACTCTAAGGTGTTTGACTACTTTGAATTGAGGAATCTGCACTTTAGCACTTTATTTAGTGTTACTGGGGAACAGAGTTAAGGTTACCTGCACAGACTTATTCTTATTTGCTTTGATTCGCCAGGTGGCTGGCAACTCCATGTTGTTGTGTAGGCAATGTTGAAGCATGTGACGGATTTTCGTATTCATCAAGAGCTGCTGTATCGTCGGCAAAGGTGCCTATTACTACTTCATCGGTCACAGGTAGGTCCGAGGTGAAAAGCAGTTACAAGGTCAAGCCAAGTACGCTTTCCTGAGGTATTTCAGCATTAATTTTGTGTAGATCTGTTAAGTCTTTTCCTTTAATGACATAGAAAAACCCATCAAATAGATACGACTTTAGAAGAATGAAATAATTTGCCGGAAGTGGAGTTATTTTGAAAAGCAAACTTTCGAGCCAGACTCTGTCAAAGGCATACGATATGTCTAGGAATGTCGCGCAGCAATATTTTTTGTTTTATATCCTTTTCTTTGACTATTTGATGTACCTTGCTTTAATATGGAGTTTAAGAGGTGCGACAGAAATACTACTGCTATTTCTGGTAGGTTGCAAAGTATTTTGGCAGTAATTGAGTCGTATCCCTGGGCCTTTTTTAGAATTAACAATTTTATGACTGTAGCATCTTCAAGTTTTTTAATCTTTTCGATTGGAAGGTCAAGTTGAAAAGTGTTATTAAGACATATGAGACGCTCTTGGGTTTGGACAGGGTTAAGTAATGTTTTTTTAATGAAAAATGTTTATTAGTTTTTTATTAATATGGGTCCTAAAGACTAAAAGGTAAGAGAGTTTTCTGTTGTACTTACTTTTTATTAGTACGCCCATGGATTCTTCCGGACTCTACTATTCTTTTCAATACGGAAAAATCCCATTTTCTTATAGTTTGGCTTTTATTACCACAAACAATCTATCAATTTCTTTGGTAGATTTACCGTAAATCGCAAGGTGGCCTAAATTATATCACAAAAAAAGAAATGAAATATTTTTATAGCTCTATCATTAAATAGGGGAAAAAAGATAAAAATATAAAGTAAGATTACTGATGCGGGTCTCGTTTGCTAGATAAGCTCGAAACTTGGGGTACGATAGTTGGAAAAAATTTATTTTAGCTAAAGTAACATTTTTTTTATTGAAACTTTCAGAAAAGTTGATAAATTATCACTTGAATAAGCAGTAGAAACAATTTTAGTGCAGCAATAATTTTCTATGTAATACTAAGGTCTAAATGTGACCCTTAAAAGTTAACGAATTGCACTACAATACTGGAGGAAAATATTTAACACAATTTGTGTTGCGATTCACCACATCATAAAAATGAATAACATTTTCTTTTTAAATTAATTTCCTTCTATGAAAAGTTATTTATTACCGTCCTCTTTGACCGTTAACATTTTTGTCGAATACGCATCAGAGCTTCACATTAAAAGCACCCTTTCGGGTTAAAAACGATCCCACGTTTTTATCGTTTGCGTTACACATACATATATCTGAATGATGTTGGGTCAATTCTCCCTGCGATATAAAATAATTTGTCCTTCTAATCTCCAGGGAATTCTGCGGATAATCTATCCGAATTAAATTCTCAACCTACCACAACCAATCCCAAAGTGCCCCGCAAATTGGTAGAGAATTATATCAGTGCTTTCACTGTAATATTTTATTAATCTTCCTGAATACGTTTTTAACCTTTATAATATCAAGCTTTTTTACATACGTGCGATACCAAGCGGGGTTCATTTGCACCCCATTTTTTTTTGTCTATCTTTGTAATTTTTACACTTTTTTTAAGTAAAATGAAAAAAAAACGCAAATAACTTATTTTGTATCGATTTTTATTTCAATTTAGTTACTAAAAAATAAACAAACCTTAATTAGGTATTCAAAAGTAATTTTAATTTTTTGCTTTACATGGGATACAAAAAATTTCTTTTTCAGAGTGATTTACACAAACAAAACGCTCACATTTTTCACAACGTTGTCTTGATTTTCTATCTTTGGTACTTTCACAGAGAAAACATCTACCTTGAGTTCCTACATGTCTTGTTGAAGGGATATTTTGCTCCAATTCTGGAACAACTTTAAGAATATTTTCTTGTATGCTTGCTTGCAAACCATTAGTATTTCTAAATCTATAAATCATATTTTCCTTGGCCAGTTCCTTACCCAACTGAAGAAGATATTTTCTTCTTGCATCTAAATGCCCAGACCCGTAATTTGGATTTTTAATTTTCCATATTTTATAGGCATTTATAGCTCCAATATCGATAATATGGTAAAAAAGTACCATGGGCCATCTAAGAGTTTTTCTTTGAGTGGTATATTTTGCTGCCATTTGGTCTGTTGCATCTACAGCTCCTTTAGTACTATTATAATGCAAGACAATATCTGGTTTGTGGTCTGACTCCATATTACTTACTTTGTCATCGTCATGCTCGGTTGATAACAAAATAACGGTTTTGTTCTTTTTCGGCACATAAGACACGAATGTACAATGTTTTGTGAAAGCAAACATTGAAGAATATTCTTTTTTTTGAAGATGATGGAAGTAGTTCCTTTGGTATAAACGTCTTATTTTTGCGCAGAGTGCCACATAATGTAAGCTTCTTATCCAACAATTTTTGACACAGCTGAAGACTAGTAAAGAAGTTATCAGTTGTGATACCATATCCTTGACTTAGATAATCAGAAAGTTCAAGAACAACCCGTTCACCTTGTCCTTTTTCAGGCTTGTTGCCTACTTTGCCTAACAAAAAAAACAGTACAACATGTAAGGATTTTAGCCTGCCGTTAGCTCATAATAACATAGAAATATTGGTATACGTAAAATGCCAAGCGGGGTGCAAAAAAAAATCCATGTAAGATTTAAGGTAAATTACATTTGGAACCTAAAAAAATGCAGCAACTAAAAAGAGGAAATAAAACAAAATATAATTGGCTTAGATTTATACAAAAAAGTACATGTGGGGTGCATTTGCACCCCGCTTGGTATTATAAGGGTTAATTCGACTTTGACATTTACCAAAAAATTTAAGTAAAAGCTTATTGGCAAAGCGCAACAATAGTATATTATGATACTGATGCATTATCAGGCCCTTTAAGATTAAGAGACATGTTTAAGGCCATGTCGCGAAGCGGACATACGTTGCGAATGATTTAAAGTCAATTATGCAATGTGTCATACGACATTTTAAGTACAAATGTATTGTTACGAAATTACTTCTTTCTTGGGTTCGGTAATTTTTTACTCTCGATACAGTAACTAAACAATTTTTATTCCACTACTTTTACACAATAAACTTTACTTTTATAAATCACTTAGACATTCAAGTAATTACAACTTTTACAACTGTTTAAATTTCATAACTCATACGAACTTAAAAACTGTCCTCTTCGCGGCCGCTGTCCTTTTTATACCTGTAAATTATAATTCGATCTTTTTCTCGAGAGTCCGGAACAATCCTTAGACGAATTGGCTAGACGGAGGCGACTCTCGGACACCGACAAATAAACAGGGCCGACGGGAACAGTATCAAAGATTGAGGTTCATTAAAATAATTTTTGTGAATTTTATCGAGCCCATAGGTTAATCCAATTTGGCCCTTTATTTAATTATCATACGTCAATGTTGCTACGCACGTATTAAAAATGTTAAGGGAAAAAATTAGCTACTGAAGCAAAGTTAAACCCTTATTAACCCAGAGTTACATATACAATAAATGTTTACGAATTGTTGTCCCTAACATAAAAGCAAACACATGAGAAGAATGAAACTAATTTATTTGTTAACGTAGTCACCTGCAAGGTTTGTACACTTGGTATATCAATGTTTCAAACCCTTTTGAAAAAAAATTTAGAACTTTGAGTCTTCAGCCATTCATCTACCGCCGACATTACTTCGTTATCATCAGCAAAGTGGATTCCACGAAGATGTTCTTTTAATTTTGCGAATAGATGATAGTGCTGGGGGTAAAAAATCGTTTTCCGCATTGTTAATGGCAGCTATTGCAACACAACTTTACTCCTCCTAGGGGGTTAAACCATAAGGGCTAAAAATACTCATTAAAATTGTCCCCCTAAAAAATAAAACTGACCTGTTTTTTTTATTTCCCATATTAATACCTGAAAGGAAGGTAATAGGGCTGGAAAGTTTTTAAATTGACACCCTGTACACTAAAAAAATATTATTTAATTTTGTTAATACTCTTTTATAAAAACACAAACTAATAAAGCACTTATTTTAAAGATTTCTCTATTGATTTAAGCTTTCAATTTTTACGTATTCCTTTTGCAGCTAGAATTTTTTGTAGTCTCTTGTTTTTTTTTCCCAGGACATCACTTTGATATTAGTGGAAAATGTATGTATTTACAGAGAAAACATAAAAATGACATTGCATGAGAGGAAACTTTCATTTAATAGAATATATCAAGTAAAATGAAAAAATAATATTAACCTTAAACCGTCTCGCCAAAAAATATTAGGGAAAAGAAGAGAAAGCGTTGACAACAGTAAAGAATGTCTGTAATTTTTTTAAATTTTTCCTTAAAAAGTACGTAGGTATAAATTATTTAACATACCTATTTATTTATTAATATTTGAATGTTTGGAGCACCTTTAATATGACAGACGCCAATCAAACAAATTTTTACAAATGCTTTTAAAACTTTTTATTTTTAATTTAAGGATATTTTTTCCAGCATGGCTGTATTAGCTGGCTACAAAAGCCAATCAAAGAATGCAAAAGGCAACGATTGAGGATGTAAACAAGGCAAAGAATAAGTATAAAAGGTTAAAAGGTATGGCAAAAGAGGTTGTGGCAAGAAAGGAGAGTGATAAAAATGAATTTGATAGAAAGTTATCTGACGTTTTCCAAAACAATATTAAACTGTTCTAGAAGTCCATACAAACAGTAAGATAAAAATACTACCTCGCAACTGAAAAAAATCAGAAACCAAGATGGTAGTATGGTAAAAGGAGAGGAATGCGTATCAAAGATATGGAAGGAATACTTCGAAAGTTTATTTGAGAAAGAGGATACACAAGCACAGGCACCATTCAGAGACATAAGTGAAAGTTGCAATGAAAGTGAAATTAGTACGACAAAAATTGTGAAAGCGTTGAACAGTATAAAATTGGGTAAAGCTGCTGGATACGACAGGATAACGGTTGAAATGCTGTTGGCTGGACAAAGCGTGGTAAATAGTTTGATGTACTGCCTTTTTAATCTTTTTTGGAGAAGTGTTAGCGTAAGAGACGACTGGTGCAAGAACGTTATGGTGCCGATTTACAAGGAAAAAGGTTCGCAGCAGCTGTAAGAACTACCGAGGTATTAGTTTACTCAGCATAATCGGCAAACTGTATGCAAAGATATTGATTAAAAAGTAACGAATAAAACTAAGAAGATAATATGGGATGCGCATGCAGGATTTAGGAGAGGATCAGGTCTTTTCATTACTGGGTACAGTCGAAAAATTCTTAGCTAGAATTTAGGTCTATTGCGCTTTTATAAACTTGGAAAAGGGCTATGACAGAGTGAATTGTGGTCGACATTGTCTATGTATGGAGTGAACGGTAGTTTATTACGAGCACTGAAATCACTTAACGAGGATTTCACTGCTTTTATCAGAATAAACGGAGCTTGTACGAAATGGTTTAACAAAAAAAATGGTGTAAGACAGGGATGTGTGGCTTCGCTATTGCTGTTTAACTTATACATAGACGATTGTTAAAAATATTTAAAATAGAGTGCGTATGGATTTACAATGAATAATTTGATCGTCAAATGCCTTCTTTACGCCGATGATAAAGTCACAATAAAGTCATCTGAAAAGGAGTTGCAGGCGATGAAAGGATGGATGAAGGAAGATTGACGAAACAAATTTATAAGGCGAGTGTGAATGGACAAGTCGGTAGACGTCGACCTTGGCGAACATATCTCAAACAGATCAACATTGTTTTGAAGAAAGGCCAGGTCAAGAGTATCACCAACCGACAATCATGTATGAGAGCACTAATGAAAATGGAGAAAACAAAAGATGTGTGCATGAACCGTAGCAAGTGGAAGGAATTGGTCTCTGCCTACCCCTAAAGGAAAAAAGCGTGACTACATATATATGTTTTTTAATGATGCATTTATGAATGCAAAAAAGGTTACGTAAATTTTTCTGGAATTTAATTTAAAACAATTCATTATCACCAGAATTTTACCAGTGAAAAAATCATTTTTTGGTAGTATTCTCATTTATTCTATTACACTTACTATTTTTCAACTATTTTTTTGCGAAACAACAGCAATTATGTGAACAAAGGCTGCAACCAGTAAATTGTGTCTATAAACATGGCATGACGTAAAGTTGTCAATAAAAGGTCATTAACCTGCATTAAACCATCCAAATCAACAGTAGGATAAAATGATGGAAAATATACAATACAAAAAAATTATTTATTGAAAAGGGTGGGTTATTTTCATAGACATTCTAGTGGTCGTTAGACGCTTAACGAAGTGGTTATTTAAAAAAATACTTTTACTACTTTTTACGTTTAAAAAAAACTTTTGATAAAGTTTGACCATCGTTTTATTAGATATATTACAAATTATCGTTTAAAACTTTTCAGACGTCTACAGTTAACGTCATAACCCAATTTTCCTACAGAAAAAACACCTTGTTTATTCCCTTAACGAAATATCACTTAATGATCGTTGATATAAATTGAGAGACTTTAACTTTAGCCAACTTTTATAAACTTGGCATAAAAAATTGATAAACCAGTCGTACTAAGTGTCTAAGAGACTCAGCACGGTGTAAAAAAATGATTAAGCATTTATTTTTATCGCTCCAATAAATATTTTTTAAACAACCGTAAAAATCTGCAATAACGACCAGTTTTTGGAAAACATGTGCTGTTGCTAAGAGGGGTGGTCGCTTAAAGAAGAACTAGAAACATTAAGGGCCGTTTGCACGGGTTCTACTCAGGAGAATTTATGTAAAGCTTAACCTTAAGTGGACCTTAAATTTATATTTTCCGTTGCACAGTTTGTAAGTTGACACAAAAGCTTAAGCTTAACTTAAGTGACAGTTTAAATAAGCCGTAGAATTTCTCAGGTTTAGGTTCATTTATCGGCGGGAAGCCGGTGACACTGAAAGTGCACTTATAAGGATTCTGAAATTTAGCATAGGAATTTATAGTATTTAATCATAGGTACAGCATAGGCCCAGTGTACCAGAATTTATCCTGGCAGAAATATTTTTTATATATTTTTATTTTTCTAATAATCATGAGTAATTTGCACTTTTATGGAAATACCAAGGTATTAGTTTAATCAGCATGGTCGGCAAACTGTATGCAAAGATATTGATTAAAAAAAGAACGAATTAAACGAAGATGATATTGGGATGTGCAAGCAGGATTTAGAAGAGGAAGGAGATCAGTATGGATCAGGTCTTTTCATTACTAGGTATAGTCGAAAAAATCTTGGCTAGAAGTCAGATGGTCCATTGCGCTTTTATAGACTTGAAAAAGGCCTATAACAGAGTGGTGGGGAATGAATTGTGGTCGACATTGTCTAAGTATGGGGTGAGCGGTAGTTTAATTCGAGCACTTAAATCACTTTACGAGAATTCCACTGATTGTGTCAGGATAAACGGAGCTTACACGGACTGGTTTAACATCAAAAAAGGTCTGAGACAGGACTGTGTGGCTTCGCCATGGCTGTTTGACTTATACAAAGACAATTCTTTAAAGGTTTGAAAGAGAGTGCTTATGGATTAAAAATAAATGATTTGATCGTCAAATGCCGTCTTTACGCCGATGATTAAGTCATATTAGCGTCATCTGAAGAGAAGTTACAGGCGATAGTAAATGTTATGCATATTGCCCTGAAAATCAAAGGGATAAAAATAATTAAATGTAAGTATACGAAAGTAATGAAACTAATAAAAGTAAATAAATTTGTGTATTTGGGTTCAAAGTTTACGAGAGATAGATAGTATGACAGTGACATTGAGTGAAGGGTATTGACAGGAAAACATATGAATAGGGCACTGCATTGCTTTATGAACCACCAGAAAGTGTCAAAAAAGGTCTAACTGTGCATAAAGATTTGTTGGTTCCTACAATTATGTATGGTAGTGAATGTTGGGTTTGGCAGAAGAAGCATGAAAGTAGGATTAATGCTGCGGAGATGAGTAGTCTTAGAAGTATAGCCTGGGTGACTCGGTTTGATAAAGTAAAGAATAGTGATATAAAAGAACGCTGTGGTGTAAAAGAAGATGTGGTTACAAAGATATATAAAGGAATGATTAGATGGTTTGGACACGTAGAAAGGATGGATGAAGGAAGATTGACGAAACAAATTTATAAAGCGAGTGTGAATAGACAAGTCTGTAGACGTCGACCTCGGCAAACATATCTCGATAAAATCAACATTGTTTTAAAGAAAGGCCAGGTCAAGAGTACCAACAATCGACGAGCATGTATGAGAGCACTGATGAAAGTCGAGAAAGCAAAAGATGTGTGTAAGTACCGTATTAAGTGGAAGAAATTGGTTTCAGCCTACCCCTACGGGAGAAAGGCGTAACTATATTTATGTATGTACAAATTTTTAATGGAAATAAAACTTTTTCCTTTAATAATAAAAGTGGTAAATTACTTCTTGATTCGTCGATTTACTACTATGCAATTTTCTAAAATACCAAGAAATAATTTTAAACTTTAAAATGGAAGTTCTGGAACACTAAAAACAATACAGAAAACGACAACACTTTATTTATAGTAAAATCTATTTTGGTTTATTTTGTTTAGTTTGTTGTGTATTTAAATTGTTTATACGTAAAATGGTGTTATTGGAGTGAAAAGAGTAAAAATAGTTTTTGATGCTTTTTTGTTTATTTTAAAGAAAAACTATTTCCTCGTAAGGAACATTAGTTTCTTGTTTTGCTGTGATTGATTTATTTAAAATAGTCTTGTTTCCTTATGTGCTCCAACCAACTGAAAAGTTTTACATCACACACCTATTAGAGTTTTGTTTATTTAATAAATATTTTACTGCACTAAGGAGGTTGGATTGTCATAACTTTTACGACTATAAAGATGCGACAATCGGTATAATAATTGGGTTAAGGTATTTATTAATTTGTTGCTTAACAAGATACAGCTTTTTAAGATGCAGGGTAGATTTTTTTTTCATTACTTACTTCTCTATTTTTTGTTAATGTTACTGAAAGTTAAGTTTAAACGTCTTTCGAAAGTGGGTAATATTAATTGCTGGTGCCATAATTAATTTGTGTTGCTCTCCAAGCCAAAAGTACGGACATCCTGGCCTAATTTTACTTCGGAAAGAACAACTTTCGTGGCATGCTTAACTTTTGTGGACTGAAGTACAGCGGTTACATCTTAATAAAATCAACAATGTCTCACAGCTACATTCTTGTTAGTAAAAAATAAAACGATGGAATAAATAAAAAAAAAAGAATAATTTTAAAATAATGGTATATAAAACAATTTATAAAATTTGAACCATTTTTTTTTCATTTTAATCTCGGTAATTGATATCAACATAAATGCCAGTGTACCGGGTGACCGTTTATATTTTACTCAATAGCTATATCAGTTAATATTGGTCTTACAAAAAAGTTTAAATAAGCAAATATAAAGTATTTTTTATGGGCATTCATAATTCAGTACTAAAAAATGCAAAAAAGCATCGTTAACCTAAAAATTTCACATACACTGGTATTTTTTAAATGAAACACCCTGTATTTTATTTTGCCGATCGGTAGAGCTCTTTCTTTTGATTACAAATATGTATACTTAATTGAGGTTATCTTTCTTAGTTTTCTAAAAATATAGATTTTTTCGTATTAACCTAAGGCAGCTGTAGAACGCCAGGCGATAATGCTGCGAATTCTTGATATCAAAGTAGCCGTGTATAATAAAACAATTGATATTTGTTTTATTTATTTATTAACTAAAATTTAAAGAAAATGTTCAACATGGCCCCCATTTACTTTTACACACAATCGATGTCTTTTTTTTAAATTTTCGAAGCTTCTCTTTAATATTCCTGGTTGGTTGTTGAGATTATCAATTTCTTCCTCTATTCTGATTTTAATACTTTTAATATTGTATATGTTATTTAAATTTTTTTATTAAAATAACAATAATAATAATAATAATAATAATAATAATAATAATAATAATAATAATAATAATAATAATAATAATAATAATAATAATAATAATAATAATAATAATAATAATAATAATAATAATAATAATAATAATAATAATAATAATAATAATAATAATAATAATAATAATAACTATGATAATCGGGTGATCTCGGACCCCGTGGAGATCTGCGAGGCGTTTGCGAACCATTTTGCACAGAATAGTTGCTCAGACATCTATGATGGAGATTTCATGAACGTGAAAACATATGAAGAAAGAAATATCCTCAAATTCAATACTCCACATATCCTGCACTATAACCTCCCTTTTTCCGTCAATGAATTAGATTTCGCCCTCGAGAACTGCTCGGAATCTGCAGCTGGCCATGATAACATCTCATATAGTATGATTATACACTTGCCCATCAATGAGAAACTGAAACTCCTTGAGCTGTATAATAAAATATGGGATTCTGGTACTTACCCAAAAGTATGGAGAATCGCCATAATCATTCCTATTCGGAAACCAACTAAATGTCCTACGGATCCTAACAACTACCGCCCAATTTCCCTAACAAGTTGCCTAGGTAAAGTTTTTGAAAAAATGATTAATTTGAGATTCTCATGGTGGATTGAATCGAACAACTTAATTTCCCAGCTCCAAGTCGGCTGCCGCAGCAGACGCTCAACAACGGATGCCCTGGTTTTCCTTGAGAACGAGATACAGGATACTTTTTGCAACAGAGAACACTTAGTTGCAGTGAGTTTCGACTTACAAAAAGCCTACGATAGAACATGGCGTTTCTCCATTATGCAGCAATTGCACACTTGGGGACTGAGAGGCAACATGGCCATTTGTATACAAAGTTTCCTACAAGATCGAACCTTCCAGGTTCGGATAGGAGCCATTGATTCCTCATATAGAACACTCGATAACGGAATTCCTCAAGGCTCAGTGCTAAGTGTTTCCCTTTTCGCAGTGGCCATTAATATCCTTCTCGAAAAAAGTCAAAATCATGTCAAAAAAATATTATACGTTGACGATTTAATCCTACTCTACAGACACAAGTCCATGGAAAACATTAACGAACATTTAAATAATGAAATACTTACCCTTGATAAATTAGCCAGATCAAGAGGTTTCCTGTTTTCAAAAGAAAAAACAAACTGCATACACTTCTGCAAATTAAGATTAGCCCACCCAGATCCAGAACTGTTTATCCAACGTCATCCAATTAGCATTCAAAACTCGATTAAATTCCTAGGCATAATTTTTGATAAAAAACTGAACTGGGAAGAACAACTCCATCAACTAATTTCAAAGTGTCAAAAAGCTATGAACATCATGAGATGTATGTCAAACATTAAATGGGGTGCAGATAGAGAAATCCTTCTAAATTTATACAAGTCGGTAATCCAAGGCCGAATGGATTATGGTGCCATTGCTTACAATTCTTGCAGACCCTCAAGGCTGAAACAATTGGATAACCTCCAACTGACAGCCCTAAGATTGGCCACTGGTGCTTTCAGAACCAGGCCTGCAGTTGCAGTGCAATGCGACTCAACGATACTTCCTCTTGACCTGAGAAGAGACCTCCAAACGATAACCTACGCAACCAAAGTTCTATCTCAGCCACTCCATATTAACCACTCCAGCTTTTCATCCCCCGATGAGTATGCTTTCAGACCAACGGCAACTAGACCAACTCGAATTCGTTTTCATGAAGCCTGCAGAAAATACTCTACAGAGAGTTTCTCCATTTTAACCAACAACGTTCCTTCTTTCCCGCCATGGCAATTTACCCTACCAACCTTAAATTACGGATTATCATCATGGAAGAAAAGCGAGACATCTAGCTCAACTTACAGAGCTCTTTTCATGAATGAAATATTTTCGTACACAAATAGTCTCATCATTTACACCGATGGATCGAAAACAAGTGATGGTGTTGGCGCTGCAATTGTAATAGGAGAAAACGAGCACTTCTGGTCTTTGAATCCTAGTTGCTCAATTTTCACTGCGGAATTATACGCCGTATGGCAAGCCCTCCTTTTCTTTTCGTTTTCAACCCACCAAAGCTGCGTAGTTTGTTCTGACTCATTGAGTGCAATTCAGTCACTAAATAACAGGTTCACAAGAAATAATTATTGCCAAAATATCTTAGAACTAGTTACTTATCTAGCGCCGGAAAAAAAATGCACCATTCTTTGGACTCCTAGCCACTGTGGCATCACTGGTAACGAAAGGGCAGATCTTGCGGCGAAACAAGCAACACTCACTCCAGAAGATGAAGGAATCCCTATTCCTTATACTGATATGAACATCCAAATCAACTCAAAAATTTTTAGTACATGGCAAGAAAGATGGACCTCCCAAAATACTCAATTGAACAATATTAAGCCAAATACTAATAAATGGAGATACCCAATTACCCTGAACAGACGTGAACAAGTAATTACTTGCCGCCTCAGAATCGGACATACCCATCTCACGCACTCGTATCTCTTAGTGGGAGGGCCCAGACCCCGATGCGACCATTGCAATACAAGAATGTCAGTTGCGCATATCTTCTCATGTCCGATGTACACGTATCTCAGGCACAATATGGGAATAAACCCTGAATTTGAAAATAATTTGAATAATTCCGAAAATATCAGAAAAGCTCTTACCTATATTGATCATCTTCGTTTAACAAATAGAATTTAAATACTATACTGGCAGCTAAATGATCATGGCAATCGAACGCTGCCTAATCAAAAAAAAAAAAAAAAATAATAATAATAATAATAATATCAGAAGTAATACAACACAGCTGCTATTTGATGTTTGCAGATGACTTCAACCTCTAAAGGATTATTGACAATGTTTGTGGTGCTAATTTGTTGCAAATATATTTTAGCAATTTGTACCGGCTTCATTACAAGATCTTTAGGCAAATTTTTCTTATTATGCTGCTCTATCGTTCCATGTGTTGTTGAATATAATTGTATTATATGGTGTCCGTTTTATCGAGCAGATATCAATAGAATTGAAAGGGTTCAAAGTAAATTCTTAAGGTCATGTGCATTCAAACTTAGACATCAGAGACGAGACTATGAATATTTTGAAATTTTAAACATCTTAAATTTATCAAGTTTGGAACATCAAAGAACTGAAGTTTATTTTAAATAATAAATGGAGCTGTAAGTTGCCTAAATTTAATAAAACTCTTTAATTTTAATTTCAATGGCAGAATAACAAGAATTTTAGGACTATTTATGGTTCCTTATCACAGAACAAACTATGGTTAAAGTCCCGAACCATTAATTTAATTTTATAAAAAAAAATTTATTCAATTTCTCATCAACAATTACATGGAAAAAAATGTTTAACTTTATCTTTCATAACTTATAGCATGCTATAAGTCGTTAATCCCCTGTAAATTCTTATAAAGCAACTAAAAAGCAGAAATCCTGTATACAAGAACTCCTGTGGATAATTAAACGTAAAGCAAAGTTGTGTGCTAATTTTTTATTGTAAAATAAAAAAAATTTCATACGCGACCGACGTGTTAACAGTAAACCAGCTTTTTAGACGTAGACCCAAACCGGCTATTCGTTTCTGACAGACAAACAAATTCTCTCGTTAAAACTACGTGATTCATTTGCCAAAACACGGTACGATTATAAATCTCGGAGCAATGAACAGACGGGAGTTTATCTTCGATAAAGTTGCTCCATGGGAATTCTCCATAAAGGATTTTGCAAAACGCGCGCTGTTGTCATAATTTGACACGTTCAAGTTTATTATATCATATCTTAATTATTACCAGAGTTAAATAAACTTCACGGTGTGCACCTGAAAACACTTACGTCTGGGATAAAGTTGGAACTAACAATCTGTCATCATTAGTAACAGAACAACTATTGTACTCTTTTAACTGTCAGCAGTTAGCACAACAATGTCGTTATGTAAAACGATTTCATTCATTTAATTAAACTTATATACAGAATGTTTCAATTTGTAAACGTTACATTCGGTATGGCATTGAAAAAATAACAATAATCGTTATGTTTGGTATTAATTATAATAACACCGATCTTTTTAGACCCAAAACTATTACCAAACAGCAGTGAATGACAAAAGCAATCCTAAAAATGATGGAAGAACGCAGGAAATGCGAGGTCCGAGGAAATAACAATGAATACCGGATTTTGCTAAAAAAGATCCGCCACCTGCTAGACTTATGTATGGTAGTAAATGTTGGGTTTGGCAGAAAAAGCATAAAAAATAGGATTAATCTTGCGGAGTTGAGTAGTTTGAGAAGCATAGCCGAAGTGACTCGATTGGATGAAGTAAAAAATAGTGAGATAAGAGAACGCTGTGGTGAAAAAGAAGATGTGGTAACAAAGATAGATAAATAAATGCTTAGATAATTTGGACACGTAGAAAGGATGGACGAAGGAAGATTAATGAAACAAATTTATGAGGCGAGTGTGAATGAACAAGTTGGTAGAGGTTGACCTCGGCGAACATACCTCGATCAGATCAACATTGTGTTGAAAAAAGGCCAGGTCAAGAGTACCAACAACCGACGAGCATGCATGAGAAAACTAATGAATGTAGAAGAAGCAAAAGATGTGAAAGAAAAATGGATGTCTTTGAACTGTACAATACAATACCACCACAAATAGAAGAGAATCCAATAAGTCCGAGTATTTTAAAATCAGAAGTAGTCCACGCCATCAGACTAATGAAAAACAAAAAAGCTCCTGGTTCAGACGAAATGTTTTTAGAGACTCTAGAACTTTTAAATAAGAAGAGTCTGGATGTAGTTTTTAGTCTATTTAATAACATATAAAAAAAAATTTACTAACTAAAACGCCGCCTTACTTGTACAGGAAAATCACTTCTCGTACTGACGTTCATAATTTGAACATAAGATTTAAAGGTTCTCTTACCCCACCTAGTTTCTAAACAGAATATTTTAAACGATCATTTATTTACAACGTATGGCAAGTGATTAATCTGTTACCAAAATAAATGAAAAATAAAAATATTTCTGTTTTACGAAAAGAATTTTAGCTCTTTCTGTTGGAAAACCAACTTTGATTATAACCTACTTCAAGCATTCTTATTATTAAGTGGTCAAAAAAAACAGGTCTCAGTAATGTACGTCTTTTCCTTTCTTGCATTATGTTACGAGGGCAGTTTGATAAGTCAGTGACTTTTTGAATTTCCCACGCAGTTACTCTAAATGCAAGAGTGCTGCCGTCAACTATAATCTATCAGTGGGCCACTTTCTAATTTTGAGCAAGCTACGTCGTGCAGTTGGTGTTTGATAGCCGTTCAAAGCAGACAACCTCGTAAATTTTTACGAAAATGGAAAAAAGTGAATTTCGTGTGCTGATTAAGCATTACTTTTTACGTAAAAAATCCATCACTGAAACTAAGGAAAGACTTGATAAATACTACGGGGACTCGGCACCATCAATTTCAATGGTTAAGAAGTGGTTTACAGAGTTCCGTTGTGGTCGTACCAGCACTAGTGACGCCGAACGTCCAGGTCGCCCAAAAGAAGTGATCACGCTGGAAATCGTCGATAAAATCCATGAAATGATCTTGGATGATCGGAGAATGAAAGTGCGTAAGTTGGCTCATGCTGTAGGTATCGTAACTAAACAGGTACATCATATTTTACACGAATATTTCGACATGAAAAAACTCTCTGCGAGATGGGTGCCGCGATTGCTCACACTCGACCATAAGCGCAATCGTGTGACCACTTCAAAAGAGTGTTTAGCGATGTTCAGCCGTAATCCGGACGAATTTTTGTGCCGTTTTGTTACTATGGATGAAACATGGATCCATCACAACACGCCAGAGACCAAGGAACAATCGAAACAGTGGGTTGCTCGGGGTGAACGTGGACCAAAGAAGGCGAAACAGAGTCTGTCAGCCAACAAGGTCATGGCCACAGTTTTTTGGGATGTACGTGGTGTTATTCACATCGATTACCTCAAGAAAGGTAAAACGATCACCGGCGAATATTATTCAAAGCTTTTGAACAGATTCGACGTTGATTTAAAGCAAAAACGGCCGCATTTGGCGAAGAAGAAAGTGCTGTTCCATCAAGACAATACACGTGTGCACACTTATCTAGTCACGATGGCCAAAATCTACGAATTGGGATACGAACTGCTACCCCATTTAGCATATTCTCCAGATTTAGCCCCCTGCGACTATTTTCTGTTTCCAAACCTAAAGAAATGGCTGTGCCGTAAGAGATTTGAGTCGAATGAAGAAGTCATTACCGAAACAAACGCGTATTTTGAGAGCTTTGAAAAAACCTATTATTTGGAGGGAATAAAAAAATTAGAAAAACGCTGGACTAAATGTATCGAGCTAAAAGGTGATTATGTAGAAAAATAAAATGTTTATTTGCGGAAAAAAATTTGTTTTATTCAGAAAGTCACTGACTTAACAAACCGCCCTCGTAACTATACTAATTTCATATCCTTATTTTTCTCCTTAATTCTATCCTCTCTTAGTTTAGGTAAAAGAAAATTTTTAAGGCTGAGTGGTAAGGCAACTAAGTAGCACTTGTGCTATCCACGTTGAACCTCGCCATTTGTATTTCAGCTATGTACCACTATTTTTGTTTTATTCAAATTATATGTAATCTGGGCTGTGATACAGTACAGACAAATATTATTATTACTATTAAATATTAAAAATTAATGGCTCGTGAATCATTTTTAAAACATTTTTATATTGCAAAACGTCTTATTACCGTTTCAAAAGTATACCTCGTAATTTAATTTAACTTTCATACTTCTTTCATTAATTCCTTTAACTACATAATTCATTCAAAGTAATATCGACTCTAAATATAAAACTGCCAAATAGCTTTTATTCCTTTAATTGGTTGTAATTGCATTTAATTAACTACGTTTTTAACGTAATTTATTAGAAAAAATCAATAAGTGAGACTCCTTTAGGTTATGTAATTGTAACCTTCAAGGGACCTCTCAATTATAACGACCTTATTACTTTGAAAAACTTTTCTCTTGATAATCTAAAGGTTAGCAAACAAAAAAGTGTACGGCAGGTTATAAACGCAATATATTCTGATAATATGAAATGGGACATAAAGCACCAATATCAATAGCAAAGTGAGAAAGACTCTTCATTTTATTATGAACAATATTAACTACCAGCCTTAAATGTATAATTGTATAATACGTTAAATTTTGCGTTTTGGGCATTATGAATACAAAAATTCGTAAGGCATGACCTAACAATAGGATGATGACTAGAGAGTGGAATATATGCAACACAACTTTATTAAAATAAGCGCATAGGCATTCTTCTTTGTGTGCCATGCTTGTTTTCAATGGTGGCTATCATCAAGCGTTCAGGCGTTGGCTATCATAGAGTTGACAATTTGTTGGAAAGCTTCTCGATCGGTAGCTACATAAAACAATTCTTCGACTGTTCGACCCGTCCAATGTCTAATATTACGAAGCCAAGAAAACTGTTTTCTGCCAATCCATCGCTTTCCTTCTATTTTACCCTGGATAATTAATCGGAGCATG
Source organism: Agelastica alni (assembly GCA_950111635.1). Lineage (NCBI taxonomy): Eukaryota > Metazoa > Arthropoda > Insecta > Coleoptera > Chrysomelidae > Agelastica > Agelastica alni. The sequence goes on from OX467710.1 coordinate 3,563,043, forward strand.
TGATATTTATGCACCCTTATCATATGTACAAAGTATTTGACTTTTTTTATTTTAATGGTGTCTGTCAATTATCGCTCTTTATGTAGGGATTCTAACACATGTTCGTTAGTTACGTGTGCTGTCCACGAAATCTTCAGCATACGGAGATAGCACCATAACTTAAACGCTTCCAATCTATTTATATGCTTTACTTTAAGTGTCCAGGTTTCACATCCATAAAGCAAAACAGACCAAACGTAGCACTTTAATACTCTTAAACGGATGTTCATCGAAAGACTTTTATTACATAGTACAGAACGCCAACTAGTGAATCGTTTACGTGCCAGTTCTATTCTGGTTGAGATTTTTTCATCGCTTTCAACTCTACAATTCATTCAGCAACCCAAATACCTAAAGTGTTGTACTCTGTCCAAAATTTTACCATCTAATTTTAATTTTGGATACTCGATATTAATTTTACCGACAACCATCCACTTCGTTTTCTTTGTGTTGACACTTAAACCCTTTTTCTTGCATGCATTGCCACGTCTTTTTCGTTCTCTAACAAGTACTCTGCTAGCGGTTTCTCTACTGGCAAATTATGCCCGAGCTCAGCCGTAGAGGGTAGAAGAAAAAAAATATAAAAGTGAGCTGCGCCACCGACTTGACGGTATAAGCCGGGAACCCCTAGATCTTATAGGCACTAGCAGAGCCACAAGATAAACAACTATGATTATGGTGAACCAAATAAATAAAATTATAGCAAAAATATGTTGGATACTTTACTCACACAATAGATAATTAAGGTACACAGTTCAATAGCAACATCATAACAAATATAGTCAAAATTAAAAGCTATGGTAAAATTTTCTTGCTAAAACAAACCAAAAATGTAAAATTTACAACTTTATGAAATAACCAAAACAGAAGTAAGAGTAACAGACTTTACCAAGTTACAACAAAAAGTAAGACCCCTCCGGGGTTCCATCCTGTCCCCCACCTTATTTCTTTTACTCATTAACGACCTCTTGAAAACCACCACGAACCCCATTTACAGTTTCGCAGACGATAGCACACTTTTCTCAACTTTCACATCCTATCGATCACTTTCGGTGAATGATACAAATAGACTCAGGCAGGAACAGGTTGATTCCATCAATAGAGATCTTAAAGCAATCGTCAACTGGGGAACCAACAATCTTGTTCAGTTCAACGCCCAAAAAACCCAAAGTGCCACGTTCTCCAAGAAAGTGAATTCCTCAAATCATCCCATCACAATGTCCGGAAATACCCTTGAACCAAGTCCCTCCATCTCGATTTTGGGAGTCACGGTATCCAATAATATGTCTTGGCATGACCATGTTGCTAACATCGCAAAGTCGGCAAGCCAGAGGTTAGGTTTTCTGTAGAAAGCCAGAAAGTTTTTTACTTCTGATCAACTGTTGACGACGTACAAGGCTCAAATCCGACCTCTACTGGAGTATTGCTCGCACATTTGGGGTTCAGCACCAAGGCATTCTCTTCGTCTTCTAGATTCCATTCAAAAACGAGCCATTCGCTTGATAAACAGCTCAACTCTCACAGATACCCTTCACCCTCTAGAACATAGAAGAAGAGTTGCAGACCAGTCATTGCTTTACAGATATTTCCATGGCAGATGTTTCAGAGAAATAAAAACTCTTGTACCACCATTGGCCACATTCGGCCAAAGAACTCGGCACGCTTATCACTCTCACCCATTTACTTTCAAAATTGACACTACAAGGACCAATCTTCATTCACATGTAACAGAGTATATTTTTCTCCTTTCATAATTTTTTTTATCATTTACAAGCTACAAGCTCTGTAAGTGTACGAAAAAAGTAATTACAACCCCTGCTCCGTACAACAGCGTTTTCAATCCAAACTACTTAGATTAGTTGCTCATGTTCCCTGGTATATACCTTACTATGTACTTCTCAGAGACCTACAAGTTTCAACAGTAATTAAAGAATATGCCAAATTAGCTGAGAGCCATTAAAACCGGTTAAGTGTTTTTTCAAATGAACTAGCCGCAAATCTCCTCATTCATCAACTTACGAAAAGACTGAAGAGACTTTGGACGTTGGACCTACCCCACTGACGATAAGTTTTGTTATCAGAGCTTGTGTATAATTCATACATACATAAAGTCACGCCTTTTTCCCATATGGGTAGGCAGAGACCACTTCCTTTCACTTGCTACGGTTCGTACACACATCTTGTGCTTTTTCTACGTTCATCAGTGCTCTCATACATACTCTTCGGTTGTTGGTACTCTTGACCTGGCCTTTCGTCAAAACAATGTTGATCTGATCGAGATATGTTCTCCGAGGTCGACCACTACAGATTTGTCCATTCACACTCGCCTTATAAATTTGTTTCATCAATCTTCCTTCATCCATCCTTTCTACGTGTCCAAACAATCTAAGCATTCCTTTATTTATCTTTGTGACCACATCTTCTTTTACACCACAGCGTTTTCTTATCTTACTATTCTTAAATTTATCCAACCGAGTCAATCCGGCTTTACTTCTCAGACTACTCATCTCCGCAGCATTAATTCTACTTTCATGCTTCTTCTGCCAAACCCAACAGTCACTACCATACATAAGTTTAGGGACCAACACACCTCTATGCACCGCCAGACGTGCCTTTTTTGACACTTTCTGGCTATTCATAAAGCTATACAGTGCCCCATTCATTTGTTTTCCTGCCAACACCTTTTGCTCAATGTCACTGTCATACTTTCTATCTTTAGTAAATTTTGAACCCAAGTACACAAATTCATCAACTTGTTCCACTCTTTCTCAATCGAAACCCCACAGTTAGTCATGCTTTTTTCTCTTTCAAAAACCATTACTTTCGTTTTGCTAACATTTATTTTCACCCCTTTGATTTTTAGGGAATCATGCATAACATTAACCATCGCCTGCAACTCCTCTTTAGATAACACTAATATGACTTGATCATCGGCGTATATTAAGTGCTTAATTTAATTATGCAATTATTAAGTATGAATATTAAAAGGTTTAAAGATATAAAATAATCTTGGTAAAAATAAATTGTTACATCTGCTTTGGTAAGGAAGTCCAAGCTGTCTTGTAAAAGCAAAATTTCTGTAGCTTAAAAGAATTTGGTTCTATTCGAGCTTTGTTTTGTATTAGTAATTAAAAGTCAAAAAATAATCTTTTGCTACAAAAAACAAATCAAATATTTTTAGTTTCATTCGAATGAAAAAGTGTTTGCTATTAATGAATGATTTTAACTGCATTAAAAGTCACAGTTTATATTGTTATATTGTTATATTTGATTTATAAATGCTATCATTTTGCAAAACATATGTAAAAGTTTAAAATCAATGTAAACAAATATTGCACGAAGCAAAATGAAAATCTGTAATATACTGTTAAAGTTGTAAACTAATGTAATTTTGAAATTCATAGACTGAAAGTTGAGAAACCGCTCATTTCCGTGTTTAATTACAATTCATTCCAAATCTATTTTATCACAAAATTTATTACCCAAACAAGCTTATTGCATGTAAAATTTGTTGTACTAATAGTCGTTTAGGGATAGATATTATACATACATATAAAATTTAATATTGCCTGAAATGTATTAAGAATAAGTCAGAAATGGAGCTCGATGCAGTTTACTTAATTTTAACCAGTGCTAACCAAATTGTGAGGATCAGCATTCCGTAACATTTTAAATTAAATAATTAAAATTTGTGTTAATTTTATTTTATTTTTATTAAGTTACTATCTTAAATTTACAACCAGCATGCCAATATTATTCTACTCCTATTAAGCTAATATGCATAAATTTAGAACCACCTTTTCCTTAAAATTATACAACAAAAATTGACGTTAATTGCAGGAGATAAAATATATTAAAAGACTGTTTATATCGTGTTTGAGCAAAAATTTAAACAAAAGAAAATTGTTATCTGAATACGTGTGGTATATTTGAGTGTGTATGTTACAAATTATAAAACTTGGATTCACCACCACATTTTAGAATCACTCCTGTTTCAGTCTCTTTTTACAAATCAGTATTGCACTCGGTAATTTCTATTGATCCATCGATGTTTTTTAACTGTTTAATATCCCTTAAGCAGTCTTTATAAATGCACACATACGACAAGTCGAAGTGCGTTAACTACAGAGGTATCTCACTGATAAATACTGCCATTAAGGTATTGGGAAATATCCTGTTGGAGAAATTAACACCATTCGCAGAAAACAGTCTGGGGGAATACCAAGCTGGTTTTAGAAGAGAAAGATTAACTATCGATCAGCTTTTTGCCTTAGACAACTCCTAGAGAAAGGATGGAAGTTCAATAGAACAATACATAACCTTTTTATAGACTTCAGACAAGCGTATGACAGTGTGGAAAGAGCCCAAGTGTGGAACGCAATGGCAGAACTCTCATTTCCAAAGAAACTCATCCAGATGGACGGTGGTAGATCTAAGGTACGAGTAGGCAGCGTTCTGTCTGAACAGTTCGAAATACAAGACGGGCTTAAACATGGAGATGCCTTGTCACTCTTATTGTTTAACATCGTCTTAGAAAGAGCCATAAGACGGGCAGACATAAAAACTGAACTCCTATCTACTGAAGGCCCCAAACTAATACTGGCTTATGCAGATGACATTGACCTAGTCGGTGACACTATCTTGACAATGAAAGACATATTCAATAAAATAGAAAGAACAACTATCAAAATGGGACTAACGATCAATGAAGAAAAAACTAAATATATGTGTGTACCGACTCGGAAGAAGAGACAGAATAGGACAAAACGTATCAATAAAAACGTATAACTTTGAAAGAGTGGAACGTTTTAAATATCTAGGCGCAACAATCACAGTAGATTATGATATCACTGAGGAAATAAAAGGAAGAATCCAAGCCACAAATCCATGTATATACTCCCTAAACAACGTCCTTAAATCAAAAAACCTGACACGGACATCCAAAATAAAAAAAGAGTATTATTAGACCAATACTTACCTATGGAAGTGAAACATGGACAATGACTAAGGCGAACGAAGAAAAACTTAGACGGTTCAAACGCAAAACACTGAAGAAAATCTTCGGACCTCATTACGACCCAGATTCAACTCAATATCGAATTAGAACTAATGATGAACTCAAACGACTATATAATGACAGTGATATCGTCCAAGAAATAAAATCTCAACGTCTGAGATGGGCTGGCCAAGTACAGAGACTCCATAAAGAAAGATTGGTGAAACTGATATGGGAAGAGATTCCAGCAGGCAAAAGACCTTTAGGCCGCCCCCGCATGCGATGGAGAGACAACATCCAAAACGACCTGCTGAAAATGAACGTTCCTCTCGACACAAACCTGATGGAGGACCGAGAATATTGGAAGAGAGTAGTAGAGTCAGCCAAGACCCACCCTGGGTTGTAGCGCTAATCGAAAAAGAAGAAGATTATATTTTTAAGAAAATAAATGCTTATAAATATATAAAAAGAACATTGAAGGCGAAGTGCTCCAGGTAAAGAAACCATCATATTCCTAATTCATGTAATAAGACACATTTTTTTATTGTAAATTGTTTTGTCACACATAATAAATGCACTCTTTTTAAATATTAAAAAGCACTATGAATTATTTAAAATCATGCGTATTAAATAAACAATATACTCAAGTACTAGGGTGGATCAAAAATACAAAAATTTTAATTTGCAAACTGCTTGGTGTGGAATAAATGCTCTGTGATAAGATGCTACGAGAAACAAAATCTCAAATTTTTATCTTAATATTTTGAACTGCCCCGGGAGTGGTAAAAAAAAGTAAATATATTTTTCACAAAAAAAATTAAAATTTTATTTTAAAGTAAATTATTTCAACCATTTAAATAGAAATCTAAACTAAAATAAAACTTCATAAAGGTTCTACAATCGTATAATTGATGGTAGTCAGCACTTAGTCAGCAGCTTGATATTCTTTTTTTGTATTGAACGAGAGCACTATTCTTTTTGATTCGATTTTCGCTCTTATGAAACCGTCTCTATTTGATAAACCATATACAGCTATTGATGCTTCTGTTACAGTTTGCACGTGTCTCTCTACGGCTTAAGTGTGACATGGAAAGCCATTTACAATAAGAAGCAGTTGATTCAGATCAATAGCTATTTTTTTGTATGCAATTTAAAATTGATCTGTTAAAGCTTTTGTTACTGAAGGTTTGGTGAGTTCAATATTTTGCCAATCTACCAAGCCAATTTAATATTTTGACTCAAAATTAAATTTCGGCAAAGTTAATATTCTTACAGAGTTTGGAACATTCCCTGTTGTTAAATTTTTTCTTTCATAATATGTCTTAATGATACCTCTCTTATTTCATATCGTGAGTCGTGTAACATCGATAAAAAAATATTTTCGGAATCGCCAAAGAATCCATTTCGTTGGATTACTGGAACGATTATATCTTTTAGCTCTTGTGGCAGATACCGAGAAAGAATTAATAAATTATGCAAATGTTTTAATCCACTGGTACAAGATGGTTTAGTTTTAATATGATAACACAAAGGTGCATAAACTTTCATAACAAATGTTGCTGGAGTAACCAGATTTTCAGAAGGACTATCAGTTGCCACATATAACTGCAAAATTCTGTTTCCATTGGTTAACCATCTCGAGTGAACTAATTTTTCTGGATTACGATTTGCTAGGCTAGTAGAACATTCTTTCAAATTGATCGCTCTACAAATATCTAAGAGATATTGCTAATCCGTACTTAAATCAGTGGTTGTAACAAACGATAAGTCGCATTCAATTTTGTTAAATCTTATCGCTAGTAGATCTTCGAATTTTTGTAAAGCTTTTTCAACAAGCCCAGCAAAAGCTTGTGGACCACTTGTTTTTCCATCCAAACGGTCGAAGAGATCCCTCAGTGGAAGTTCGTTAGCATGCAGGAGGCAAATAAACCATTGCAGTGGTGTTTTCATTTGCACTTCCAAAAGTCGTATTAGACCATCTTTTTGATCGGTATTCATCATAGTACCGTCACAGCCAACTGCAATTATTTTTTGTAAATCTATTAGGTTCTCGGCAAAAAAGTGTTAAAAACCATATTTTTTTTTTGGTACTGTTTTTTTCGAGTTAGGGTAATACTCGCTGTTAATATTTTTTCTTAAATTTTGCCAGAACATTCTTATTGTCACAGAGCACCGACTTTGCAGCAAGCAAATAAGATTAGCAGACATTGTTTTTTTTTAATGTTAAGTACAGATGCTAATATATAAGTACTGTTTAAAAATTAATGGGAACAACAGGAACAAAATGTGCAGTGGCTACTGAAAGATTGTCGCAGCGTGAATGGGCTGATCGTTAAAATGTCTCGCAAGGTGTAGTAAGGGGTGCTTTTAATCGGTATCCAGTCAACAATACAGGTTGAAAGAGTTGAAAGAGATATTCTGCAGGTCTCCAAAGTGACCACAAAGGGGTGTGAAGTTTAAACTTGACGGGTTAATCTTGAAGAAACAGCTAAAGGAGGAACGATTGTTGATATTTTAGAAAAAAAGCGAGTAAGCGAGTTTGTGAGAGAGGCATCACCGATCGGACGAATTGCCCTTTTTTGACAGAATCCAATAGTTTCAGGATATGTTAAGGTGCCGCACCCTAAATATGAAAACAGTTTTCCAGAACAGGTCGAATATGTGCCTTATAGATCATAAGCAGCTGACTGGAAGTGAAATAGCTCTTAGCACGAAACAGAAAGGCAAGTTTTTGGCACATTTGGCAATAGACCCCACGTGATTTTCCCAAGAAAGGTTATTGCTGATAGTAATACCAAGCATCGATATGGATGACTTCAGTGGTATGGTTACTCCTGACAAAGTTATGTTAGGCATAGTGAGATCGGCTTTTCTAGAGAAAAGACATGCTTGTGTTTTGTTTGCATTGAATTCTACCAAGTTATTGGATCCCCATTCGAGAATTGTTTCTAAGTCCATATTTATGTTGTTGACATTTCTTCCTCGTTCATTTCTGGTTTCACCCTATAATTAAACGTTAAATATAACTTTTATTTTGGTTTTTTTATTTAAACTTTTTTATTTGTTTTCATTAAATAAAATAGTATGTTTTGTTTTTAAACAACAAATTATTGACGTAAAAACCTAAATAATCATTTGACAACCAAAAACAAGTATGTTAAACAATGTAAGTGATCCCTATAAACTGTTAAGAAGCGCATTTTAAAAAATATTTTAGACCGAGCCTGGAGGATCAGGAATAAAATAATTATTATCCTAAATAATCTGGGTTTTTTAAATTTTGGGAACCACTGACACTAACGCAACTAATTAAATACTCATCAGTACCTAAATACATAGACTATAAATTTTGTCTCGCATGTTTTGGTCACAAGAGAATCAAACTCATTTATCACTGTAACATTAAATAATGTATGACAGTAATAGTTCAAGAATACAACACCGTTGTTTGCCACCGTAGCCTCCAGCAGATACTTCACGACTTACTTTAATGGGATTGATTTGTCTAATTATTATTCCTCTAACATAGAACATACATTAGCTCTTGCTAGAAAATTCCACCACAATTTTAGGTGTTTTTCCGTAAAACATATAAAAGTTGTTTATATTTTTACTTAAACTTTTATGAAAATACTTTTAAAAGCTTCTGTCTTTGATTACTTTTCTGGTAGTACTTAGGCTTTTGTGATGTATTTGTTGTAACAAAATTATAATATCTCCCATTGAAAATTAAATAATTATAAAAAATAAATACTTAATTAGAATAAAAATAAATCCAGTTTTAATTATTATATTTTAAATTATTTGATGACTAATTCGTAATACCATTAATCTTGTTATTAATTATTTTTATAAATTTTTTATTGGCTGTATTATTTAATTAATTATTAGCAGTGGTATAAAGAAGTTAAGACCTTTAGGCAAGAAAATAGATCAAAGAGATGCCTAAAGTGTACCAACCGTTAAATTACGTCAGGCTTTAATGTAATATATACGTTTCTTTTTAATTAATAGCAACCAAAAAAATGGTGTAGCAATATATAACAGACACAAGTTTCTGACTAATATTTTTAAAGTAATCCACAATAAGCTGATAATATATTGTGCAGATACGATATTTTACAAAAAATATAAAATATAAATTTAGTTAAAAAATAAAAAAAAGTGCGGACAGGCCCGCACTGCGACTATTAGAAGGGGAAGGGATTATAGAAAGGAGATGATTGTGGACACGCTTTTTAAAAAGTTGCAGGTCATAGTTCTCTGGAAAAACTGATTTTGGAAGCTTATTCCATTCCGTAGCAGCCCTGTAAAAGAAGGATTCTTGATGAAGATTGGTCCTTGTAGTGTCAATCTTGAGAGTAAATGGGTGAGACTGATCAGCGTCATTGTTTTACAGATATTTCCATGGCAAATGCTCCAGAGAAATAAAAACTCTTGTACCACCATTGGCCACTTTTAGCCGAAGATTTCGGCACGCTGATCAGTCTCACCCATTTACTCTCAAGATTGACACTATAAGGACCAATCTTCATCAAGAATCTTGCTTTTACAGGGCTGCTACGGAATGGAATAAGCTTTCAAAATCAGTTTTTCCAGAGAACTATCACCTGCAACTTTTTAAAAAGCGTGTCCACAATCATTTTCTTTCTATAATCTCTTCCTCCTCTAATAGTCGCAGTGCGGGCCGTCCGTGGCCCACACGATAGGTCTAGACTTTTTGCGACCATTTTCATATAAAAAAAAACAATTATGGAAGACCGAGATAGATGAAGGCAAATTGTTGTAAGTCATTGTAAGTAAGGCGAATTCGCCTTACTTACTTACTCACTCCGTAGCGCTACAGCCCCTGATGGGCCTTGGCTGAGGCAACAATTTGCCTTCATTTATCTCAGTCTTCCATAATTTTTTTTTTATGAAAATAGTCGCAAAAAGGGTAGACCTATCGTGTGGGCCGTGGACGGCCCGCACTGCGACTATTAGAAGGGGAAGGGATTATAGAAGGGAAATGATTGTGGACACGCTTTTTAAAAAGTTGCAGGTCATAGTTCTCTGGAAAAACTGATTTTGGAAGCTTATTCCATTCCGTAGCAGCCCTGTAAAAAAAGTATTCTTGATGAAGATTGGTCCTTCTAGTGTCAAGCTTGAGAGTAAATGTGTGAGACTGATCAGCGTGCCGAGTTCTTCGGCCGAATGTGGCCAATGGTGGTACAAGAGTTTTTATTTCTCTGGAGCATCTGCCATGGAAATATCTGTAGAGCAATGACTGGTCTGCAACTCTTCTTCTATGTTCTAGAGGGTGAAGGGTATCTGTGAGAGTTGAGCTGTTTATCAAGCGAATGGCTCTTTTCTGAATGGAATCTAGAAGACGAAGAGAATGCCTTGGCGCTGAACCCCAAATGTGCGAGCAATACTCCAGTAAAGGTCGGATTTGAGCCTTGTACGTCGTCAACAGTTGATCAGGAATAAAACTTTCTGGATTTCCACAGAAAACCTAGCCTCTGGCTTGCCGACTTTGCGATGTTAGCAACAAGGTCATGCCAAGACATATTTTTGGACACCGTGACTCCCAAAATCGAGATGGAGGGACTTGGTTTAAGGGTATTTCCGGACATTGTGATGGGATGGGGCACAAGAAAATTCCAGACGCGTCTTCTTCTTCTTCCCATCCCACATCGTTATCGAGGGCAATGTAAAAGCGGATAAAAGTGCCCGTAGTGATATATCTAACTAGACAACTAAAACTAGGCAAACTAGAACTAGCGATCGACGCACCCAAGTGATTCTTACACGCCTGCGACTGGGCCATACTAGGTATACTCACTCCTACCTGTTTTCAAACGAAGATCCCCCAAAATGCACTATGTGCAATGTTATAAACAGTGTAAACCATTTCCTGATTGACTGTCCTAGATCCAACGTCGCATGTACAGCATTCCTAACGACTTGAAGAAACTTCTCGGAAAATACTACGATCACCAACTCGTCATTGACTATCTTAAATCAATTAATATGTTATATAAAATTTAAGCTTGCTATTGTACCGTCGCTAATAACCTTCGGGGGGATGCGACTTTTTTAAATAAAAAAAAAAAAAACTTTGTAATACAAGAACTACCGCGATTTTAATAAACTATTATTTGAATAACAATTTGGATTGGCTTGGTTTTGATTTTGGACTGTTGGATAGCAATTTTGATATTGACTGGATTGGCTTGGTTTTGATTTTGGACTCAATGCAGACATCAATTGAAAATGTTGTGCAGAAAGTTTTTCCCGATATTGGAAACAATTACAAAAATCATAATTGGCTTCGCGAACAAACAACATTAACCCTCAAATTCAATTGAAGTTTGCAGGTGAAGCTGTCAAGTATAAATCGATCGACACAGTTATAGATGGAAAACAAGCTGTTAACTATCCAATAGAGTTTCTTAACTCTTTGGAACCATCTGGAATGCCACTACACATCTTAAATTTAAAAGTTGGTTCACCGTTGAAGCTCATTCGCAACTTAAATCCCAAGAAATTGTGCAACGGAACAAGACTTGCTGTTAAAAAATTATCGCCGAATTTAATCGAAGCCACAATCATCAGCGGAAAATTTAAAGGAGAAGTTTTGCTGATACTGCGAATTTCAATGATTTCAAAAGATTTGCCATTTTATTTCAAGCTATTACAGTTTCCAGTGCTTCTGACTTTCGCTATAACCATCAACAAGGCTCAAGGACAATCTCTAAGTGTTGCTGGTTTGATATAACAAAGTTAGCTGGCATTATTATAAAACATTTGTTAAATAAATAATATTTCAATATGGATTGGGCATCCCTGAAAAATAAATTAAAATAATGGGGTGTAGCAACGTACACCGGGTTCTGCTAGTTTACTATACAGAGTGGACCAAAAATCTGGAAACCGACATTATCTCGTAAATTGCTAGTCCGAATTGTACAAAATTTGGGACAAGCCTATTTTAAGGTACGAAGATTTCAGATTTAATATTTGCAATGTTGTTAGAGTTACTGTTCCTCTGATATTATTATTAGTTTTGGTTTTTTAAATACATCACCCTGTATATTCAGTCATTATTGTAATCTCCTCTTTAATAAGAGTTTTTTTATGGAGAAATGTGGTAGACTCATTCTACCATTGATTAGGGTACTGTCAATTTACAAATAAAGCATATTTTGAACACTAGATTAAGTAATCATTTAATGTTTTAAGTGTTACGTTTTAATTAAAAATTGTTTGTATTAAAAAATTATTGATACAATTAGGCATTGCCACACTTTTGTTTTATTTATTTAAGACCTTTTAGACAACATAAAATCATAAGTGACATATGTGACTAAACTCGTATTGAAAAGGAGATTTTAATAATGATTGAATATACAGGGTGATGTATTTAAAAAACCCATGGTGACTAATATTTTCAGAGAAACGGCAAATATGACAACATTGCAAATGTCAAATCTGGAATCTCCGTATCTCAAAATAGGCTTATCCCAAATTTTGAACAATTCGGAATAGCAGTTTACAAGATAATTGTTTCCAGACTTTTGGTCCACTCTGTATAAATGGGATAAAGGCATCATTAATATATAAGTGTGTAAGGTTTAAACGAGTGCGTAGCACAAATTAGGTAAGCACATGAATGAGTATTAAATTTTGGTGTAAAGATAGATGGATGAATTCCGTAGAGACGAAAATAAGCTACACGAAGTACTAATCTTCCACCTTCCATCAATAGAGATCTTAAATCAATCGTCGAGTGGGCAACCAACAATCTTGTTTAGTTCAATGCCCAGAAAACACAAAGCGCCACGTTTTCCAAAAAAGTGAATTCTTCAAATTTTCATCACAATGTCCGGAAATACCCTTAAATCAAGTCCCTTTATCTCGATTTTGGGAGTCACGGTGTCTAATAATATTTCTTGGCATGACCATGTTGCTAACATCGCAAAGTCGGCAAACCAGAGACTGGGTTTTCTGTAGAAAGATAAAAAGTTTTTTACTCCTGATCAACTGTTGACGACGTACAAGGCTCAAATCCGATCTCTACTGGAGTATTGCTCGCACATTTGGGGTTCAGCACCAAGGCATTCTCTTCGTCTTTTAGATTTCATTCAGAAAAAGGCCGTTCGGTTGAAAAACAGCTCAATTCTTACAGATACCCTTTAACCTCTGAAACATAAAAGAAGAGTTGTAGACCAGACATTACTCTACAGATATTTCCATGCAATGCATCCAATAAAAACTCTTATACCACCACTGGCCACATTCGGCTGAAGAACTCGGCTCGCTGATCAGTCTCACCCATTTACTCTCAAGATTGACACTACCAATCTCGATCAAGAATCCTTCTTTTACAGGGCCGCTACAGAGTTAAACAAGCTTCCAAAATCAGTTTTTCCAGAGAAATATGACCTGCAACTTTTCAAAAAGCGGGTCCACAATCATTTCCTTTCTTTAATCCCTCTCCCTTCTAATAGTCGCAGTGCAGGCCGTCCGCGGCCCACACGATAGGTATATCTTTTTTGCGACTATTTTCAGTAAAAAAATATTTATTTATTTATTAAATATTTAATTAAAATAAATTTGCAATTAAGGGAAAAAGGTAATTTTAATTAAATTTTTTCTTTAACAATTTTATCACATTTTATTGGTCTTAAGCTATGTCATTAGTACAATTCCTTTTAGATGATTACCAGTAATAACAAACTCAAAATTTGGTGTGAACAATGAGGGCGTTTCTTTTAACAAAAGATTAATGATCATTTTATAGCACATTTCATTGGAAAACATTTTAAACTAAAGAAAATAAATGGGTTCAGAATTGTTTTTAACCCCAATCGAATTAGCCTTCATGAATTATACCGTCTTAAAAAAATTAGCTTGGTAGCCTTTCTTTTTTAATCAATTTGTTTTTTTTTTTATTCTGTAATAGATCTTGAGTAGGGTTTATTGTCGAGTTTTGCGCGGGATATACTTGTTAATAACAGGAGGTACTTTAAATAAAAATTGGACGTCTTTAAATATCTTAAATAAATATTTAAAAAATACCCGCTATTACCCTTTTAACTTTTTGTATCAAACCTGCTCTGTTCTTGGGAACTTATCTACTTAATAATTTATCCGCTTTTTGCTCATTGTTTATTTACTAACCCACAAGTTCATCCACGTAATGTTTTTTTTTGAAAATATTGCTAAATAGATCTTTATCAGTAAAAATGCGTCTTCAAAGTTTTGCATGTTTTTGTAATAAATTACTACCTATATTATTTAGTGTCTTATTTCCTTATGGTTGTTAGTTTGAATTTATTAAACTTCAAAATATACTCCCTGGCCCTTTGAGACTTTCATAGTACTGCGCATTTGTGTTTTCAAATTGTGTGAGAATGAGACTTGATGGTACTGCAAAAATTGTGGAAATCGTTTGAATATTCCCAAAAGTACCGTTCAAAATGGTCTTACGAAGTATCGTCAGACTGGAGAATACACTAGACCAGGATCAGGCAGAAAACCTTCCCTGGTCGCTTTTTATAAGCTCTAGAAACAATTCTGCCAGTGGCGTGCCTAAAATTAACAGCAGCTCATCGAGTTAACAGGATAAGATTTGCGGAGAACCATAGAAACTGGACTGTTCAGCAATGGAGTTCCGTAATGTTTTCTGACGAATCCCCCTTTACTCTCCAATCCTCAGATGGAGAAACGTACATGGAGGTGACCCGTGGAACGATTTACGCCTTGCTGCATTAAACCCAGAACGCCGTTTGGTGGCAGTGGTGTTTTTGTATGAGCGAGAATTTCTTTCATCGGGTGTACCGAGTTTATTTTCATCGAACATGGAACTTTAACAGCAGGCAGGTATATACGACAGTGTTTGAAGGACAATGTCCCGTACGCCCCTTTTGTTGGGTACAATTTCTTGTTTATGCAGGATGATAATGCACGAATTATCATGGATTACTGTCGGCATTCCTTTTTTACAGTGGCCTGCTTGTAGTCCTGACATTAGAACATTATGGGATATTTTAGGACAAAAGATTAGTTAAAAGCAACCATTGCCAGAAACGATCTAAGAGCTGCGAATAGCGTTGAATGAAGAATGGTAACAGCAGATTCAGCACCTTATTGAAGGCATGCCTATGCGTATTAAAACACTTTCCCGGGTGTAGAGGGGGTTCTACCCGATACTAACTTTGGCTTGAAATATAACGAACAGGCAACTCTGTGTAATTAAAGCTCTTTTTTATATTTAATAGCATCTGCATATTGTTACCCGAAATGGGGTATTATATATGCTTATGTATTAGATGTAATTCAATGCCTGTCGCGGTTTTTAAAAAAATCAGTTATACATTTTTAACATCCATTCACGCTGTCGAAAAATGTTTATAGTTTACTATAATAATATTATAGTTTTCTATAAATTTTGCATATATATATATATATATATATATATATATATATATATATATATATATATATATATATATATATATATATAATTCTATAAACTGTGAAGTGCGCTGTTAAGTCCGCAAGATCTCTAACAGAAGTCCATCTCAGTTGTTATTAGCATTTTTTCTGTAGACTGTTTTATTTGCCATGTTTCACTACCGTAGGTTATAATGCTTTTAAGGATGGTATTATATATTCTTTGTTTATTATCTTTTGATATAGTTTGATCCCATAAGATTTCGTTCATCATAGAAATAACTTTTCTACCTTGTGTGTTTCGTTTTTTGATTGCTGTGTCGAGTAGCCCAACGTGTGTCTTTATTTTTAAGTATTTATATTTCTCGGAGTGTTTAATCTTTGTTCCATCATCCAAGTCAATATCTTGTGCTAGACCACCAATGCACATGCACACTGTTTTTTTATGTTGACTTCGAGGCCCCATTTCTTGTACTCTTCTATAAGTTTTCGAGTCATATAGCTTAAATCATCAAGCTCCTGTGCTATTACGATTTATTGGTCTGCGAAACATAGAGTGTATAGGGTATTATTATTGAGAGGTATTCCCATACCATTGCATTTTCGTTTCCATACTTTCAGGGCCTGTTCTAAATAAATTTTAAAAAGTGTCAGCGAAAGACAGCATCCCTGTTTGAAACCTTTTGTAACAGTGAACCCAATGGAGATATTTCGTCCTATTTTAATTTTTTTTTCGTTCTTGTCATTGATTTTTTGGACGGCTTTTATCAATCCATTTGCGATGTTCGTTTGTTTTAGCGTTTTTCACAATTTTGTGACAGGTACACTGTCATATGCTTTCTGCATGTCCACGTACAACAGATGGATTTCTTGTTTGATTGCGGTTTTTTTCTTAATCAGTTGTGTAACACAGTATAGATGATCTACTGTGGACCGACCGGCTCTAAATCCAGCTTGTTCTTCCGCCTCTAAATCTTTATAAACGTTTTCGATTTTGTTCTTTAACATTTTCCCGTACATTCGACTTAGCGTACTAGTTACTAAAGTCCCCCTATAATTTTCGCACTGGTCTCTACTACCCTTTTTATGGATTGTTGACATTATGGATAGGTGCCATTTAGTTGGTATATACATGCCATTTAGACAGTCTTGGAAGGGTTTTCTAAGGTGTTCGTATAGCGTTTCGGTTCCAGCTTTAATTAATTCGGCATGAATATCACCTGGTCCTGGGGATTTTTCGTTTTTAAGTGACAGAATTACTTCTTTAACCTTCCTTTGACTCACTCTTAGTGAAGACGAAATTATGTTAATTTCAGCTATGTTTGTTCCTTATTAAATTCTAGTCTATTCTCGGTTAGTAGATTTTTAAAGTATTTTTGCCATTTTTGTGTTGATATTGGCGATATTATTAATTTTGATTTGCTGGTTCTCATTTTCTTTAAAAGCTTCCAACTTTCTGAGCTTTTTCTTTCTCCCAAGTAGGTATTTAATTTTTGACAATTTTTTTCCCAGGCTTCGTTTTTCTTTTGCGTTATTCGTATTCTTACTTTTGCTTGGGCATTTTTATATGCTATTTCATCGCTATCGTTATTTGTTGTTAAATATCCGATGTATTTCTTTGTTTTTTTATAATTTCCTCTTCTATTTCGTCATCTCAACAGTATGGTTTCATTATAGAATTATATCAGTCGCAAAGTCTAATATGGGAACCAAGGGATCATCATCATCAAAATAAACAGAAAGTTAATAATGCGTGAAGCATGATTGGACGGAACATAGGAATCCCAGTGAAAGAACTAAATGTAACGCAGCCGCTGCTACTAATTCGAGGTCCTCCATCTTTGCTTTTCAACAATCGAATGATTGTTTGCGCGAATATGTGAACGGACACTCGTGTACGAACAGTTGGGTAAATAGTTTGACGAATATTTCGACGAATAACTAAACGCAGCGCGAGCACGAATGTGTAAACGCAGCACCGGCAGTAAAGTTAAACAAACAATAATAATGCTAATTATATTACTCCAACGTAATTTTTAAATTATCATTTAATAATCTAATGTAATACTTTACGTAACAAAAACATAAAACAATTATTTCGTAAAAACGTATCAGGATAATAATTAACAAACAACATTTCATTAAAACGCCATCCAGTCGTGACCCATTTCCATATATTTATATAGATCCAGGAATTTTTTAACTTTGAATACAATTCCTACTGGTATTCATAATAAATTTGTTCATTTATAATTCACATCCATGCTTTCTACGTACTAATATTTATGTAGAAATATTCGATTTAGTACATGATAATTTAATGACAAAATAATGAAATATTAATGCAGTAAAATTAAATATAATGTTTACCCTATGAATTTACGGAGTGTTTACAAAGTAAGATTGCAGTACTATTTGATTAAAAATCATTTTGCAAATGTTTAAATAAATAATAATGTAAGCAAAACGAAAGTAATGGCTTTTGAAAGAGAAGAAGGCATGACAAACTGTGAGGTTTCTATTGAGGGAGAAAGAGTGGAACAAGTATATAAATTTGTGTACTTGGTTTACGAGAGATGAAAAGTATGACATTGAGCGAAGGGTATTGGCAGAAAAACAGATAAATGGGGCGCTGCATAGCTTTATGAACAGCCAGAAAGTGGGAGGAGAAAGAGGGCACGTCTGGCTGTGAATAATGGGTTTGCCAAAAAAAGCATAAAAATAGGATAGATGCTGCGGAGATGAGTAGTTTGAGAAGTATAGCCGGAGTGAATCGATTGAATAAAGTAAAAATAGTGAGATAAGAGAATGCTGTAATGTAAAAGAAGATGTGGTTACAAAGATCATCTAGCATCATCTAGCCCGGTTCTTGCTGTTGCTGTTGCTGCAGTTGGTTAAGTGTTAACCACGTGTTCCAGTCCAGTTGGATTCCCGACGTCATTGGTGGTGTGACTGGAAACAGGGTGGTGTGTCTATGGGTATCGACTGTAGGAACCCTTTCCTGGACTTGAGTCATGACGGGGGTGGTTCATCATGCCCGTTCACGTGTCTGGGGTGAAAAATCTGTTTAAAA
The DNA here is from genome assembly GCA_950111635.1 of Agelastica alni. Taxonomy (NCBI): domain Eukaryota; kingdom Metazoa; phylum Arthropoda; class Insecta; order Coleoptera; family Chrysomelidae; genus Agelastica; species Agelastica alni. The sequence goes on from OX467710.1 coordinate 3,581,591, forward strand.
CGCTCAATATAATCAGCTGATGATCGTCGTATGTGGGGTGCTATCATGCTGGCGGCGCTTTGCAGTTTATTAAGTGGTGTGGGTTTCATGCTTCTGCCAAATCCAACATTCGCTACCATACATAAGTGGAGACCTACACTTCTCTGTGCACAGCCAGTCAAGCCTTTTTTTGACACGTGTCTGGCTGCCCATAAAGTTATGCAGGGCCCTATTCATTTGTTTTCCTGCCAACATTCCTAGCTCAATGTCACTGTCATACTTTCCATCTCTCGTAAACTTTGAACGCAAGTACACAAATTTATTTACTTGATCCACTCTTTCTCCCTCAATCAAAATTTTATAGTTTGTCATGCTTTCTTCTCTTTTAAAAACCACTACTTTCGTTTTGCTTACATTTATTTTAATCCCTTTGATTTTCAGGGCATCATGCAAAACATTAACCATCCCAACATCTCATTAAAGCAAAGATCATAAATTTTTCGCGTAAAAGGTCGTTAATCAATTAAAAAACTTTTTAAATTGTAAAAAATAAATTGTTATTTTGAGCAGGTTGTCATGGTGATGGTAGGGAGATGTCGACCTACATCGTGAATTATATCAAATTACAGTTTTTAAGAGATAAAATTTTTTTTTTAAAGTAATTATGGATTCAGATCTAATAACAAGTTAATTACGTTGATTCTATTCGGGAATGTTTAATTATAGTAACACATTAATAACATTTCTGATCGATGGTTTTATTATTTTTATCAGTTTATTTAAAACATTAATTCGTAACAATTTACGACCGTCAGAAACTAGTTACTTTTATATTGATTTATATTTAGTTTATTGCTTTTGATAATTTTTTTTTGTGGTTTTAATATCTAGTCAAGCTAACAGAATGGTGAGCGGTACCGTGTGTAATATTACACGAACCATTTGGATCCACTTTTGACCCCCTCATAACTCAAAAACAATTTTACACAAAAAATGTTAAATTTGGCTCATATATTAAGACTTGCGAGATACATATTATGCTTCAAATTTTATAAACACACCTCAAACAGTTATTTAGATATTAACGTCCAAAAATCGTCATTTTTACCACTGAGACTAACCTATAGATCAAAACTCTAACCCAGTTCCAGATGACCTAGAAAGTTTAAATTTGGCATCCAGATAGGTAGTTAGGTAAATACAAAAAAAATAAATCAGAAACTAGTAAATTTTTATAATTTTATTATAATTTTTAAATTAATTGATTCTATTAGGAACACTTACTTATAGTGCTGTAATGTAAGAATCAGCAATCAAAATTGATAACAGCTGGTCTTTATGTAGAATTTAACAATGAGTAGAATAACACCCTTAATTTCTTTAATCCAAACATATTAGTTTTAGTACTTATAACTACTTATAACTAAGAGTAAAGTGTAGCTTTCGTATTTATTACGTTATTAACTGGGATTTGGTACATACATGCATAAAGTCACGCCTTTTTCCCATAGGGGTGGGCAGAGACCACTTCATTCCACTTGCTACGGTTCTTACACACATCTTTTGCTTCCTTCACTTTTATCAGTGCTTACATATATGTTCGTGAGTTGTTGGTACTCTTGACCTGACCTTTCTTCAAAACAATGTTGATCTGATCGAGATATTTTCTCCGAGGTCGACCTCTACCGACTTGCCCATTCACACTCGCCTTATAAATTTGTTTCGTTAATTTTCCTGCATCCATCCTTTTTACGTCTCCAAACCATCTAAGCATTTCTTTTTCTATCTTTGTAACCACATCTTCTTTTACACCACAGCATTCTCTTATCTCACTATTTTTTACTTTTTCCAACCGAGTCACTCTGGCTATACTTCTCAGACTACTCATCTTCGCAGAATTAATCTTATTTTTATGCTTTCTCTGCCAAACCCAACATTCACTACCACACATAAGTATTTAGCAGTAATTATTATTTCAATATTTAGCGCACATCAAAAGTGTATGATCATTACTTATAAATAATTAAATAAAATAGGTATTTATGACCACGGTCCACGTTGCGGCGGCAGTGGAGCAGTGGGGTGGGGAGCGGTGCGAAACTTATGTACCCATATTTTTCTTGGGAATTAGATAACAGGTAATTCGTTACGTAAACGTCTTAAATAATTATTCCCTACTTGCTTAGCATATGCTATTACTATCCACAAATCACAAGGCCCTAGCCTTGACAGCGCTCTTCTCGACATAGGCTTCTCTAAATTTAGTAAAGGGCAGGCTTGCGTTGGACTCTCTAGAAATAAAATCTTAGATAGAGTACACCTTAGCAATTTAGATCCAAGTCAAATCAAGGCCACCTGCGCACGTTTTAACGCCCCGAATTGGCCAAATTAATAATAAACTGAAAGCACGTAAAAAAAATTCCGGATACTGAATAAGCAATACAGTAGGATAACAAAAACTATTTGATATTAATTTTATTATGTATACGTACCTACAAAAAATAATGATATCCCGTCAAAAACATAAAAAATGTGAGCCAAGTTCAATATTATGATATATGCCTTGGTTGTTGACTTCAACGAGAAAAGAAGGGAGATCTAAATGGGTGCCAAGTCAATGGTCAGTCTTGAAATTTATGTATAACAACATAAAATATTTTATAACTACTTAAAATATCATTTCTTCTAATAACTTAGGATAATACATTGAACCCTAAGGTCTCTGACTCGGCTAGTTCGAATAAATGAATTATACTATGGCCTTCGAAAGTTCAAAAGCTGTAAGTTCTTATTTTATTTTTCCGAAATTTTGGCTTGCTGACTGTTTTAGTAGGTATTTAATAATAATTCATGTATTTAAACTAACCAAGTCAGACCTTGGGCTTCAATATATTAACCTTAGTAATTAAAAGAAATGATATTTTAAAGTGTTAAAAAATATTTTATACTTCTTTTGTCGTTGAAATCAACAACCAAGGCATAAATCATATTATTAAACTTGGCTCACATTTCACATTTATGTTTTTGATGGGAATAAAAGAATAAAAACCTTTTAAAATTGTACACCTATCAAAATAGATACCCGTTTATTTTTAATTTTAATAACTAATAAATATATTTTTTTTTTAGATAACAACAACCTGGGTCCAAACGTTTCGTCCGCGTTGTCTTCATCGGCCGAGAGACGAACTACACAAGCGCCGAAGGGTCTACAACGTCGGCCCTTTACCTTTGGAACATATCCAGAAACGACGACGCAGACACACGATAGCGTCGTCAGCGGCCATGTGCACGCCGGTATACCGATCATGTAAATTTTTTGCACATTACCTTAGTACAGCTTTTATTTCACCAACGTACATCCATTTTAGATCAAGAAAATATTAGCGTAGCTACCCGATTCAACCTAGTCATGTGTAACCACACTAAAGTTTAATGTGCTCATACAACAAACACTGGCACAACTTAGTGTGTCACACACTGTATCAGTGCAATTATATCGTGACGACGTATTGAAACAACATGAATAAGTGACACGCAGGCTTACCTCCCTTAATTTGGAACAGGATATCTATCCAACAGTATTGATGCGGAACCGGTATTTTCTTAGAATCAATAATTATTGATTTTTTAAGCTTTAAGATATTGTCTGGGGGTAGTTTTTGTTTAAAATAAAGTTTGTTTTTGTTAATATATACATGTAAATACAAAATTAATAGTTAAAGTATAAAAACTCTTTTGCCACGTCTTTTTCGTTCTCTAACGAGTACTCTGCTAGCGGTTTCTCTACTGGCAAATTATGCCCGAGCTCAGCCGTAGAGGGTAGAAGAAAAAAATATAAAAGTGAGCTGCGCCACCGGCTTGACGGTATAAGCCGTAAACCCCTAGATCTTATAGGCACTAGCAGGGCCACAAGATAAACAACTATGATTATGGTGAACCAAATAAATAAAATTATAGCAAAAATATGTTGGATACTTTACTCACACAATAGATAATTAAGGTACACAGTTCAATAGCAACATCATAACAAATATAGTCAAAGTTAACAGCTATGGTAAAATTTCCTTGCTAAAACAAACCAAAAATGTAAAATTTACAACTATATAAAATAACAAGAACAGCAGTAAGAGTAACAGACTTTACCAAGTTACAACAAAAAGTAAGACATATAAATTGACTCATTAATAACACTAATTCAAACATTTACATAAAGGCAAAGAAAATTAAATAGTTAACTGTTTACATAAAGATTTTCACTGCCAAAACAACCGAGTTCATTTAAAAATATATTTACAATGGTTGTCCTTTAAAATATCAAGATTGTAGGATATTTACAAATAAGTAGAAAGAAAATATGTTTTTACTTGGACATAAAGAATTATTGAGAAGGTTACTTTAATCCAAGTTTAGTTTTGGCATATTATCTAATGCAATAAATAGTTTCCAACAATGTACTATACTAATAAACTAAACAGAACATAATAGTGGTGTCAGCATGAGTCACTGCGTTATATATTAAAAAATAAATCACTTATAACCTTTGGGTATACGAATTCACAAAGCACTATATTTATAAACTGAAGCAAGACTTACTCGTGGTGCCGAAATGAGACACAGCGTTATATATTTAAAAATAAATCACTGATAACCTTTGGGTAAACGAATTCACTTGTACTCCTGTGGCCTACTCCTGTGCTACTCCGGGGGCTGGTTAGATTATGGGGGCGGCACTGGTTAACAATGGCTTCCCTCAAATAGATCCCGATAACGGTTATTTTAACTTGACACCAACTCCAACAATATCCACAACAATGGCAAGACAAAATGGTCAAGTTAAAAATCAAATGGTTTTCTTCAAAATCCAATTAAGATGGCCCAAATACAGCCAGATATGAAAGAAATCCCATAGAGGTTCTGCACACGGGCTAATAACACACCGTCCCCAACAACGTTCACCGACACCTGGCCTCCAAGACTCTCAAAACACGACTGCCGCTCCTATCCCGGAAATCAAGAAAAATGGCGCGGAATAAACGTCAACCCACAATCTTCTCAAATCTGTGCCTCGTCCGTGTGAATATCCAGTAATTGCAAACTAACTATCGAATCTTATCCCCAGAGTACTGTATTCAACCATGAATATGAAACTATAGAAAAAATAGGCACGTGACACTTTGTTTGATTAATACCTAATTTATAACTTACAAAAAATAAAACTGCTGCGTTAGATTTAAAAATTTAAAAAACACAATAAATATTTATTAACTAATATGTAAATAAACATATTTAAAATTGAAATAACTGTTTTATAACTAACTGGTAAATCATATGAGCAAATGAATGATCAAAAAGATGCAAATATCGGTTTTCTCACAGTTAAGAACAGCAACAAGAGTTTTAATCCTTTTTAAATGAAAGCAAAACAAAACATTTTAAACAGATAAAAGCACAACTTATAACACACATTGGTGGAATAACTTGACTTAGTAAACTAGGCCTAGTAAAACGGTGCAGTTACTCGACTTCCCCTAGTTATTTTTGAATGGCATCCAGTAACTGGGGTGAGCACTCCAATTGTTTTCTCCTGTATTCACACGGCAACATTTTAATATATCATATCACATCGACTTTCTCCTCGACTAGCCGTTGACAACTTTTACTGGTTACACATTGGGCAAGTTCATTTTATAGTAATAGGAAGAGTGCGAGTCACTACAGTTAGCAGAAGCAAACAAAAGCACTGGTGGGCGTGTTCATGTCACTGTTGTTGTATTTTTGGTATCGATATATTTCATTTCTGGCCTGTTGGCTCTGCCAGTACCAAAAACTTGGAAAAAAATAGTAATTTTCCTAACAAGTGCGGAAAGTGATGCTTTCCCGCACGCGACTGCCGTTAACCCGAACGACGCGGAGCGGAGTTCGGGTAAGCAGTCGAGTGCGGGAAAGACACTTTCCGCATGAGTTAGGAACAATACGTAGGAAACAAATATATTTTTTCAATTATTTATTCATGCAAATGGAAACAATTAACAAGAGTAACATTTTCTATCCACTAATTATTCATAATATTTATTGTAAATGTGCAATTTGATGCATTATGTAAATTTATAGCGGAAGCCAGCATATTTTTTGAAGATGGCTGATTTCCTGAAGAAGAAGGTAACTCGGGCAATACATTATCGAAAGAAATCGAATGTGCAGGCACAGGCATCAAATCGTCGCCGATCGATATAGACGTGGATGGTTCTAAAATGCACCCGGAAGATGATGTAGTGTTCAAATTGAGAATTTTGTTGGACATTTCTTTTTTTCGATTGGTGGAGTCTTCTAAATACCCCTCTGCAACTGAAGTCGATTTCCATCCTCCTAGGCGTTTGATATTAGTTATACCCACACCACAGTCAGCAAGTAAATTGGCTGAGGAACGCCCGAAGCTGTGACCAGTGTAAAGCTCTGGATTTTGAATGCGCAGATATACTGCTATTTCGGAGGGTATCTTTCCTATGGTATTGATTCCTACACATTGCACAGTACATTTTCCACTTTTGTAATACAAGAATAAACGACGGTGAGGAGTCTCTTTTGGACGTAAATGTACATACTTTCTGTATACGTTCAAAAAATAACCATCATTTGCTTTTTCAGATATCACGAAGGATCTAAAGGAATGATTTTTGGAATCCTTGATATTAACAATTATCAGGTTTTCTTTGTCGTCTATGTCGTCAATGGTGAGTTTTGTCAGCTCTTCTCGTCTGCAAGCACCAGCTAATCCAATAATTGCTACTAACTTAATCATGAGGTATATGTCATCGGGTGCTTCAGTCATAAATTTTGAAACGTCTTCTTGAGTGAAGATTTTGGCCTTTTTCGGTCGAAAACCGACATTCTGTCTTTTAATGAATGCAGTTGTTTTGTAAAATTTGCTAATATCCAAATTTTGCTTTACTTTGAATACACTCTTCAACATTGAATATCTTGCCCATAAAGTGTTCGGCTTCCATGTTTTAGACATTTCTAGAAAATAAGCCAAGAATACTTCTTCTTTATTTGGTGTTTTCACTTTTTTATTGTTGCACCATTCAATAAAACTCGTGTATTGCTTCTCATACCTTTGTTTAGATTTCGTTGGCAATAACTCTAAGTTCGCATCTGTAGCTGCTTGCACGATTTCTTGTGGAAGTTCTTCATCAGATGAATAATCCATTGTGGCAATTTCACTGAATCGAAAATTTTATATAAGTAACGCTTTGTCTGTCACTCTGACAATTACAAACAAATTTGTGTATTGATCGGCATGACAACATCAATTGTTACCTACTCGTTATCAGATCAATCAAAGCCTATATATAGGGTGATTTTCATAACAATACATTTTTATTTATCAATATTTGTTCATTTTTTCAATAAATAGTGCAAAATGATGGATGATTTTGAACAAACTCACTTAGTATTGCAACAAAAAAGCTTGAACTTTCATATTTTGTCACCCACCACTTATATTTTAAGAGGATATCATATAAATGTTTTTCCCGCACTAGAGTGGGAAAAAATTTCCCGCACTAGTGTGGGAAAATGACACTTTCCAAACTGAATTGCGTGCGGGTAGAGGGTGAATCACGCACGCTTGTAGAAAAAATATATTTCATTTTCTTTCAAAAACCGACTATCGATAACATTAAGTGTCAACTGTCAAGTAAGGTTAGTTTTCTTTTTAAAATTCCAATAATTTTGTAAAAAAGGAAGATTAGATCTAGGTCAATTGTATTGATGTTCTACTAGGAAAGTTAAATAAATTAAAATAAATTAAAACACCGGCAAGCTATAAACAAATGTTTTAAATAACAGCTGTCAGCACTCATTATTGTATTATTTATAAAATCATTCGATTGTAGCATTTAGATTATAAGCGCCAACCCTTAAACTGTCAAACCTTGCATCGTGTTTGGTCGTTTACGATAACATTGAAAATAGTTCGCATATTTTCCACGGCTTTTTTTACTTCTGTAAAGTGAATGCTGCCCGTTTTACCACTCTAGTACTCGCCTGTTTATTCAACGTTGTACTCGACCAACTGTTTACATTGGTTATAATAGTCTAAGTTTAATCAATTCAAAATGACACCGTGTTACATACGACTAGTTTATGTTCACTGATTCTTTCTTATATAATATTAAAATTAGTGTACATATAGTACGTCCAGAAAGTATCTGGAATTTTCTGAGTTTTGTTAATGCATAATAAAATTTTAATTTTAAATCGATTAAGAGAACTAATATCGAAGTGGGATTTGACTGACAGAATTTTGACTTATCTAAACGTCATTACATTTAATATAAAAGCTGTTTTGCCAGTATTTGTAAACACAAAAATCAATATAGTGACGCAAGTATAAAAAAGAAGTCTAGTTCAACAATTATTTAAAAACAGAGTTGGGTATATGAGACAATTTGTGCGTTTGACAGGACTAAGCAAGTCGACGGTTTACAATGTGCTGAACTCCGCGACTGGGCTTTCGAAAAAAGATCGAATAGGCAACGTGGAATACCTATTGCTTCCAAAACTATTCGCCAAACTTTCTTGCGCAGTGGATACAGAGCAAGAAAACCAAGAAGGATACCAACTGTTAGTGACGAGCAAATACGGAAAAGACTAACAGCATCTTTTATACTGGATGACAATCGTTTACGGATACTAAGCAGAGCTATACCTACAGTACAATAATCAAAATTTTCAATAAAGATCATGGTCTGGGGAGGAATTTTATCACGTGGTGTTACTGACTTGAGCATTATTGATGGCACGCTACTGTACAATTCTAAATGAAAACCATTTACAAGCAGCGCATACTTTGTTTCCAGAATGTTGGCGATTGCAACAAGACAACGCACGCTGCCACATTTTTTTTATATTTAAAAATTTGGATGGAAAATTACGGGATAGCAACCAAATTCTGGTCAGCAGCTTTTCCCGACTTAAGTCCCATTAAAAACATTTGGGGACTAATGAAAATCGAAGTGGAACGGACAGCCACTCGAACCAAATTAGAGTTAGTAGCAGTCGTTACTAAAATTTGGCAAGTTGTTACTGATGCTTACGTATTAAACCTAATTATGGGCATTCCTCGTCGAATTCAAAAATGTTTGCGTCTAAATGGTGCGTGCATTACCAAGTAAGATAGTAATTTGTTTTGTAAAAAATATTATAAATTGTTTAAATTAAAGTATTATTATTTGTCGATTTTTTTTCTAATTCCAAGTTCTCTCTCGTCGTACTATATATTTTTGAGTTGTACAATAGTTTAAGTAGTTTACAACACTAAGAGTTAAACCGATAATGAAATACTTTCAGCACAGTGTTACACATGACTAGTTTAGATTCACTGATTCTTTGTAATATAATTTTGAAATGCGTGTACATATATTCTTGAGTTGTACAATAGTTTAATAAGTTTACAACACTAAGAGTTAAATCGATACTTATTTGGGATTATTGTGTGTCGAGTGTTAGGGAAATGATGCCCAATTAGAATTACTGTTAACTTCACGTATTCATCGAAATGAAAAAAAAACTTGGCTAGGGAAGTGATGTGCGTCAGTGTTAAAGTTCGCCGATAGACTGTTGGAGTTCGTTGAGAGACTGTCGAAATTTGTTGCGAGACTGGTGGAAATTGACTCACTGATTGAAAACGACTTAATTTGTGTGCCTCTCTCCGTTCTCTTTATCTACTTTTCCCCACGTCGTTCAGTTTTATGACAGTCTGTCGATGATACATAACTTGGTGGAAAGGCCTTTTTAGAATCATACCAATTTACTGTGATCGCACGTAAGTTGTTGAAGAGAAAAGAAGATTCTGATCATAAAAAGTAAGATCGTATACGTGCGTTATTGCAAAGGAGCAGAACTTAAGGTCGTAAAGATTAGGGTCGTATACGTGCTTTCTTAAAAAGAACACGACTTAAGATCTAAAAAGTTTTTTAGTGAAATTAGTCGTTGGAATTTTAGGGAATTAACGTTTCGTCCTCTGTTAATAAACTATATGTATGGCCGCTACACTTATTTAAAACTCCTTTTACATTTTCCACTAATTAACCGGTTCTTGTTAATGCGGGTCTTTGCTTTGTTTAAAATAATATCCAATTACTTTATTGTCATTTTTGCAGTAATTTTCACAAGACACATCCCCACTGCTAATTTGAGTAGACTAATTGTGTCATTATTGTCTCTTTTTCCTGCATTTGTGTCGGGTCATATGTCATTAAAATAAGTAAACGTTCTAAATCGAATGTTAAAATGAATTAAAGTTGAATAAACAACTTAATCTTAAAGTCTGAATACAAAGTTTAAGTCCCTGATGTTGTGTTTAAAATTGCTCTTGGATGTAGCAATCAAAAGGAGAAAGTTTTGTTATTGTGCAATTCATTCTAGCTTCTAAATAATTTTATTTTAAAACAACATTTAAAGTTCTTTATTGCAAAACTAGCTTTCTTATCGTTAATCCTTTCGAGACAATTGGCATTATACTATGATTTTTTTTATGTTTTAAATTTGTTATTGACTTTTTGGAATTCTAGTTTATAAAGACTCTTTAAATATTTTTTACCCATCAAGAATGTGTCAAAAAAAGGAAGACTAGCTGGGCTAGGCTAGTTCCTACACATATTTATGATAGTAAATGTTAAATTTGGCAGTATATCCATGAAAGAAAGATCAATGCTGAGAAGTATAGCTGGAGTGATTTTGATGGACAAAGTGAGGAATAGTGATATAAGAGAACGATGTGGTGTAAAAGAAGATGTAGCAACAAAAAAAAAAAAGGATAATTAGATGGTTTGGACTCGTAGAGAAGATACGAAAAAGATTTATAAGGCGAGTACAAGTCGGTAGAGGTCGACCTAGGCGAACGCATCTCGACCACATCAAAATTATTTTGGAAAATGACAAGCCAACAGTACCAGCAACCGTCGAGCATGTATGAAAGCGCTGATGAAAGTAGAAGCAGAGAAAGACGTGTGTAAGAACCGTAGCAAGTGAAAAGAAGTTTCTGCCCACCCCTACGGGAAAAAGGTGTAACTATTTTTAGATATGTATTAGTGTGATCCAAAAAAAAACTTTTAATTTTTTTTTCTTTAGTTACCATCGTCCAAGATGACGAAAAAAAAATCTGGTAAAGTTTGATCTCTTAATATTAATATTAAGAGGTCTTCCAACGTGATTTTTGATTTCCCATTTAAATAACACAGGAAATATTTTTTATTTTATTTGGAATTTTATTGCAATCGAACAAATTAACTTCAAGTGGAATTGAATACATATTCTTGTAGGGAATTAAACGATCTACAAAAAAGATTAAATATTATTTTTTGCTTACATGTATCGTTCAAAAGTTATTCAAGGTTAAAGTTCAACCTCAAATTGTAAATGATGACTTTAACAATTTATTATATTCTATTACAAAATAATAACTTAAAAACATGAAATATTATATTTCCAATAATCGTTGAAAAACCGATTTTTTCCTGTTCTTACTTAATTTTTAAAAAAAATCCCCATTTTTATTCACCTGAGTAATTATTTAAAAAATTCATTATTAGAGCACTACTTTTAAACTTATGTGTTGATAATTATTTATCTTGCAATATATCGATGGCAAAAAAATCCGGGACCTGAGACCAGAGCAGCATATGTTGAGGCTAGAGGCATATGCAAAGAGACAATAGAATGTTCAAAAGATGCTCATAATGCCAAAATAAGATCAAAACTTGTTGAATGTCCTAACGGATCCCGTTCATTTTGGTCTTTCGCCAAAGCTGTGGGAAGAAACTTCACTTCCAGCTCTTTTCCTCCCCTAACCAATGAAGATGGAACACTAGCAACGACTGCCCAGGAAAAAGCCAATATCTTTGCGCGCCTATTTGCTGGAAATTCCACTCTGGATTCTTCGGGAAAACAACCCTCGAACATTACACCTATTGACAGTCACATGCCCGAGATCACCTTTCGCCAACGTACTATCAGAAAGATTTTGCAGGGTCTCAACACCAACAAAGCCTGTGGATCTGACGGAATCCCGCCGATTGTTCTCAAGAAATGTGCCCCCGAACTAACACCTGTTCTTTGCAAGTTGTTCAACCACTCTTACAATTTGGGAGTATTTCCGTCCAATTGGAAAATTGCAAGAGTACAGCCAGTCCCTAAAAAAGGCAAAAAGACCCTACCTAGCAACTACAGACCTATCGCACTGCTATCTATTATTTCAAAGGTCATGGAAAAAGCCATCAACATCGAGCTCATGAAATATCTGGAAGACTCAGGAATTATCAATGATAGGCAATATGGCTTCCGCCATCAGAGATCAACTGGTGACCTGCTCGCATACGTCTCACATATATGGCAGCTATCTATTGAAAAGTATGGAGAAACTTTAGCTGTGGCATTAGATATCTCCAAGGCGTTCGATCGAGTTTGGCACCAGGGACTCCTCGCCAAGCTTCCATCTTATGGCTTGCCCCCTCAGCTGTGTTCTCTGCTTGCTAGTTTTCTCTCAAACAGGTCTCTCCATGTAGTGGTCGATGGAGTTTCATCTGACACTCTACTCATAAATGCTGGTGTTCCGCAAGGATCCATTCTAGCACCAACACTATTTTTACTTCACATCAACGACCTATTGAAAGCAACTTCATGTCCCGTACACAGCTTTGCCGATGATAGTACCCTCCATACCGCTTTCTCTTCCAGGGCCACTATATCAGCCCGTGAAACCAGAAATGAACGAGGAAGAAATGTTAACAATATAAATATGGACTTAGCAACAATTCTCGAATGGGAATCCAATAACTTGGTAGAATTCAATGCAAACAAAACACAAGCATGTCTTTTCTCTAGAAAAGCCGATCTCACTGTGCCTAACATAACTTTGTCAGGAGTAACCATACCACTGAAGTCATCCATATCGATGCTTGGTATTACTATCAGCAATAACCTTTCCTGAGAAAATCACGTGAGGTCCATTGCCAAAAGTGCATCCCAAAAACTTGGTTTTTTGTTTCGTGCCAAGAGCTATTTCACCTCCAGTCAGCTGCTTATCATCTATAAGGCACAGATCCGACCTGTACTGGAGTACTGTTTCCATATTTGGAGTGCAGCACCTAAACATATCCTGAAGCTACTGGATTCTGTCCAAAAAAGGGCAATTCGTCTCGTCGGTGATGCCTCGCTTACAAACTCGCTCACTTGTCTGGAACACCGTAGAAAAGTTGGCGATTTGTCTCTATTTTATAGATATTTTCATGGGCGATGCTCTTCTGAAATATCAACAATCGTTCCTCCTTTGGCAGTCTCTTCAAAATTAACCCGTCAAGTTCAGTCTTCACACCCCTTCGTGGTCACTTTGGAGACCTGCAGAACATCACTTTCCAAAGACTCATTCATCCAACGAATTGCGAGGCTTTGGAACTCATTGCCTAGGGAGGTGTTCCCCGAGGCATACAACCTCCAGAAATTTAAGAAGAACACCAACTCCTACCTTCTTTTCCTTGGTTCCCACGATGTTCCCTGAACATTACAGGATATCCCTTTTCGTGGGAACCAGAACATTAAAAAAAAAAAAAAAAAATAGCTGAAGTTTAGATTCTCACACCTAAAAGCTCTTAGTTTTTCTTCTGTTATGCATAATATTCTTGACAAGCTCTCATATAGTGGGAAAGCTGTTTTTGTTGCCTCAGTTGCCAGTTTTTCTTACACAACTATTCGCATTTTCAACGGTCTGGGTGCCTCCCAATGGATAAATAATTTATAAAGTTAGTTTCTATGTAATTAATTTGTTGTACAGATGGTCACGATTTTTCCCGTAGGGTGCGCAGAGACCACTCCCTTTCGCTTCTGCTACGGTTCTTACACACATCTTCTGCTTTCTCTACTTTCATCAGTGCTCTCATACAAGCTCGTCGGTTGTTGGTACTCTTGAGATGGCCTTTCTTCAAAACAATGTTGATCTGATCGAGATATGTTCGCCGAGATCGACCTCTACCGACTTCTCCATTCACACTCGCCTTATAAATTTATTCCGTCAATCTTTCTTAATTAATATGCAAAAAATAAAATATATGCGCATTGCATATTAATCCGCCCTCTAATGTATGTATGTTAGTTTGTATGTTCGTATGTGCGTTCGGAATTATTTTTTGTCCCGATTGTCTCAAAAACAAAAATGATATCGACGTAGGACCAATTGCATTCGACGCATAATTATGCAACTTACAACTGAATAGATTTTCAGCCAAATCGGTCAAGCTGTTTTTTAGAGAGAAAAAAAAACTGAAAAAATGGTAAACTTTCGGAAATATTTTTCGTCTCGATTATCTCGAGAACAAAAAATGATATCGACGTGGGACCCAGTGCATTCGAAGCATAATTACGTAACCTAGAACTGATTAGATTTTCATAAAAAGTGGTCAAGTTGTTTTTTATGGAGAATAAAAAAACTGAAAATAATGGTAAACTACCTGAATTTTGCAATTTATAAATTATACTATTTTTAACACCAAATTTTAAGATCTTTTGATTGACACAGATCACTGATTATTTTTTTTTCGGAGCGTCGCCAGCGCCTTTCAGTGACTAACTGGATCAAGTTGTTCGCCTGAATTACTCCATGTATCCTTAAGCATCGTAGAAGCATTACTTCAAGGGAGGGCTCTATATTTTTTTCAGGCCAATTTCACTTGCAGAAATTTACAAGAAGTTGCATTTATGCACAAAATGTGTAGCACAACTGAACCACGGTAACTTGTAAGGAAAGTAACTTGTAGATAAAACTAAAACAGAGTCCGCCTTTGAAATCACTTACAGTCCTCCATATTTGTTTACAACTCGCAGTGCTGGCAACGGTAATTTAAAACGCGAATCGAAATTATATCTTTAGTTATTACGCAAAAGAAAAACGATAATTAGGTATTGTTATTTTAGTTTTTTAAATACCCACTTTTAAACACTTTTAAAACTTGTTTTTATTTTATATATTTTTTCTTTAAAACATTATTCTAAGATTCTTGTTTTTATAAAATTTAAAAGCAAACGAACTCTATTGATTTAACAATTTTACACTCACAACGTCCAGTTGGTGACGATCTAGCCGTACAGTGAACGCGTGTTCTTCTTTTTATTTAGTTCTTGTTGGTTATTTTTTTTATTTTAATCTACCGTTTGTCATTGTTAAAACTTCTATTTTATTGTATATTCAAAGCTTCATTTTATTATGTCAGTTTAAACCAAACGTGGTTTATAATTTTGTAATAGATATCGCTAATATTAATTATTCAACGTTTATTGGCAACACAATTAAAAAAAAATTTTTTTTTTGCTCTTTTGTTTGTTTTAACTTACGATCTTGAATTCTTTTTACTCCTTTTAAAAAATTGTAATTTTGAACCGAACGCTGCTGATTTCGCTTTATTTTCTGTGCGAGACCTGCGAAATCCAATATGTTTGAATCGCCATTGTGATTTTATTCTAAGGCAAACTGTAAGCAATTTTTTACCAAAAAAAAATTTATTATGAGTCTACTAAAAAGAAACTCTCTATCGAGGGAAAAATCGAAGAAAACTAGAAATATGGACACAAAAAGAAGTTAATAAATACCGTGTCGAGAACAGCACGTACAAAAGTAACTTAAAAAGTTTGGAGGGCGATTTAACCGTGATCGCAGATAAGGCTAAGAATCACTTTTGATTGTTACAAGATAACTTTACAATAACTATACTTTTATCTTAAAATGAATTTGGAATTAATGTGGAATGTGATTTTATTAACGTCGTTGAAAATAAAATAAAAAGGTACTGTGTTGTTTCGTATTGAAAATATATTCATGAGCGTAATTTGGGGATGGATAAAAAATAAAAGTTTACAATTATTGCAGGAATAACAAGGTCCAAAGTAATAATCCATATAATATAACGAAACATTTTCTTATTGATAATAGATCTATCAGTAAAGATTTCTTTAAACTCTCTTTTAAAAATGGTGCACCTATTTGGCAGTAAATTTATTTAACTTGTGATCTAGACTATCTTTAACCGACTTCACAAAAAGAGGAGGTTCTCAATTCGACTGTATTTTTTTATGTTTGTTACCTCAGAACCTTTGACTGGGTGAACCGATTTTAATGATTCTTTTTTTTTATATGAAAGCTGGTGCTTACCGTGTAGTCCCATTTCAATGTTTTTTAAATTCTGACAATGGCATCCATGAGAAAACCATATTTTTTTTTTCATAAAAATAGTCGCAAAAAGGGTAGACCTATCGTGTGGGCCGCGGACGACCCGTACTGCGACTATTAGAAGGGGAAGGGATTATGGAAAGGAAATGATTGTGGACACGTTTTTTAAAAAGTTGCAGGTCATAGTTCTCCGAAAAATTTGATTTTGGAAGCTTATTCCATTCCGTAGCAGCCTTGTAAAAGAAGGATTCTTGATGAAGATTGGTCCTTGTAGTGTCAAGTTTTAGAGTAAAATTGTGAGACTGATCAGAGTGCATCTGGAGCATCTGCCATGGAAATATCTGTAAAACAATGACTGGTCTGCAACTCTTCTTCTATGTTCTAGAGGGTAAAGGGTATCTGTGAGAGTTGAGCTGTTTATCAAGCGAATGGCTCTTTTCTGAATGGAATCTAGAAGACGAAGAGAACGCCTTGGTGCTGAACCCCAAATGTGCGAGCAATACTCCAGTACAGGTCGGATTTGAGCCTTGTACGTCGTCAAAAGTTGATCAGGAGTAACAAACTTTCTGGCTTTCCACAGAAAACCTAGCTTTTGGCTTGCCGACTTTGCGATGTTAGCAACATGGTCATGCCAAGACATATTATTGGACACCGTGACTCCCAAAATCGAGATGGAGGGACTTGGTTCAAGGGTATTTCCGGACATTGTGATGGGATGATTTTAGGATTTTTTGAAAAACGTGGCACTTTGTATTTTTTGGGCGTTGAACTGAACAAGATTGTTGGTTCCCCACTCGACGATTGCTTTAAGATTTTTTTTGATGGAATCAACCTGTTCCTGCCTGAGTCTATTTGTATCATTCACCGAAAGTGATCGATAGGATGTGAAAGTTGAGACAAGTGTGCTATCGTCTGCGAAACTGTTAATGGGGTTCGTGGTGGTTTTCAAGAGGTCGTTGATGTGTAAAAGAAATATGGTGGGGGACAGGATGGAACCCTGGAGGACCCCGGCATTGGTTTTAAACGCATCAGAAGAAATACCGTCAACTGCCACATGTAAGGAGCGATCTTGCATGAAGCTTAAGAGCCATTGGCCCAGTTTGGTTGGGAGACCGTAGGCAGATAATTTACTTAACAATGCCTGGTGCCAAACATATAAGTTTCTTGTGAAATTTGAGCAGTTTAAGTTTTGTTGGGAACAGGATTCAGAGCTGCAACTTCCAAATAATGTGTTAAATTGCAAGAATTCATCCAGCAAATTATGACATACTAAGATTTATTCATAGATTTTATAAAAAATTCACCTACTAAACTAAACTGCAATGACAATGACAATTTTTTCAAAACCACTAAACCAATAAAGATTTTTATGTCACTAATAAAACATATTTCGCTGTAAAAAATCCCTAAACGATGATATTCTTTGCTTACATCTTCTAGGACAACCCAACAGTCATGTTGCCAGGTACGCCAGTATGCGAATCTCTATGTTCATTTTAATGACCTTTTTGGGACTTAATAGTAATGTTGAATTTTATCTGAAAAAATGTTAATTTGGAATATTTATTTTAGGAATCAGTTCTTCCTAAATAATTTTATAGTTTAAAACAGCTGTTACAGGGAATACGTAACTTAATTGGCAACAGTGCAAGCCGACCAGTTAGCGAGATTCGTTCGTAGTAAAGGTTAGTTTTGACTATAATTACTTATTTGGACGGTTGCAAACTTTGATAAATATTCAATAAAATGCAAAATTATTTAGGAAGACCAGAGCGATGGCGAAAACGATGCACTAACGACCAAGATAAACGATAAGAAACAGGTCTATCACTAGTTCTGTGATTAGAAACGAACTCGAAGCTGTCCGCAATGTCCTAATTTCTTCTAAACCTTCTAAAAACGGTTAACTAAAGCTGGATTAAACAGTAGAAGACAAGCCACTGCACCATTCCTTCTAGAAAAAACAGAGTTGCTAGGTAACGTTTTGCTCGAAATCATCAAAATGGGTATATAGATAATTGTAAAAAAAATTATTCACAGATGAAACTAGGGTTAACCAATACGTGGTCTTGGGTTTTTCTGATTACCACATACTTGGTCTTGTATTCATTGAATCTTTTGGCCCACTTCACTAACATTTTCTTCAAAGAGGGTAAAAAATTTTTTCATGTCTCTAATAGATTGTGTGATTGTGTCCACCAAACATTAATAATAGTTACCATAAACCTGCAAAATTGTTATGCGAGCGTGCTATCCTAACACCAAAAAACAAACATGCCTCAGTCATAAATAAAATACTTTTAAAATTATTCGAAGGGGTCGAATATCAATATAAATCCGTCGACTCAGTGATAAACATCAATGATAAGATTTATTATTCGGTCGAATTCCTGAATACACTATAGCCTTCCGGTCTCCCAACTCACCTATTAAAATTGAGAGTTGTCGCGCCAATTATGTTGCTGCGCAAAATAAATCCACCAAAATTATGCAATGGCATCAGATTGCAAATAAAAACATTGCATCGCAATGTAATCCAGGCAACTATACTGACAGGTTGTTCTCGAAGAAAGTCTGTATTTATTCCTTGGATTCCCCTAACACCATTAAATTACCCCTTTGAATTCAAAAGAGAGCAGTTTTCCATCAAAGTCTGCTTCGCCATAACCATAAACAAAGCTCAAGGTCAAACTTTTTAAGGTAGCAGAAGTAGACTTGAGAGAAAGCTGCTTCTCCCACGACCTGTTGTATTTGGCATGCTCCAAAGAAAGTGCACAGAGTAGCCCGTTGATTTTAGCACCCGAAGGAAAATCAAAAAATATTGTTTACAAAGAAATACTGCGGTAGGTGTAGTATTTTGATTTCATTGTAAAAAGATAATAGCCCCGTGTCACTTTCAGCAGCTGAAAGGCCGAGCTTCGAGTTCATAAAATATAAAAAAATTTATTTTATTTTCATTTTTATTTAACCTTTAAATCCTAACACTATAATAGAGATTGTTATATTTTACAAGTATTTTAACACGATAATTTATATTATAACAAAATTAATAACGTTAAAAACCAATTAAAAATCCTATTAGAATCATTCTCAACTTTTGCGCGGACGAAGTCGCGGGCAAAAGCTAGTAAATGTATATTGGTCTACTTTTTAGTTTCCTAAAGCATACCGATTACGATAATGACCATTAAACAAAGAGATGCAGAACCACCCACACTTGATTGTTTAAAAGAATATAAACAGAAGTAAGTTATAGTAACCAAATCTAAAAATCCATTAAAAATATATAAATATCTTAGCAATCAAAACAGACTAGCTACCTAATCAAAGCAGCGGTTCCACCTCTAAGAAAATGCTCATGGCGTTCAAAATTTATGATATTTCAATTCGGCCATACCGGTTCGTAGAAATAAAAATTGTCGTAAAAATCTAAATTTCAACGTTATCAATTTTATTGTCGTGTGCAGTTTTAAAAATATGTCTCTTTCGGAGCAGATGTCGATAAGATTTTTACGATTTTATAGGATTATTGCCTTTTAAATGAAAAATTTGAAAAGGATCACCAAATTTCGTTCGAGGAATTGTGATGAGGCTATAAACATTAAAGTTTATTTTTATGTATAAAAAAGGGACGTGTTTAATGACCTAATAAACTTATAAAATAATCACAATAATAACCATCATTTAATATGTTATTTTGATTGTTTTATATTTTTCTCTTGGTGATAAAGTATTTACGTAATAAAAAGCTCAATTAACATTTTTAATTTACCATTGTTTTATGGCTATTTTTATCTTTATTGCGGGCAATAACTAGCAGATAAAGTTCCATTTAAAAATATATATTTATTAAGATAATTTTTTTATCCCATAATGAATCTGTTTATTGGAACAGAAAGTATTGGACTTTCATTTCATTGAAGGTATAATTCTCATTTTATAAAAAAACTAGGTAAATCCGGCCAAACCACGCTCTGGCAGAATTTGATGTTGTTACGATCTACTAAAGGCTAAACACGACGATTTTAATCTGTTTTAAAGGATTAAAGAAATAACAGAAGCATTCAAAAAACAAAAAACTAGGATACAAAAAGATGAGAATGGAAAAATAATCATCGAAATAAAGAAAAAACTAAAGACATGGAAAAGATACATAGAAGAACTCTTTAAGGATAACAGAAAAAACGAAAAATGGATCGATGAACAGGAGGAAAACGGACCCGAGATA
This sequence comes from Agelastica alni, assembly GCA_950111635.1. NCBI lineage: Eukaryota > Metazoa > Arthropoda > Insecta > Coleoptera > Chrysomelidae > Agelastica > Agelastica alni. Next base: position 3,602,017 of record OX467710.1, read on the forward strand.
ACGAAGTCAGAAATCGTGTACGCTATAAAAACACTAAAATGTGGGAAAGCCTCAGGGCCGGTTGAATTACCTGCCGAAATAATCAAACTGATAGAATGGAAACATACAGATATTCTGCCGGACTTATTTAACACCATATATAATACAGGAATCATACCGGATGAATGGCTCATAGCAACTTTTGTAGTAATCGCTAAAAGTTCCGACGCTAAACAATGTGCAGATTATCGCCCAATAAGCCTCATGAGAGCCAGGCCGCTTTAAAAGCACTGAGCTCCAACAAGATAAATTCTAAACTTGTATGGAATTGCATCGAATCCTTAGAGTACCTTGGTGCGAACAACAGGGTGACCCTACCGTGGGTACCTGGGCACCAGGGGGTGAAAGGAAACGAAAAAGCCGACAACCTTGTAAAACAGGGGGCCGAATCTGCGTTCACTGGACCAGAACCGGTTTTTGGAGTCACCACAAGTGCCGCCAAAACAATTATTTCGGACTGTGCGGAGAGGAAAATACTCATGTACTGGTCCGACATACCAGGGCTATCCCACTCGAAGGCGTTTTTACCGTTACAACCCTCGAGAAACACAACTAAGCAGATCCTAGAATGAAGCAGTAATGACCTGCGTATTCTAACAGGACTGCTTACGGGACACTGTCGTCTGAGATACCACTTCAGAAAGATAGATCTGAACCAACAAACGGACGGTCGGTTCTGCTGCGTGGAAGACGAAACAGCTGAACATATACCATGTTCATGCCCCGGCCTGGGAAGAATAAGGTTCAACATATTTGGTTACACTAACCTAGAACCTACCGATTTTAAAAAAATCTCACCCTATACAACCATGAACTTCGTAAGAAGGGCTGAATTGTGCGGTGAACTGTAGCCTCTAGGGGTGAGCCACAATAGACCTACTAAGGGTCGCGGTGGAGGGGCGACCACGCCCCACTCACATGAAACCTAATCTAACCTAAGCCTCATGAGCCATACCTTAAAAGCATTTCTAAAAATAATACAAAACAGGATGTAAAAAAAATTTGAACAAGATATCTTCGAGACGCAGTTTGGTTTTTGGGAAGGTTTTGGCACAAGGGAAGCATTATACGCTTTAAATGTTCTCGCACAACGATGCATGGACATAAATCAGGATCTGTACATATGCTTTATAAACTACAACAAGGCTTTCGACAGGGTAAAACACGACCATCTTATCACACTTTTAAAATCAAAAAATTTAGACAGAAAAGACATCAGAATTATTGCTAATTTATATTACAATTAAAAGGCAACGTTAAAGGTAGAAAAACATACCACAGAATAAATGAAAATAAAAAAGGGAGTCAACAAGGGTGTATTCTGTCACCGGCACTATTTAACCTTTATTCGGAGGAAATCATAAAAGCTGTATTAAGCAATGAAATAAGGGGAGTTAACATAAACGAAATACCCATTAATTACTTAAGGTATGCTAATCATACAGTACTGATAGGAAGCACACTACAATATTTACAAATACTAGTGAACAAAGTAAATGAAGAAAGCGAAGAATATGGACTGACAATAAACTTGAAAAAAACTAAATTTATGTTGATTAGCAAAAGAACAAACAATGTTGGACAAATCTTCATACACAACCAACCAGTAAAACAGGTAGGAAAATACAAATACCTCGGTACCATTATCAACAAAGACAACGACTGCTCCCAGGAAATAAGAATTAGAATAAAAAAGGCAAGATCAGCGTTTTTGAAAATAAAGAAAATATTCTACACAAGAGATATCAGTTTGGCCTTAAAAATTAAATCAGATTGCTGAGATGCTATGTGCTGTCTGTGCTGCTTTATGGCATGGGGGCATGGAACCTGAAGAAAGAAGATATAAGAAGACTAGAGGCTTTCAAACACTGGACATACCGGAGAATAGTAAAACTTAGCTGGATAGACAAAATAACAAATATTGAAGTGCTAAGACATATAAACAAAGAATAGGAAATAATTCTGACCATTAAAAAACGAATATTACAGTATCTGTGACATTTTATGAGGAAGTCAAAATACAGCATGTTACAACTGATAATACAGAGAAGTGTCGGAAGAAGACGCCACTCGTGGTTGAAGAATCTGCGTGACTGGTACGGATGCTTAACAAATCAGTTGTCTAGATCTGCTGTTTCAAGAATACGCATAGCAATGATGATTGCTAACCTTCGCAACGAAGACAGCACCTGAAGAAGAAGACGATCTTTTGTCCTTGGGTTCGGTAGTTCTAAACTCTAAGTACAATAACTTTTATTCAGATATTTTTTTAAAATAAATTTTATTTTACAATTACTAACAAATGTTCTCTCAATGTTCTCGAATATTAAAAGAAATTCCAGAATCATCCAGTGTCTTTTGTGTATAACTAGCTGCTTATTTATATTCACCCTATTTGTGATCGACTCGCTGGCGCATCAAGGCGACAGACAACAGGTCTGGGTCATAACAATATTAATTATTAGGGAAGAAAATTAAAGTGTTTATGGATTGAAATGAAAATAAAAAAAAAATTTGCACACTTTTTATTGCAACAATCTAAATGAAAGTAACTCACATTATGATTTTCTAAAACAGAGAATTAATTTAATCACAAAACAAAACAAATTAATTAAATACAGCATTTACCATGAAATTAACTAACCGAAAATAAATACAATCACTTTTCAGATGAAATCAAATAAATTCCAACATTTAATTAGATAATCATAAATAATACCATGCACATAAAACAACTTGGTCACAATAACACCGTTTTTCCGCACTATTATCTATTTTCACTATCTACATTAACACTATTGGTCAAGATTGACGCTTATTGATGTTGAATATAAAACATCAAAAAGCAGCAAGGGCTTTAAATTAAAATAAAAAAAAACAAAAACTCATAAATGTTAAAAAATATATAAAAAATGTCACATTTTAGGTAATAAATTTGCAATAAATGGAAACTATTATCTAATGTGCAACTGGGAAAATTTCATTCTCAAATTTTGTAAATTTTCGTATTTTTTTCGCACGCTAAAAATGCAATTTAAAATTAACGTCTTCTTCTTCTGTCTCATAAGATTCTTTTTCTTCCTACACTCCTTTTACCTTGTATTTTGCCTTGGAGAATAAGCTGTAAAAGCCGGTATCTTTCAGGATTTTTCATGATGTGGCCGAGGTATTCAAGCTTACCTTTCTTTACCTGATGTAAGATTCCTTTTTCTTTCTTTATTATAAGTAGCACCACTTTGTTGGTTATATGATCCACCCATAAAATTCTCAGAACACGACGGTGGAGCCAGAGTTCAGCACCAACGCATTCTCTTCGTCTTCTTGACTCCATTCAGAAAAGGGCCATTCGGTTGATAAACAGCTCAATTCTCACAGATACCCTTCACCCACTAGAACATAGAAGAAGAGTTGCAGACCAGACATTACTCTACAATTATTTCCATGGCAGATGCTTCAGAGAAATAAAAACTCTTGTACCACCACTGATCACATTCGGCCGAAGAACTCGGCACGCTGATCAGTCTCACCCATTTACTCTCAAAATTGACACTACAAGAACCAATCTTCATCAAGAATCCTTCTTTTACAGGGCTGCGACAGAATGAAACAAGCTTCCAAAATCAGTTTTTCCAGAGAACTATGACCTGCAACTTTTTAAAAAGCGGGTTCACAATCATCTCCTTGCAGTGCGGCCCACGCGATAGGTTTACCCTTTTTGCGACTATTTTCGGTAAAAACAAAAAAAAGAAAAGTTCAAAGGCCTCTTATTTCTTGCAAGATGTTTCAAATAACGTTTATGACTCAACGCCGTATAGAAGAGTTGAGAACACATAGCACCTCAGTATCCGCATTTTAGTGTTTATTGACAGGTCCCTACTTTTGAACAATTTTGCCATTTTAAGGAATATGGCTTGAGCCTTTTCAATTTGGCATCTTATCTTATTCAAGTGGTCCCATTCTTCGTTAATATTTGTTTCCAAATAGACCTACTTGTTATCTCTTTAGATGGGTCTGTTATGGATCATTAGCTGGCCTTTCATTCGTCTATTTTTAGAGATATTTATAAATTTGGTTTTTTTCGCCCTCTTCTTTTTTGACTTTTTACGGTGCCCTATTTATTTACTGAATGTTGGCGACAATTCTGGCATACTCGCTTCGATCTTGGGCGGCTATGAAAAGTGCATGGGCATCGACGTTTGACCAGTCTCTTATGTTCTTTAGTCACGAGTATTTATTTCTTTCAATGCCTCTTTTTCTCCTGATTTTCCCCTCCATAATTAGTTTCAGAAATTGGTACTTGGAATTCTTAAATATATGACCCATGTAGGCTGCTTTTTTTCTTTTTGCTATGTGCAGCAGTTCTCTTTCCATTCGGTTTAATACCACCGAGTTCTTTATATGATCTGTCCACGGAATTTTAAGTTCTACTGAACACCCACAATTAAAGGGCATTGAATGTATTGTTGACCAACTTCCAACCCCAGTCTTTTGGGTATTTTTAAAGAAACAAGCATATCGATACTTATCTAAGCAGTCCGTTTTTTTGGAAGCTCCGTACATAGAAAGAAAAAAGCGAATTCCGTTAGTGATAGTTTCTCGTGGAGTTGAATTACTGTTTTTAAAAACTTCAGCACATTGAACAAAATCTTTTTTTATTTTGAAAACTGTTGTTTTCCTCCTGTAAAATGTAGATGTCGTATCACAGCCAGTTATTGCGTGTAAAAATAGTACATGATTTTGACACTTTGCAATAGTGGATAAATGTGTATTTTATATTTTAAGTGTAAGTAACAATCACTGATAGAAAGATATTTTTACATATATTACAGCTCCAGAGATGTATATACTTGGCATACTCATGCATATTATGACGATTACAACTTTTACAACTTTTTGAATCGTTATATCTCAAAAACGGTAGCTCTATAGAAAAAAAAAATCAATATATATTTTATAGATAATTTTATGATCTACAATTTTTTTTTTAAATAATTTTATAATAAAACTTACCGTTTTGCTGTGAAAAACTCATTTTTTTGACCTTTGACTTTGAGTAAAATTTTTTCCATACATGGGAATGATGGGGAATTTTAAAATTTTATTTATAATTATGTTTTGAACCATTTTAGTAACTTTCATCTTGTTCGTAATTTATTTACCTTCAGTGTTGTTTTTTGGTCTAAATTGACCGGACTAATAATGAATCAATGTGAATATTTGATGTGCTCAAATTTTCTTTACAGTTAGTAATTGTGAAGTACTGGCAAAGATCCAACATAATTTTTAAGTGACTATCATTGCAATGGTATATGGTGGAATTTTATAAAAGCGCATCAAATTACGTTTGCTGATACACAGAGCCAGATTGTACATCAAATTGAAAAAACCTCCTAGGGATAGTAAGTACTAGTTTATCAACGTTTGACATCATACCAGTACATTTGGAAGTTACTTCACGAATCTATTGCCCGATTGCCGGTAATAAATCCATTCGGAAGTTGTTTATAAACTTCGCATAATCAAGAGCAAAGCGGCATGTCGGAACGCCCCCGGTAATATATTACCCTTTGGCTTGTCATTCATCATCAGGGACTGTAATTTAGGCATTCGATGTATAAAGTCTTCAACCAGCTGATTAATTCGTTAGACCAGTTATGTCGTCGACATTTTCGCTGACACTTCAAGGTTCAAATATTATTTTTAAAGTATGAGAATTCCATTAACTGTTTAAGATTGACGAGCGTTATTACGTTTTATTATTAAGCTCAGTTTAAATTGTACACATTTAAAATGTAAAAGAATATTTAAAAACTAAGTTAGCTTGTCTGTTACAGAGTGGGAAGAGGGCCACGGCGGCTTTCACGACATGGAGGTGGAGGTACGAGAAGAGGCTTCTTCAGGTCGTACCTCTTCGCGTTACCCCACCACACTCCCGGGCAACAACACACCTGCATATCCAATCGCAGGTAAAACCAACCCTTTTTTTTATTAACTAAGTAAGTTGTTTTACAACAAAAGTCATTATTTTCTTGGTATTGTTACTTAATTTTAAAAGACGTTTCGAGATATTTTTGTCAGTTCGTTTGTAATTGTGGTATTTACCCAAATGAATTTAAATAAACGTAAGTTTTGAACTAATTTGATCTGTACTAAATTTAAATAATAGATCCAAGGTACGAGTAGCCAGCGAACTATCTGAACAATTTGAAATACAAAACGGGCTTAAACAGGTAGATGCCTTGTCACCCCTGTTGTTTAACATCGTCTTAAAAAGAGCAAAAGGACATAAAAACTGACCTCCTATCAACTGAAGGCCCCAAACTAATACTGGCTTATGCAGATCACGTTCACCTAATCGGTAACGGTGAAAGATATATTCAGTAAAACAATAAAACACTCCGGTTGATTCCATGAATAGAGATCTTAAAGCTATCTTTGAGTGGGGAACCAACAATCTTGTTCGGTTCAACGCCCAAAAAACACAAAGTGCCACGTTTTCCAAGAAAGTGAATTCCTCAAATCATCCCATCTCAATGTCCGAAAATACCCTTAAACCAAGTCCCTCCATCTCGATTTTGGGAGTCACGGTGTCCAATAATATGTCTTGGCATGACCATGTTGCTGGGTTTTCTATGGAAAGCCAGAAAGTTTTTTACTCCTGATCAACTGTTGACGACGTACAAGGCTCAAATCCGACCTCTACTTGAGTATTGCTCGCACATTTGGGGTTCAGCACCAAAGCATTCTCTTCGTCTTCTAGATTCCATTTAGAAAAGAGCCATTCGCTTGAAAAACAGCTCAACTCTCACAGATACCCTTCACCCTCTAGAACATAGAAGAAGAGTTGCAGACCAGTCATTGCTCTACAAATATTTCCATGGCAGATGCTAAAGAGAAATAAAAACTCTTGTACCACCATTGGCCACATTCGGCCGTAGAACTCGGCACGCTGATCAGTCTCACACATTTACTCTCAAGCTTGACACTAGAAGGACCAATCTTCATCAAGAATACTTTTTTTACAGGGCTGCTACGGAATGGAATAAGCTTCCAAAATCAGTTTTTCCAGAGAACTATGACCTGCAACTTTTTAAAAAGCGTGTCCACAATCATTTCCCTTCTATAATCCCTTCCCCTTCTAATAGTCGCAGTGCGGGCCGTCCACGGCCCACACGATAGGTCTACCCTTTTTGCGACTATTTTCATAAAAAAAAAATTATGGAAGACTGAGATAAATGAAGGCAAATTGTTGCCTCAGCCAAGGCCCATCAGGGGCTGTAGCGCTACGGAGTGAGTAAGTAAGTAAGGCGAATTCGCCTTACTTACAATGACTTACAACAATTTGCCTTCATCTATCTCGGTCTTCCATAATTGTTTTTTTTTATATGAAAATGGTCGCAAAAAGTCTAGACCTATCGTGTGGGCCACGGACGGCCCGCACTGCGACTATTAGAGGAGGAAGAGATTATAGAAAGAAAATGATTGTGGACACGCTTTTTAAAAAGTTGCAGGTGATAGTTCTCTGGAAAAACTGATTTTGAAAGCTTATTCCATTCCGTAGCAGCCCTGTAAAAGCAAGATTCTTGATGAAGATTGGTCCTTATAGTGTCAATCTTGAGAGTAAATGGGTGAGACTGATCAGCGTGCCGAAATCTTCGGCTAAAAGTGGCCAATGGTGGTACAAGAGTTTTTATTTCTCTGGAGCATTTGCCATGGAAATATCTGTAAAACAATGACTGGTCTGCAACTCTTTTTCTATGTTCTGGAGGTGAAGGGTATCTGTGAGAGTTGAGCTGTTTATCAAGCGAATGGCTCTTTTCTGAATGGAATCTAGAAGATGAAGAGAATGCCTTGGTGCTGAACCCCAAATGTGCGAGCAATACTCCAGTAGAGGTCAGATTTGAGCCTTGTACGCCGTCAACAGTTGATCGGAAGTAAAAAACTTTCTGGCTTGCCACAGAAAACCTAGCCTCTGGCTTGCCGACTTTGCGATGTTAGCAACATGGTCATGCCAAGACATATTATTGGACACCGTGACTCCTAAAATCGAGATGGAGGGACTTGGTTCAAGGGTATTTCCGGACATTGTGATGGGATGATCTGAGAAATTCAATTTCTTGGAAAACGTGGCACTTTGTGTTTTTTGGGCGTTGAACTGAACAAGATTGTTGGTTTCCCACTCGGCGATTGCTTTAAGATCTCTTTTGATGGAATCAACCTGTTCCTGCCTGAGTCTATTTGTTTCATTCACCGAAAGTGATCGATAGGATGTGAAAGTTGAGACAAATGTGCTATCGTCTGCGAAACTGTAAATGGGGTTTGTGGTGGTTTTCAAGAGGTCGTTGATGTGTAAAAGAAATAAGGTGGGGGACAGGATGGAACCCTGGGAGACCCCGGCATTGGTTTTAAACGCATCAGAAGAAATACCGTCAATTGCCACATGTAAGGAGCGATCTTGCATGAAGCTCAAGAGCCATTGGCGCAGTTTAATTGGGAGACCGTAGGCAGATAATTTACTTAGTAATGCCTGGTGCCAAACGCGGTCAAAGGCTTTAGATATATGCAAGGCTATTGCACGGGATTCACCAAACTTTTTAATAGTGTTTGTCCAGAGCTGAGTGACATAAGCCAGCAAATCTCCAGTAGACCGAAGTTGTCGAAATCCATATTGTATGTCATGAATTATCTCAAATTTCTCCAGATATTTGAGGAGTTCTGTGTTAATCTAGACTATTCCCGATGCCCATTTTTTGGAGGTCCTATATTATATTATTACGCCACGTTAATCTCGGTATTTCAGGTGGTCGTCTTCCTTCTGGTGCTCTGTCCCAAATTAAGCGGACCATTTTATCCTCTAGCTGTCTTTTTACGTGCCCTGCCTATTTCAACCTTTGTGCCTTTATGATGTTAATCAGTTCTGGCTGATTGTATATTTGTTCTAGTTCTGCATTTTTTTTAATTTGGTAGCTCCACGTAGGCCCACCAAGAGAAAAAAGCTTGAGTACCTCGGACATATTTTGGGGAACAAAAGCAAACATCACCTTTTAAAGTCCGTTTTCTAAGGAAATGTTTATGGCAGAAGACCGCCAGGAAGAACGAGAATATCATGGTTAAAAAACTTAAAGCATGGTTCTCAAAAACTACTATCGAACTATTTAAAGCTGCCGTGAACAAAGTCATCATGTCCAGGATGATCGCCAATATTCGGAACGAATAGGCATTTAAAGAAGAAGAAGAAATTTAAAAGGTGGTTCTTACCTGTGAGAAAATGTTACAAATAAATTACAAAGACCGACTTAAGCTTCTTTAAATATTTTTTAACATTGAAAGAAGTGACACGTAGGTACAATTACTTTTAAGGCAAAATTTTAAATTTTTCAATCCTAAATACAATTATAGAAGGACCTTGAAGAAGAACCTCTTAAAACTTAATAAAGTTTTGTGGTCTTTTCCTCTCAGAGTTAAAACTTTTTTTACTTAAAATATAAGCCATCGATGACTTAAACGGATAGTTTGAATAGTATTGTTTCGATGATCTTAATAACTTAAAGCAACCATCAGTGAATGTGTAAATAAACGATCCTATTTAAATATTTGTTTGTATTGATTAAACGTGTTTACCAAAAGTAGAACTGTACACATTCTGCAAAGTGTTTAAATTATTTAATGCTCTATCTAAGACCTAAAAACAGTTACTTATGATTTAAATGGCAAGCCACCCTATAATCATCTAGATCAGCGTAGCAAGAAAACACTTCACGATCTTAAAGCAATGTAGTAACATAGAAGACAATGTTTTTTTTCTTTATTAAAAAAAAAATAAAATTACATAAAAAGTTTAAACTGCTTTAATCAAAAATATCCGATTTTTTAATACAGAGTGGACCAAAAGTCTGGAAACGGCCAATTATCTCGTAAATTGCTAGTATGAATTGTACAAAATTTGGGATAAGCCTATTTTAAAATACGGAGATTCCAGATTTGACATTTGCAATGTTATCAAATTTACTGTCATTATTGGAATCTCCTCTTCAATACAAGCTCAGCACTTATGATTTTATGTACTCTAAAAGGTTTAGTCAAAGTCTTAATAATCATTGAGAAATGTGGTAGACGCATTCTACCATCGATTAGGTTACTGTCAACTTACAAATGGAGCACATTTGAACACTAGATTAAGTAATCATTCTGTTAAAAATGTTGTTATCTTTTAATTGTTACGTTTTATTAAAGTTGAAAATTGTTTGTATTAAAAATTTATTAATACAATAAGGCATTGCCACACTTCTAGTTTTATTTATTTAAGACCTTTTTGACTACATAAAATCATGTATGACACATGTGGTTTAACTCGTATTTAAGAGGAGATTCCAATAATGACTAAATATACAGGGTAATGTATTTAAAAAACCAAAGTGACTAAAAATATCAGAGAAAACAAAAAATCTGACAATATTGCAAATGTCAAAACTGGAATTTCCGTATCTCAAAAAAGGCTTATCCCGAATTTTGTACATTTCGGGCAAGTAATTTACGAGATAATTGTCCGTTTCCAGACTTTTGGTTCACTCTGTATAGATTAAATAATATAAACTTGTTAAAAAAATACATGCTCATATTAATATCACAAAATACTTTTCAAACCATATAGCAACGTTTTATTTATGCCAGTTTTTGAAATTTAAAGTTAACCAGTAGGTATTTTTTTCAATAAATCTGGAAATTGCCAAAACATGACAACCAGATAAATATTCAACAGTTACTTATAATCCAATCAATGGAGCATTTTAACTGCGAATTTTTTTATATTGAATTGATTGACGTATAATTGGAACAGTATGTTTAAAATAGCTATAAAATTAAAATTTTTATGATGCCGATGTGCGCTTTTACCCTGGTGGTCGTTATTATATTTAAAATAACCAAATAAATCGATAAAGAAATGAATTCTAAGCAAAAAGTTTTTCAATAAGTTGTTTCAATAAGTCGATAGTTTCAGAGTTACTCATGGTTAAAATTGTGAATTTTTGTTACAAAAAACATATTTTTATTTCATGCTCGATTTGTTCAGCGTAATACATTTTATTTATAAATAATTGTTTAAATGAATAAAAAGTAAATACCACTGTAATGCCCGAACTTAAGGCATTGTAGATTCTCAAATAGGGGATAGTAATAAAAAAATTCTGATCGGCTTGAAGGTTCGTATATAGAACTTTCTTTCTTTATTTTATTACATTTTCTTAAAGGTCATTTCGGAGGCGGTTCTGATAGGAGGATGTCTAGATTTTCAGCCGTTGACGTCCTTGTGTGATGTATGGGGCTGCTTCTTGGATCGGTAGGCGCTCGTTTGACATGATTTTTCGATGTTCTCTAGCCAGTGCTGCCGAGCGTCGTATATCTGGCAAGGCGATGTTACTCACTGGAGTTGATTTTATGGTTCCAGTTATTATTATCATTGTTTGGTTTAACTAAACGTCGACTTTATTGGCGTGAGCGCTGTGCACAGTATTCTGCCGTAGAATATACCAAAGCCAACGCAGAGGTTCGCAGTCTGGACGCAGCAGCACCCCATCACGTTCCGGCGAGCTGAGTTATTATTTTATTTCGTGTTCTTATTTTGGCGGCTATATTCGTAAGGTAATCTCTGAACGTCAGTGTCCTGTCGAGTGTTCCATTTTGAATAAATACGTTAATATGCGAATTTGCGAATCTCTTACTTTACATATAACATCGCCATAAATTCACGCCATCTGTGATAATACTTTGAAACAAAAATTAATCACGTGGCTACATTTCCAAATCTATACATATACAATGCTTTGTCCCGAATGACTGACTGAATGGATCAAAGCACAGCCTAAACTATGATCGTATAATCCTGAAACTTGAAGGTTGTGTTCTTTGTATGTCGTAGGCATCCGATAAGAAAGGAACATTCTTTAACATAATTGATGGAAGACGTGTTTCGTATTTTATTTAAACTCATCGCCTAACGGGGTTAAAAAGGGGGACAAAGTTCTTTTGTGGATGATTGGCATAAAAGTTAATATCAATGCTCCTTAGTGCATTTGATTTAAATTACATTTTATTTTGACACATGTTTGAAAACTCAAGCTTGGTGCAACGCAATACTTTTTAAAATTGGAATGTCAAATATAAAAAAATATTTAAATCGGATTATAATTCGATATTTTAATTTTATTAGTTCTTGGATATTTGAATGAAAAACTTATCTTATACCTTACTGCACACTCCGCATTTAAACTTCCTCTCGATTTGATATAAACCGAAATTCCACTCTGCAATATACCCAAAACAAAGTAAAACGGCAGAAGTACTCCGCAAAACGAAATTAATTGTTAGGGATAAGAGTACTATGGCTACACATTGGACGAACACTCTAAAGAGATGTGCAGGCAACTGGATACAATGAGCTAAAGACAGGAGGAAATGGGCAGAAATGGGGGAGGCTTATGTCCAGGAGTGGACACAAGGAGTGGAGTGATGATGATGAAATTAATTTTGGTTTCGTGGCTATGTGTAAAACTTAAATGTAAACCCTAGGTTATTTTCAGATTTCCAATTTTATTTGTAAATTTTTTTTATTTTTTTTACACTTTTTTTAAGTTTTCTGCTCACTTCTGTTAATATTAATTGGTAAAATTTTAAAATACCCAAATATTCGTAAGCACATAAAAGCTTTACTGCGTTAATGCTCCCCATATTTTAAAAATATTAATCAAAAATATTTTAAAGATATTTTTCAATTTACTAATTTTCTTTTTCATTTAATTTAGGTCCCCGGTAAAATACAGAAGGACTATATTGTTTGATTATAAAGTATTTACCAGCGTGTCGCGGTGTCCCCATGACAAATTGAATGAGCTGTCTCGACGGTCCCAAAAGAGGCGGTAAAAAGGGTCTAAACAGTTCTCATTTTGTCGTGTTATTTGTAATGGGCGTTGGGTACGGGGCTACGCAGAGGCGAATTCGCTAAACTCTAACGACTCTAATATTGTCGAGATTTAAGCTAAACAAATTTACCGGTTCACACATGAATTACTGTGGTACTTGATTTCGTTGTCACTTTTGGTGTGTTCCAAATTGCAGCCACGCTAATAAAGTCACGAGTGAAAAATTTTAATTATCTACACACCGGGTATCCCACTTTATTTCAAGATAAATCCAATTATTAATACTCAACTTAGGTAACATGATACTACCCAAATTTCAAATTAAGTGTTTACTTTTAAAACTTCCTTGAGAAGAGTTACAGATTTTTGTAGAACTGATTTATTATTGTTAGGACCACTTCCAGTTAAATCAGTCGGAGTAGGATAATATGTCAAAAACACATGACGGTTGCCGAGTAGGTAAAGGTAAACAAAGAGGTACGCGCAACATTTTTAAGCGGGATGTTATCATATACAGGGTGTTTTAAAAATAGGTGACTTCTTCTTTAGGATGGTAGAAAACTCAAATATAATGGCTAAGCTCAACTTTCACAGATACCTTTCACCCTCTAGAACATAGAAGAAGAGTTGCAGAGCAGTCATTACTTTACAGATATTTTCATGGCAGATGCTCCAGAAAATAAAAACTCTTGTACCACATTGGCCACATTCAACCGAAGAACTCGGCACGCTGATCAGTCTCACACATTTACTCTCATGATTTACACTACAAGGACCAATCTCCATCAATAATCCTTCTTTTACAGGGCTGCTTAAGAATGGAACAAGCTTCCAAAATCAGTTTTTCCAGAAAACTATGACCAGCAACTTTTCAAAAAGCAGGTACAAAATCATTTCCTTTCTATAATTTCTTACTCTTTTAATAGTTGCAGTGCAGGCCGTCCGCGGCTCACACGATAGGTCTACCCTTTTTGCGACTATTTTCAGTAAAAAAAAATTCTTAACGCCATCCGTATTCAAGATAAAGGGCGTTAAAGGAAAAATTTTATACACATTTATTACTAGTGGAAACATTGTAATGAAATGTTATACGAATATGTTTTAAAAACTGATACATCCCATGAATTTATTTTTATAGCTGACTCTCAAAGAGAGCGCTAGTTAGACGGTTGGTAACTAGTAGTATAAAACATAACTTTTTTAAGAAAAGATTTATTAATCAAATTTCAATTAAACTTAAACATCAATTTTCGACCCAAAAGTTACTCTTGGTAAAACTCGATACTGTGTACCGTTTTCGAAATATTTTAATATGAAAATTATAAAGTAATAACCAAATTTTTTTCTTCAATGGCATTATGAAAATTTTTTACTGGACAAACTCCTATTATTTTTTAGTTTTTACCTATCCTAGAGACAGGGTCACCTTTTTTTGAAACATCATTACTTTATACCAGCATAGGTTATTACTTCATAATTTTCAAATCAAAATATTTAAAAAACGGTACACAGTATCGAGTTTTAACAAGAGTACCTTGTTGGTTTAAAATTAAATATTGTTTAAGTTCACTTAAAATATTGATTTATAAATGTAACCCAATGTTTAATACTACTTGGTACGAACCATGTTACTGGCGCTTTTTATGAGAATCAGATATAAAAACAAATGCATGGGATGTATCAGCTTTTTTGTTTGTAATTTCATTACAATGTTTTCAGTAGTTTTGGCAAAATCGTAATAAATGTATACATTTTTTTCCTTAACGCCCTTTATCTTGAATACGGATGGCATTACGAAAATTTTTTACAAAGCAAACCACAATTATTTTTTTAGTTTTCTACCTATTCTAGAGACGGGGTCACCTTTTTTTAAAACACTCTATAGAAGGCTATTATCGGTGTGGTTTAGTTTTATTAATTGTATGAGTGTGTGTGTGTGTGTGTGTGTGTGTGTGTGTGTGTGTGTGTGTGTGTGTGTGTGTGTGTGTGTGAGCGGGTGTTTTTTGTTGCTATTACAATTATTTAAAACACAAATTTCAAATGAGTACAACGAATAATAAGAAGAACTAGCTAATTTACGGAAACAGAAAAGTTAATTGCTAATTTAATTAAATTTATAATAAACCGAGGAAAAACATGGCTTAAAAGTTCCGATTGATTATTATCGTCGCAGGATGTTGGTTGCGACAGGGATATCGAAGAAGGTGTTTTACAGTATCCACGATAAGGATAAAAGAGTAAAGATAGACAAGCAACCTTGTATTTTATTTCTGAAAACATCTAACGGAAAACGTTGCTTTAGAAGTTTTACCTCAGAAAGACAGGGATAAATAATCAACAAAATTGTTACTCATTTATACAGAAGCAAATACCGAGTTTAAAAGCAGTTTTACAAAATTACGCGATGCACTTGTAGGTTTTAAGGGTGGGCAGTTAACTACAAAAAAAGTACTTTCTAAATTTTAGGTTTTTGTGGAAAGTTTTTTTATTAAAAGAAAATTCGCATTAACCCAAAGGTTTTAAGCGACGTTACAATTATACTAGATTTTATTTAATATATTTATGGCTTTTAGATAGTCCATTATTCGTTGGTATGGTAACTCAAAGAACTCTTTCATGTTCTTAGGGATGTTAAAGATAGTTCGGTGAATTTGATATTTTGGACACGTAATTAAAAAATGGTTAACATTGACTACAACCTTACATACTTCACATGATGGTGGTTCTTCGTTGGTGAATAGGTGTGAATGTATGTAATTGGTGTGGCCTAGCCGAAGACGAGCAAGTACTACATCACAGTTAACATCTCTGCACCGTTGGATAAAAACATTAAACAATATATAACATAAAATATACAACACATTATCGACACATTAATATTACTGAAATAAATATTAATATTATTATACTAACACTTTTATATGCATCACTAGTAGTATCCATGACTGTCAAAATTTCAGTGTAATAAATTCAAATACACAACTTTCGGAGCGTCCTGACGCCACGCAGCCTGCAGTTTTGCCAGATTTTCTTCCGACTACAAACGCGGTAGTCAAATTCAATGTTAAATATTTTTTTATATTTAATTATAAAATTTTTTTCAAGAAATCTATTTTAGAAACTCATTATGATTAACAGGAAATATCACTTTATAGAATTTACTACATTTTATTAAAAATAAAAATCAATTAGATGTAATCTATAATTTGACCTTATACACATCCTTAAGCAGAACCCTTTTTTTTTGTTACCACACTTAAACGTTTAAACTGGTCAAAACTTTTGCCAAAGCTGAATTTTTAAAGAGTTATCAGATAAATCATGAATTTTTATGGTCAGTGTTTCTCTAATGCAACTAATCCAAGAATTTTAGTAACAAATCTCGTATAGTTAATAAATACATGTTGTAAAGGTGCACACGATCCCCTTTTTAGTATTTATTGGTTCTGCTAATGTAGAAACGTCAAGCAAATTTCCCCGACACTAAACAGCAACTTTTCCGATTTATAAAGTAAAAAATGTGGTAACTATTCGATTAAGTGTTTGAAATATAGGTCAAATAAAATACCTCAAGCAATAATAACTCTGGAACAAATTTCACAGTTTTACAATTTACTTCTCGAATTGCTTTCAGCACATCATTTCGTCGATAGTCGGAAAGCTGTAACATCTTGCGTCAATTTTTTCTTTACCTTTTCATACTTTGTCTACACAATCCGTGTATGATTAGCGTTACTTTTACTTTAATATTTTCCCAAAATGTATACTCACTTTAACTATGACGCAGTGCTAAATACTAAATTCAACATTTCAATAATCGCTGCATTTCCTTTACCATTAATCGAATGTTTGAATTGACGTTTACAACATTGTATTATTCCATTTTAGCGGAATAATTGTCCCAATCTTTTGTAATAGATAAACCGGATGCCGTGCTTTAGTTGTTTGCATAAAATATTAGCATATGATCGTTATGGTAAAAATCCCAATTGACGATTATCCTGCCAAATTACTAGTGGATAAAAAAATATTAAAAAACGCCAGGTTCACACTATGCCAGTTCTAACGCTGTGCTAGTGATTACTTTTTCTTAGGTCGCTGTCTCCCTTCGAAGGTTAGCGATTCAACTGGTGCGTAAAACCGCACCTCTGAAAATCTCTATAGATGTCCGTCCGAACCATCGACGCAGATCTTTTAGCCATGAGTTTTGCCGTCTGCCCACAGTTCGTTTGCCCTCGATCTTTTCTTTGATGAGGAGTCAGAGAAACTCGTAACCCTCCCCCCTGATAACGTGCCCGATGTATTGGAGCTTTCGTTTTTTGATGGTTGTCAGCAGCTCTCTACCTTTACCTTATTCTCTTTAGCACTTTGCGTCAATGCGGCTCTCCATTAATTGGCAGAATGTCTAGCTCTCAGAGCCATAGAGTAGCACTGGGAAGATATAACAGCGTAATATATGAATTCGAAGCTGAAGGTTTAGGTCTCTACTGGTAAAGAGGTTCTTTATGAAGATAAATGTCCTTCTGGTGTGTTCCATCTTTGATCTGATTTCCATTTTAGGGTCACTGTTTTCGTTGACGAGGGCTCCAAGATATTTATTGGACGGCACTTGTTTTACAACCTGGTTGTTAATTGGAAGGATCGTCCATCTTGAAGCCTTGGAGAACACAACCACCTTGGTCTTGGCAACGTTTATGTGTAGACCATACTGTGAGCTATGTTAAACAATGAGGTTTATCATATTCTGGAGATGTGGCAGTCTGTCGGCGACCACGACCGCATCGTTGGCAAATAGTATATTATTAATAAGGGTGTCGTTGATTTTAATGCCCTCTTTTACATTCTTCAATGCCTCCTGAAACACTGCCTCCAAGTATATATTAGAAACAAGAGAGGACAGGACACACCCTTATTTAACACCCCTTGTGATTTCTGTTTCTTCAGATGTTATGCCCACTATCCTAATCTCTGCAGTTTGATGCTAGTAAAGCTGCGTAATGATGTTCAGATCTCCCGCATCGACTCCGGAGTATTTTAGGATCTCAATGAGCTTCTGGTGCGAGACACAGTCGAAAGCTCTTTGGTAATTAATAAAGCAGGCGTATATATCAACATTTATGTATCTGCATCGCTGTGTGAGAACGTTGAGAGAGAAGAGAGCCTCGCGCGTGCCCACTCCGTTCTTAAATCCAAATTACGTTTCTCCAGCCTGTCCCTCACATCTGGTGTATATGCGAGTGTGGATGATGCGGAGAAATACCTTGAGCAATGAGACATTAGGCCTATCAGACGGTTGTCGTCGCATTGAGAAGCACTTAGCTAGGGTCAACCAGAAAAAAGGCAACATTACTAAAAAGTCTGCTTGGTAGGTTTTGTAAAAAGAAGGCTGAGACTCCTATGCTACTGCGAAGAACTCTTGGATCGCTGACAAAGGTACTTCAGGAAACAGAAACGAAAAGTGTCGTCCTATGACCTTTTTTCCTAACATCACAAATAACAAAGCTATTGATGATTTTTTAAATTCGTTAAGATAGCTGTTATTTCATAAACAACATTCGTTTGTTTTATAAATGTCAAGATTAAAGTGTCAAATTAAAGTTCAGCTAGTAAACAGTTTACAGTTTGTGTCATTTAAAAGCAAAAATGCATTTCAAGCATTCAGAAAAATGTTATATCTTTTGTCAAAAAAATAGCCACCGAGCTCCAAAACTTTACAGTGCTTTGTTACATACTCGTTACTGGCCAGATCGAAGGTAGTTTTTGCTTTTGTATCGCAAGTTAAGATCGAATGAAAATAGGTTTAAGAAAACTAGAATCAAGAAACATTTTATAATAAGTGCAGAAACTGAAATTGATGTCTTAGCTTACCAAGAAGCTTGAAGCCTACTAATTCAATTAATTAACGATTTAATGCAACAAAGTGGACTATGTTTGGGAACTATCCAAAATATTCTAAAAAAGCATGAGTTTGTACCGTACATGTACAAACCTACACAGACGTTGGTACCAGGAAATCAAAAAAGACGCATTCAGTTCTGTCAGTGGTTCATTAATCAAATGAGAATTAATGATAATATTTGGTACTCGATTCTTTGGAGTGACAAATCAAATTTCCCCAATAGGGGCATGTTCAACGGGAACAACAATTACTATTGGAGTCGAGAAAATCCGATGCTCGTCCGTCCTTGTAACCCGCAGAGACGCTTTAGTGTTAATGTTTGGTGTGTTTTAATCAGGTCAAGAATTGTAGGCCCAATATTTTATCAGGGTGCAATAACTGGTGGGTGGTACGTCGAAATGTTAGCTGCCACACTTCGAGACTTTTTTGATGATTTGAATTTAATGGATAGGCAACAGATCTACTTTTAACAAGATGGAGCTCTTGCCCATAATGTTTTCCAGATTAATATCCTATTGCAAAACCTTTCCGATGGCAGATATTTATCAACTAACGGTTCTATCAGTATGCCTCCTCGATCACCAGACATAACTCATATGGATTTTTTCTGGGGATATGTAAAAAGTGGTGTAATAATCTTAAGGATCTTCAGCAAAGTATCAATCATGCTATCAAAAATATTGATGGTAGAATCATTGTCAGAGCCACTAGGAGCGTTTACAAGCGCGCTTAAATTGCTTGGTGCAAGAGGGTTATGTTTTTAAACATCTAATTTAAAATTAGTTTTTTTTTAGGTTTATAAAATAATTTAAAATAAACGATATTGTTTCACTTCATGGATATTCTTGTTACTGTCTATTTTATCGTAAGGCAAAGTTGTTACTGACACAGCCATCTTGAAGAATTATCAATAGCTTTATTATTTGTGATATTGGGATAAAAAAGCATGGGGCACTATTTGTCCATAATTTAATTTTCCATTAATTGTGATTATTGTATACTGGGTTTCCCATTTAAAAAAATAAAACTTTTTGACATAACATGCGAACGCGATGTTTGATTTCTATTCCGTTTTTACCAACGTAATTAGCAAAAAAATACTACCAGTTTGATTTTTTGACTTCAATAATAACAAAGTTAGCAATGGTGCCGACTTAACTTTAAAAACTTTGTATATAGGAGGTACAATAGGCCTTGTTGGCCACAGTACATGATACCAAGTTTTAAAAAAAAGACCATTTAATAAATTTAATGTAATATTGTACTTAAATAATACACAGAACTGCACCGATAAAATATACTGGCTACTGGACTAAATTTTGAAAGATACCGTGAAACATTAGAAAAGTCAGTGTAAGTTATCACAAAAAAGTGAATTGGATATGGAATCGTGTCAATTTGCCATCCCTTGTTTGTTGAAGCAGTGACTTGTGTTTAAAGAGATCAAGGTTGGAATTCTTTCGTGCAAGATATGTATAAAAAAAATTATTGTAGTTTTATTTTGGGTTTTTGGTTTTTATATCGCTCTTAAAAATGATCCGCTTGCGCCTGCGCAAACGTTTTTTATTTTTGCTTTTATTTGCGCATACTCGTAAGTAAAATCAAGATAACTAAAATTTTTAATTTCCCCACGAGTTGTTATCAATAATTTTAAATAACTTGGTAAGTCATCTAATCTTGTTCACAAGGTACCCATAAATTGTTCTTATTCAGTGTTATTTATCGCTTTTATTTAAGTCTTTCATTTCGCTGACCAATTATTTTGGAAGAACAAAAAGCAGCGCAACCCTCGTTGCCAGCTTTCATTGATACATAGCCAAAACAATATAAAAGGATACCTTTCAGTTCAATTGAGAAATGGATTCGGAAAATCTAGCTCGTAAACAAAGTGGAAAATTACGCAGACATGGACATTGTGCCAGAATGTTAACAACAAAAAGTTTTGCGTTATTGGCAATAAAAAATGTTTTGTATATTGCACTAGAATTTAAAAAATGTCAATTTTTAATTTGTGCATGATTATTTTACGACCGGTTTGTCTAAAATATTTTTAATAATAAAAACTTTGGAGTTATGTAAAACGAAAATTAAAGGTATCAGTATATCTCTGCCAAAATAAAATTGAATCAAAATTTATGAGAAATTCGAAAATTCTAGCCAGTGGAAAATTAATGAAATACATACCCGCATTTGTAGTTGATATGAAATTGATTTTATAAAAATTAATTTTAACAATAGAAAGAGGAATAATGAATTTTTCGTACCTTAAAAAGGGCAGAGTTGGTATGTAGATATTTTATCCTCGAACAAAAGAGTTGAAATGGTAAACATCTAACAAACGGTTTTTACTGCTAAAGCTACCTTTGATCTTATAATTTTCAGTTGAAGTATTTTATTCTTATTATTAAGCTTAAATTATATATTTTGTAACATTGCTACAATTAATAGGTCACTGCACCCCTTTTAACTTCAAAAAACTCAGAATTTAATTCTTAAAAGAAATAAGACTCAGTTTTGCTTCAGGAATGCACTAGGCATCCGGGAGGCACTTTTTGCCCTAAACATACTTCCCCAAAAGTGCCGTGACCAGCGCAAGGATGTTTATGTATGTTTTATAGATTATGAAAAAGCTTTCAACAAGGTACAACATGGAACACTAATAAACATATTAAAAAACGTGTGAATCGATGGTAGAGATCTAAAAATTATAGAGAAGTGAGTGAGTGTAGCATCCAACGAGGCGTCAGACAAAGATGCATTCCGTCCCCACTATTATTTAACATCTACTCGGATATAATCTACAAACAGGCTTTACAAGATAAAAACCTTGGAGTAAAGATCAATGGGGAATTGATTAATAATATTCGATATGCCGACGACACGGCCATCTTGAGCGATAGTATTTAGGGCCTTCAAGAATTGTTGGACTGTGTTAACACGACAGGAAGAAAAATGGGTCACTAAGACAAAATTTATGATATTCAGTCGCCAACCGCACGCCGATGCTTTCCTACAGATAGACCAACAAAACATTGAGAGAGTTAACTAATTCAAATATCTTGGTTGCTATATCACGGAACAACTAGACCCAGATAAAGAAATGAAGTGCAGAATTAGGACCGCTCGCACGACTTTTCTAAAAATAAAAGCATTTTTCTCTAACGACAACCTAAACCTAAAAACACGCCAAAGAATGATAAAATGTTATATTTGGTTAGTGTTGTTATATGGAGGTGAGACCTGGACTCTAAAGGCTGCTACAATCAATCGCCTGAAAGCGTTTAAGATGTGGTTACATAGGAGAATGCTCCGACTACCCTGGACAGCTAGACAGACCAACGAAGTAGTGTAAAATAGAGCAAATGCGGTTCGTGAATTATTTGTCACTTTAAAGATCAAAAAGATATTATACCTGGGGCATGTTCTCAGAGGAGACCGATACAGGGTGCTTCAACTTATAATGAAGAGCAAAATCGAAGGCAGTCGAAGAAGAAAACAGATGTCATGGCTGAGAAACATTCTCGATTGGACAGGAATACGCAGTGCCGAACAACTATTCAGATTATCCGAAAACCACGAACATCTCGCCAATGTAATTGCCAACGTTAGGGGGACCCCTGATAGGGCACCGAAAGAAGAAAAAACAACAGGGTAACATATTCATAGTCGATAGAATATTTATAGAATAATTGTCTAGAGAGAAAATCTAGAGCTCGCACACCAGATGTCATGGTTATTTGGTGTGGTATGTGTAGAGAGTAGGCTGCTTGACATAGAAAAGTAGGTAATTCATTTATGTTTTGTAACCCGTTGCTCTCTTGTATACATACTTATACAAAAAATTTAGCACCTAGCAAAAATTGATTAATTAAAATATTTTATTTTATTAAAAAGATTTTTTTTATGTAAAATATATAATGGAGCGCTTGAAGGATAACAACGACTGTTGGTGACGCGATACCGTAATGCGAAAGCTTCGGGCAGCCCCGTAACTAGTCGGCTCACTCCGTCGCTTAGGCTCTGCCTAGGTAACAAGTAACACTTTTGTTGCTATTTACCAACAACCGAAGAGCATGTATGAGAGCACTGATGAAAGTAGAGGAAGCAAAAGATGTGTGTACGAACCGTAGCAAGTGGAAGGAAGTGGTCTCTGCCTACCCCTATGGGAAAAAGGCGTGACTTCATGTATGTATGTATGCTTATTTTAGTCATCATCCTATTGTAACTTTGATACCATCAGAAACATCAGGAGTGTTAGTATTACAGAAAAAGCTGATGATATTAAATTGTAAACTTTATTTGGATTATTATTGTTATTTAGGTATATTTTTTATTTAAAACATCTAATAGCACGCTTGGGGATAACAACGACTGTTGGTGCCAAGATGCGAAAGCTTCGGGCAGCCCCGTATTTACTCAGCTCGATTAAAATTTATAGAAACGTCATTATAAATATATACTTCAAAATTTACCACATGATTACATGACAAATAGATGTCATAAAATAAGATTGCGTTCAGAATTCAGATTTGTTTAAAAAATAAAATTATCAAATTTAAAAATTGTTATTAAAGCGTGTTAAAATATAGCGGCTTTTTGCAAAGAACGTAAAATCATTGTAATTCAAGTAAAAGGTAAGTTTATTATATATTTATAATTAAGGTGTGCATGAGTGCGTATATTTTTAATATTATTTGAATATTTTGTTTTTGATCACGCCATATTTATTTCCTTTAATAAACCATTCTTCTTATTAAGGTGCTGTCTTCTTTAGAAGGTTGGTTACCATAAAGACTATTTTAACTCTATTCACCGCTGACCTAAAAAGTTGAACTGACGAACAGTTAAACCACTCTCTCAAGTTGCGCAGCCACGACATTCGTCTTTGACGATTGCCAACAACTTTACACTGCATAATCACTTGTAACAGAGTATATCTTTCTCCTCTTATAACGTGGCCCGGGTACTACAATTTTCGGATTTTTGTCCCATTCACAAGCTCTGTCCCTTTTCCTAGTCGTCTGAGTACTTCTTCGTTAGTGATTCGGTCTACATGCGATATTCGGAGTATTCTTCTGTATAACCACATTTTAAAGGCTTCCAATTTTTTCAACGATGTTTTATTCAGTGTTGCTGCTTCCATGCCATAGAGGATAATAGAGAATATGTAACATTTTATCATTCATATTCTCTGTCTTTGATTCAACGATCGGTTACAAAAGATCTGTTTTATCTTTAGAAACGCGTTACGCGCTATTTCGATCCATGATCTTAATTCTTTTGAAAAGTCATTGCTTAGGTCTATTAGGCTATTGATAGGCTTCCCATTTACGACCACACCGGCTGTTTCTTGGTCTAGCGCTTCTCTCATTATAGCTTTCGAATAATGGTTCAAAGTAGAGGCGATAAGATGATACAACCTTGTTGCACCCCGCGTTTAATTTCAATATCTTCAGTTTTTGTAATTTTAATCTCAAGTTTGATTTTTGGTTGTAATATAGGTTTTCAATAATGATGATGTCTCGAGTGTCCATTTCTATAACCATCCTTTGATGCAAATTTTCTGTTTTAAATAGTTTCGATATTTTACATCTGCCAGGCTTTCATCGACGGCTTATTTTTTTTTAATATAACTTCCCTTTATATAACCATCTATCTTTGCAACCAAAACAATGTTAGCTAGATATTAAGTAATAAGTGTGACAGTTTAAAAACATGACATGGGAAACCATTCAGCTTTTAAAGTCAGTCCACAATATTGACTATATCTTGACATTGGGTGTTTTAATGTCCTTTTAGCACCTAACAACCTTCGCACTTTACGTGGTTTATTCACTATGCTTTTTGCAAACGCATCCGGATGCACTTTTAATTTTTCTGCATCTTGATGATTGGCTTCATTGGTCATAAACCATGAGACTTCCAGTATCAGTGTTTTGGACTAAAATCTCTGTACTATTTTAATGTTTGAATTTGTGGTTTAGGATAAATTTGTAGATAAATATTTTGTTTTTAATTGATAATTTAGATTTTTTTATCTAGTAGCCAGAACATGCTTTTTAACTTGTGCCCCGGTTGCTTTCTTCTGGTGAATATGTGTTTACTTCAGTTAAAGTTCCTGTCCTGAAAAAGATACCCAGGTATTTGACTTTATTACCTTGTGGAATTTTTTTACCGTTCAGATTTACAGGCATATTAAAAATAAATGATTTGATAGTCAAGTGCCTCCTTTACGCCGATAATCAGGTCATAAAAGGATTATCTAAGAAGAAGAAAAATTAAAGAAATAAAATTGAATGTAAACCAAAAGAAAGAAATGTTTTTTAAAAAGAAGAAAGCATGACAACCTGTAAGGTCCTGATTAAAAGAGTTTGTAGGTATACTGGGTTCATAGTTTACGAGAGATGTAAAGTATGACTGATATTGAGCGAAGGGTGTTGGCAGGAAAACAAATTAATGGGGCACTGCATCCAAAATGTGTCAAAAAGGCACGACTGGCTGTTCATAAAGGAGTGCTGATCCTACACTCATGTACGGTAATGAATGTTGCGTTTGGCAGAAAAAGCATGAAAGTAAAATCAATGCTTCAGAGATGAGTAGTCTAAGTATAACTGAAGTGACTGATGGATCAAGTGAGGAACAGTGAGATAAGGGAATGCTAGAAAAACAGCGTGACTATAGGTATGCATAGATTTAATTTCTTTCCCTTTATCTGATCATGCTCAATAGCTAAATTGTTTTTCCTAAATGAGTTGTTTTTGGTTAAAAAAAATGCGTAGCAGTTGCGGGACTGGCGTATAGTTTAACTTCTTACGTAATCATTGAAGTGTGATAAATTTTTAAAAAATGTCAGTTAGAGTATAAGTTTCAAAATCTGGTACAACATATCACAGATTCGCATATTCTTTCAGACCACTTTTCATGTTTTAAACTTCACTAAATAAATAAAAGATTTAAAGAATTAAAGGAATACCATGACTCAAGAACCTTAGTGTAAGTAAATTAAAGAATAAGAGACCTAAATTATGGTTTTCACTACATAATAATACGACGTATTTAACATAATATAACCAATAGAAAAAAATACAAATGTCAAATATAATACAACCAATAAAAATAGATGTCAAATATACAATAATCAATAAAAACCAGCCGCGGGCCGCATGGAGGGTGAATTTAACGTTTACGTCTTCGTTTTTCTACGGCGAGACCCGTCCACAAAGCCCAATCGAAGAAACATAGCTTCAATAATAACAATAAAAAATATTTAAATTTTAACTCGACTTTCTTAGTTGTCTAAAAAAATGTTAAAACTTTCGACACAGATTTTTGTAAAATGCTTTAATGTCATCTAGGAAATTACTCGGCGTTGTTATCTCAAAAGTAACTCAATTAGGCTCCAGAAACTGTCCAAAGATTTGAACGTGTAGATTAATGAAAGATAAGAAGCAATAAGTCATCTTTATATCTAGATTTGGCCGCGACACAACGGTGATATATTTATCTTTCGGTAAAACTGTCGGTCGTTTTTAATTGGTTCAAGACTGGCGTGCAATTGTTTGTTTAATCAGAGAAAAAGCTACGTCACGCCTGTTTTTATATAGCAGCGATAAAATTAAGCTTTAAAAACAATAAACAAATATATTGTCAAATATATCATCGCAGTATATGTCTTTGTTTACAAACAATTTAATTTGCATCCATAAATATTAACCCATTAACGACTAGCCGCTTCTATTTTGGCTCTATTTTATATAGTGCTAGTACCTACTTTTTGTGTTACAGGACGTTTAATGTTGGACTACCGGGCGTAAACTCGAAAATTTCAAGGTACGCATAGAATATAATGATACAAATTTAACAAACAAAATTCAAAATTTTATAAAATTTTTGACCGTTTTGGAGGCGGCGAAAATCCAGTTATATTGGATGTTTTCTTTTTATCTTCGTTACCTTCTTCGTTTCCGCCGTGCAATTCTCACAAATCAAAATCAAAATGGGTAGATGCATTTTATTGATTCATCCAATATTAATTAATCCAATATTGATTAATTCAATATTGATTAATCCATTATATTAAAAGTTATCGGTCGAAACAGAAAAATCGGTTCATTAAATGGACCATAAATCGTAAACGGTATTACAAAAAAATTTACAAAAATAAAAGATGCGAAATTTTATTCTCTACAATAATGGGTTCAATAACTGCTGCCCTTAAGTGCATAGTTTCCGAAATGTCGGAAACTTTTTTTCAAGATTGAGATCGAAGCTCCATCTGGATCTGTCAGCATTTTGTGAAAGTATGCTCAGTAAGTTATCCTAAACCTTATAAAAAAAATTGGAACGGAAATTTAGTGCGAGGTTAAATTCTATTTTTACTGGCCTATCTATTACTTGCCGCTCATTAGGTATTTACTCTAAATTTGGTCGATGCGCTGTCGCCTCAAGGCAAGGTCGACAGAGACAGACCTAAAAAATCGTAACAGTACTAATAAAAATGTATAAAAAAATAAAACAAAGATGGGTCAACCATTTGCTGTTCAGCAAGGATACATAAATAAAAGCTTGCAAAGATCAAAAAACAAACTATTTTTAACTATAGCAACCCAGAGAAAATTGTATACTATTTACTGCGCCAGATGATCTGAAAAAAATTAACATCAATTATTACGTTTTTAGATTATTTTTGTTTCCCTATAGCTGACTGTTTCATTAAACGATTGCCCTTAAAAAAATTTAAGCATTTTTACAGCCTCCTCTGTCTACTAAATTTCCAACTGGTTTAAACGATACAGAGTATTAATCTGAAGTTTGGCTTAATGGGTAGATCGAAATATTGATGAATAAACTTTAAATTTTTTATTTTTTTTTTGGTTGGGTTTTTTTAAAGAAATCTTTTCTATTACAAAAAAAAGTAATAAATAAAAATAATTATACTTAATCTTATAATCCTTAAAATGAAACAAACCAGAATTCCATACTAAAGACCGCATCGTTTTGCTTACAACTTTGAAATCCGTAATTAACATCTGAGAAGGAAACGGCACATTTCCATTATTTACGGAGGTTTTGGAAGATAAGGAAGTGATTTCGGTGGGTTATATGGTTGGAATAGAAACTGAAATCCTTCGCAAATATCTGAATTATCCCGAAAATCCTGCTGTTAACTTTGCATTTCTTGTAATAATGTTTATTATTAAATGTGTCATTAAAATGTTAATATGGAAATCGTTGGGTTTGATATAGGCAGTTTACAAAGAGGTTATTTGATATAAAAATACGTAAATGTGTATGAACTTATCTGACACATTACCAAAAATGTAGCAAGTGAAACTTTTTTAAAACCAAGTTTTTTATGTATTGCTAGCTATGACCCGCAACTTTGTTCGCTTAGACTGCAGTCTTTTATTGTTAAAAAAGATGCTTTATGGATAATATATATTTTTTTTTGGTGTTTGACAAAAAGCAGTCGGGTTCGAGAAACCCACACTGCAGATTTAAACTTATTGTGTTCCGCTTCTACTACCTTTTAGCCTGCCAGATTTCTCATGGATATTTGGCATGTTTTTACCAGCTTTGAGCTGGTTTGGCAACTTCCAATTGCTTGGAGTGCTGCTTCGCTGTCTAAGAAAATCCGTATGTTCCTTTATCTTTGGTTCATTTCGAGATTCTTCAGTGCGCAAGCCATGATTGCGCTAACTTTGGCTTGGAATATTATAGTATATTTTTCTAGCCATATAGTTATGGTATCTTGGATTTATTTCCCATATATCCCAGCGCCAGAGTTCCGCTCATCACTTAGCCATCCGTGAACCACGTGAGTTCATTAGACAGCCTTTTTCCACTTTCACCGGTGGTTTTAGACCCACAATGAGGTTGGACACGTGTTGCCAGTTACTAATTATCTTGAAATTGGGATCAGAGATTCGATCCGTGATACTCGCGTGTCCGTGGGGTCCAGACTTCTAGGCCTTTGGTTTGGACAAAACATGATTTATTTTATATCTCTGGCTCTTCTTATCGTTTTAAAATGTATACTTATTTTAAGTCTAATTATAAGCTTGTAAACACAATTTTTTTTTATTAAAATCGGTCCAGAAGTATATTTATCATTTTTTTTAACTAACGTTTCGTTTCAGATGCCCCAGTAGTGGTGGTCCGTGTCGAAGAAGTGCTGCTAGTGGTCCTCGTATTGATCATCTGGGTGGCGGCCATCGCGTTGTTCTTTAACCGTTGGGGCAAGATCCGAATGCTGGAACCATATCAACCAAAATTCCACCAACAGCCTCACCGACCGTCGTGCCCATTAGCGCCCCTTAGCCCCCCTGGGGTGACGAACCAAGTGAGCCTTAGCAACTCTACTACTTTACCTACCAGGGCTCAGAAGCAGCCTTCCATAGTACGTGTGCTAGTTCTGAGAATTCTAGATCAAACTAGATAGAGTGCTTTGAGACACTAGAATGCAATTTGCACAAATGGTCAAGGGGAAAATAACATAATAATGAAATTATTATGAGTTTTTGATTTTAAATTTTTTTATCAATATTTCAATTAATTTTTAAAATTTTAAAATTCATTGCATATAGCTGAGAGTAAATTTTAATAATTCAACCAATTCAGTCTTTAAGTGATGTATATTGGTCTCCAAACAAATTAAATTTTATGTGTATAAGTCAGATTTGTTAAATTGATGATCTATTAAATTATTGATATTGAATAGTTCTCATTAATGTGACTATTTACGTATAACAATTTTTAACGTTCTTTTATCATTAACGGCTTTAAAAAACAATTGATATATTTTTTGCAATCTTTGTAGGTGTGCAAATAATTTCTTTTTAAACAAAATTGTTTAAGAATGTAATTATCATACTTTTGTTAGTTTCCTCTTTGACCTTCAGCTTGGAACACTAGCAACACGTGCTCACATTGTTTGCTTTAATCGAAATTAAATTACCAACAATATATAATAACAAAAGTACATTGACACTATTAAAAAGTTTTGATTTTTTTAAATATACTGAAGATGAAGATGAAGAATAATGGTAATAAGGTTTCTTTATTGACCCGTCCTAAATCCGTAGCAGTAAAACTTAACAAAAAAATTATCTTTATACAGAAATATACGTATAGCAACAATTTAAGGATATAAATTTATATTTAAATATGATTAAATGGGTTTATTAAATACAGGGTAGCCAACAGAAATCGAAACAAAGACATTTTGGAAAACCCGTCAATATTTAAAAACGAGCATGTATGACAGCACTGATGAAACTAGAGGAAGCAAAAGATGTGTATAAAAACCGTAGCGGAAGTGGAAGGAAGTGGTCTCTGCTTACCCCTACGGGAAAAAGGCGTGACATATGAGAAGTCATGACAAACCTGATGATGTGCTTCTTTCAGTTTAGTTTACAGTCGAAGATAGTTCTTAAAAATACTATTTGCTTCACAAATTAAATCTCTTCGGTGCCAAGTTTTATTTTTGGAAGTCTTAAAAGATACATTTGCTCTCTGTTTATAAAAGAATAAACCGGTATTAAGTTACCATAAAATCGATTTTAGATGTTATTAAAAATTAAAAAATACTTTTTTGAGATAAGAATTAATAAAGTGTACTTATTTAACAATTCAGTGAACTATTTATACTTTAAACTTCCACAATTCTCTTCTACAAACTACTATTTAATTAAACTACTGTTAGTGTGAGTGCCACAAATAAATGAATGTGTCCTTTGTAAATGGAAACCTACTTTAATGGGTCGTGAAATCACTTTAAATCATTTTATTGGAAAACAAAAGCTGTTTAGAGTAGTGTGCTCTGAAATTCAATAACGAATGTTTTAGTTTGATTTTATAATAGAACAAAAACTATTAATTTAAATAATTTTTTTATGTAAATTTTTTTTCAATATTTATTTTAAAAGCCCTATACCAACACTTCTTTTCAGCGAAATTTGGAAAATAAATAAAGCCGAAGAAGTTCAAACTTGATTGGAATATGTAATTTATAATCGGTTAATCAAACACAATTAATTTTGAAAATCAATAAAATGCTGAAAATTTACAAATTAATAGGCACACCCGATTAAGTATTTCCGTTAAAATTTAAGTTTAAGTTCAATAAATTTATATAAAATAAAACAAGGTGATGGTTTAAATGTACATACCTACAAAAATGCACATAGTCCCCTTTTTTTCCGTACTTTTATTAGCGCTTTCATTGCGGTTGTTGGTACTTTTGACCTAGCCTTTCTTTAAAATAATTTTGATCTGATCGAGGTACAAATCTGTTTCGTTAATTTTCTTTCTTTTATCCTTTCTACATTACAAAAAGCAATATTTTATCCATATTTTTCATTAGCTTTCTGTCATAGCCTTTTTTTAAGTCTACAAAAGTGCAGTAGACCTTTAAATTTAGCCAAAATTTTTTCGACTATGCTTTATAAGGAGAAGACCTGATCCATGCATCCCCCTTTTCTCCTAAATCCCGTTTGCACTTTATAAATAAAGTGCTGTGTTCTTCCACAGCATATCTTTGATACACCTTATAAAAATCATTTAAAACCAATGCAATTTGTGACATTAGTTCTTTCTCTAGCACTATTATTTATTTAAATACAAATTCCGCAATAGTTAGATAAATTTAAATACTACATAGAAAGATGAAATGTAACGACCTTAATAGTCGAATGTCATAAAAGAAAATGGTAAAAATAACAGGAACAAATTACCATCAGGTCGTTAAAGCATTGGACGACCCAGAAAACGCTGGAGTGACAATCTTCCTGGCATTGGAGCCCAGGCAGGGGGACGATGAAAAATCAGGCTTTATCAGCCTACATACTAAAGGCAAAAAGAAGAAGAAAAAGAATTTGAATATCAAATTCTTTTGCTTAAGAAGTTTTGTTGAATTTGGATGAATTCTAATAAAAGATTAATCATTTAACATCATTTCTTTCATAAACATTTTATTACTGTTTATATGTTTCTGTTAGAGTAAGAATAATAGTACTAAGGAGCAGTTGTCTTTTTTATCCTTCTAATTAAATAAGAAATAATCACTGTAAAGCAATTTATCCAGCACAGTTACCTTCCCAAATCTTTAGGTAATTGACATAATTGGGATGAATGACTTCTATAGGAAAATTGTTTTGCTTGAGAAATTTTGTCAAGTCTGTATGATAATATTTTTTTTTACGTTACATTTTTCTGTCAAATTTGTGCAACTATGTGCATTCTATGATATCTCCGGTCATCCAGGCCTTCTTGCTGTAGCACCAGTCGACTTGCAGTTTATTAACATGAAAGCGGCCCACACGATAGGTCTACCCTTTTTGCGACTATTTTCAGTAAAAAAAAAATAAAAGAATTTAATTGAATTATTTGATATATAGCGGGTCCAAGACTTTCGACGTTGTGTGTAGTTCAATCCAACTAAATCCCACTTCATAATATATCCTACTTGACAATCTATAGGCCGTTGCATACGTAAATATTTTTCTGTACTCTTAAAAACATTGCTTACAACATGCAGTCAAGAAACTTGGCATAGTTTTACATTTTCTGATGGTTTTTTTTACAAAATTATGCGAATTCTTCCGACGACATGTTGGCCAGTTTTGGGGGGATCTTTAAGTTTGTTTATTTTAATTTTAATAAAGTAGTACCTCAAGTATTTCTTGTTTATATATAATTAGCACTTCGATAAAACATCTCCATCAAAGTATAATTTTTATTTAACAAAAATTAAATAAATTTGAACCAAGTAGTGGTTGCGACACCGAGCAATGACCGAGTTTCATCACTGCCAACGACGACAAATATTTAAACAAAAAAAAACTGTGTACATTTTGTAGATGACAAATGAAAACCTTTTATCATTCGGCGTAATATAAGAGTCTTGGAGAACGACGTCGTATTAAAAAATGACACTTTTCTCCAAGAATTCACCCTCTGGGAATGATTATTTGGATAATCCTTCGTGTCTTCTTTTTTGTTAAAGTTTGTGTCGACAAACGAATGTCGTCATCTCCGAATGCTTCTCAGACTGTCATAATATTTAAACATTTCGCAAAGTAATCGTTGCTTTGCTTTTGAAGCAGTTCGTATTTAATTCCATTAAGTAAAAATAACAACTTTTGTGTAAACTAATAGAGTTTTAAAATTCAAACTCAAATAATTATTAGGTATAGCAAAAATAAATGCCATTAAAAACATAATTTGTAAAAAATACCAGGTCTTGCAACTCAGTACTTCTACCGTAAAAAGTTGTAAGATGTAAGATCCATGTAATAACAAGTCGATTAATTTATTCAGTCCCCACTTAAGGGCTCTTCTGTCTTAAGTTATTACCTACTTAGTTAACCTAACACGTTATGGTGACCATATCAATATTAAAAATCTTAAATTTTTTAAATAAATAGAAAAATGAAAATAGGATTATTGCTGCGGAGACGAGTAGTCTGAGAATTATAGACAAAGGAATGTTTAGATGATTTGGACACGTAGAAAAATTGAATAAAGGAAGATTGACGAAACAAATTTATAAGGTGATTGTGAATGGACAAGTCAGTAGAGGTCGACCTCGGAGAACATATCTCGATCAGATCAACATTGTTTTGAAGAAAGGCCAGGTCAAGACTACCAACAACCGACGAGCATGTATGAGAGCACTGATGAAAATAGAAAAAGCAAAAGATGTGAGTAAGAACCGTAGCAAGTAGAAGGAAATGGTCTCTGCCTACCCCTATGGGAAAAAGGCGTGAATATATGTATGCATGTATGACTTGGCCATCGCATAAAAAAACAATGTATCTCACAAGAAATACACATTATATTAAAATAGATTGTTAGGTGCGATTGCCAGGTCAATCTATTTATTTATAACATTTAAGTTTTTTAAAATTGATATGGTCACCACAAGATGTTGTTAGGATAGCTAATTACGTAATAACTTAAGACAGAAGGACCCTTAAGTAGGAACTGAATAAATTAAATGACTTGGTATTAGTGGACAGTAATTGCAAATAATTTTAGTTTTTTCTTGATTTATACACTAAACACTAGTTGTATTCTAAATTTAAAGCTTCTATGTACTGCTAGAAGCGTCATAGAGTTTTGATGATCGGTCAGTGAGTGAGTGACAAAATTAAGAAACTTTGACTAGTTATAATTCTTAAACTACAGGTTTAAATTAAAAGAAATTTGAAATATACCGTGCCCCAAGAAATTCCTCAGAGGTTAATAAATAGTAAAAAAGTGGATTAACAAATTTAATTGTTTTCTAAAGTGTTAACATCGCAATTTAATGCAATTTCAAGCGTAAGGAAATGGTGGAGATGATAGTGTTGCAATAAAATTGCTTACCTTCATAATTTTTTTTTAAATAAAACACAAATGTTTTCTCACGAGAGACAAAAGTTAACAAAAATCACGAGTGGGTGGCTTTGGAAAAGAACGAATTCAATAAGGCTACATGGTAACCTTGTATACCAAACCAGAAATGGCGATGAGCTTGATCGAAATAGGCAAAATGGAAAATGACTGTAATTAAATACACTCACTACATTTTATTAATTAGTTACCCCATTTTATGAGTGCAATCAAAATTTTTAAAATATAATAAGTTGAAGGGAATAGCCATCCTTCAACAAATCTTGTAAGAGAATTTTAAGACACTTGCGTATGATTAGGTCTGGTAGCTTCGGACGGGATCGGTCATTTGGGTATCGAAGTCCAGACTTTTGACTATGGCGGCAAAGGGAATTTAGATTTGACGAAATGATCGGGGCCAGATTGCTTCGTTTTGAACGAATTTATAGGAAATTCGTACACATGGTGAAAGCTCAAGTTTTGATTTCTACAAATACACAGTGGACGATGTACCAAAATAATCAGAGCGAGATTTTCCCACTTTGTACGAATTTATAAGAAATTCGAAAACATGGTGAAAGTTTCGATTTCTATAAATACACAGTGGTAAATGACCACGCTCACAGTTCAGCATCGTATCTGCAACTTATGCCTTTTGTATTAACCAAAGAGGCAAGGACAGCATTATTAAAATTTTATTATTCCATTATTATGTGTTAGAAATCTAAATACTGCACTCAGATTAAGGTTTGTAGAATGTTATGTCTGGTCCCAACTACTTTACGGGGTGAAAACATACGTTTAAAGTACAAATATTAAATAAGATCTGAGCCTTTGAACTTTGGATATACAGAAGAATGCTGAGAATTCCATGGACGGCTAGAGTCACCAACGAGAAAATGCTAAGAAGGGTGGTTAAAAAAAATTGTTAAGGACAATTAAAGTAATCAAAACAACATACGCTATTTACTTTAAAACTATTTTTGGAAATATTGGAGTGTATAACTTGATTGTACGAGGAATAATTTAGTTATTTAATGTTCTTAAAAGTATTGATGTAACGATTTGTCGTTCTGAGCCGCTTTTATTATTAAAAAGTATCTTTCGACAAAAAAAACCAATAAACAATAGTAGTTTTGTTATATCTGGATGCATATGTCATTGTTTAGTGCAATCCTGTTACAAAACAATAAATATTTTAAGGTACTAAAATATCTTACAACTTTCCAAAATATGTAATAACAAGGATTGCGAGAAGAACATGAAAAAAATATTTTTTGTTTTGATTAAATTGCTATTGTTAATTTTCAGGCTCGAATGTCATTTTCAAAGTACAACGTAAACGCCTTGACTGATCCATTGTCGGTACTTCCTTCGCCGATCATCAGAAGACCCCGTCAAAATTCGGTCTTTGTCGGCAGTTCGACGGTGGCAATGTTAAACCACCCACCCCCGAGACGCGTTAAATCTGCCATCGACATTCAACATTTGGTCGTCAACGAGCACAGTCCCACAGCCTCCCTTAAAGGTAATAGAAAATACATATTTATTGCACATTTTTTTTATACTTTAAGCACAAAATAAATGTTGTTTAAAACTAGGTAGTTTTCGTAAAAAAGGTAGGTATACATCCAAAAAGTTACCACTCGAAGCACCAGCATTACAAAATTAGATAGGACCATATATAAATTGTAAAATAGTTAATTGATAATTTTTGTAATGATTGTAAGATTGCCTAAGTATAAGTGTATAATTATTTGTCCTTACTGGACACTGCCCTCTGAGGTATTACCTGAAAAAGATAGGTAAAACAAAGAGTAATGGTTGCCCTACAGCGAGAACTTTGCTGAAACTACAGAACATTTGATTTGCAAATGCACCGCGCTTTCTGCAAGAGGCTCAAGTTCCTGGAAGGGGCCTTCCTTAAGCCCTCCAATGTTAGGAACTTAGCTCCCAGGAAATTAGTAAACTTTGTACGAAGTCTTGGAATCCTGGGCCTCGAATAGATTAAGTGTTATGCACAAAAGATCTGATAGGTCGAGGTGCTTGAGAGGCTGCATGGCCTTCACGACCCCACCTACAATCTAAAAATTACAACATTATTTAGTATCTCAGCTGCTTAAAACTACAGGTCAATTATTCTAGCTTAGCCTACAAGAAGAAAAAGTAAAAGAGTAAAAGAGACAGAAAACGCAAAGTTACACTTCCTTACCTACGAGGGTTTATTTAACCCCTTTTTACAACAAGACAACATGCTCTGATAACAGGGGTTACTACAATGTTCTTACAAGGCTTTCTCTTTCCCCATGCCCTGTTGAACTTATCGAATTTAATAATTCTTTAAGAATTCCTCAGGATACCAGAATATTATTTTTCATATTATTTTAAGCATGCCTGGAAGAGTTATCAAATGCATGAGAAACCGCGGCGGACCCACTTATTAATGCTTACCTTTGTTATTTTTTAATATGTATTTAAATTTAAAATTGTCATAATTTTCAAATTTAATTATTTAAACATTTATACATTTTATTTAAATTCATTTACTCCCACTGGGTGCTTTCATGAAAGTCAGTTTTTTTTTACTTATAGTAGTAAATTTAGAACGACGTTAAGTTGCGCCAAAATTGATAAAAATGTCTGGTACATAATTTTTGTAAATAAATTATGCTCTTTATTATTTTTAATAGATAAAACAGTCATTAGTTTTGCTTTTAACATGACATCTTTTGCTGTGTGTTTTTTACCTTAATTAATATTAATGGCAATAAGCGTAAAAGGCATCCTCGTTTGAGCGATAAGCTTGACGGTCAAAGAGAAATATTAACCCAACCAAAATCCAAAAATAAAAATCGTTCTCAAAGACCGTAAGTCCGCTTAATCTACAAAATGTAAACTAAAGAGAAAATACAATTTTCGGACACTCGATGTCGTTAATATTCACTTTGATGTAATAAGTAATAAACTCTATAATTTAGGGTAAGTTGACTGGCTCTAATATTATTCGTGTAATATTTTTTCCATCACAAATAAAAGAGAGATCTGCATACTATTTAATTTTAGTGCATTCAATGAGAATGAGAATTTTATTTACTTAAAGTAATATACTGGTTACTATCACATATTTTAGTGTTATAAATATGGAAAAAATGCCCAAAACATGATCCCATTTAAACTTTATTTAAAGTAAAACATAGTATTATTAGCCATTTATTGTGATGATACACCCAAAGTAAAGACCAAACGTGGAGTAAGGCAGGTCCAGGAGTTTGTTGGTTGCTTATTTAAAATTTCCGAATGGTACGGAGTATTATCTAATACAGTGAAAAATGGTTCATGCAACGATGGTAATAGTTTTTCTTTAAACTATTTCACAAACCTCTATGTATTCATATTGTCATGATAATCGACCGATTTTGATTTTAACGAAAATAAAAGATCCGCCCCATCAACAAAACCATGCTTTCCATCTGCATGCACAATCATGTGTCATTTTTATTTACCGTCGGTGTGTTTTATAGACTTTATGTTATCGTCCTGCCAAATTCTTTTTGTTTCACCTTTAGCAAAAATCCAAGTTTCGTCCAGATAATTAAATAAAGCGCATTCTTGTTTAGAGTTTAGAGCCTTTTCACACAAAGCCTTTCGGTTGTCTTCATTTTTAAACTTAAACTCTATAGGTTTCAAATTTCTCCAGACTCGTTCTAGAAATTTTAAATACATCTTTTTCTTTTTTTTTTTCTAATATTAAATCCAAAGAATATGTTCTTTTTTTGGCGCGTTTTGTACAGAATGTCGCGAATTTTAAATTTGTAAGCTTCGGGAATGTCAACAGTCTTTGCATGTCGGCGCGGTTTATATTTTTCC
This sequence comes from Agelastica alni, assembly GCA_950111635.1. Taxonomy (NCBI): domain Eukaryota; kingdom Metazoa; phylum Arthropoda; class Insecta; order Coleoptera; family Chrysomelidae; genus Agelastica; species Agelastica alni. Next base: position 3,640,114 of record OX467710.1, read on the forward strand.
ACTTTTTTTTCACTATTTTCATCTTTTACACTTTTTAAAACCGAGGTTAATTTTGTTTTCGCATGACACACACGCTTAAGTATAGATAAAACTGGTAGCAACGGACCTCCATTGTCCTTTTCCGCAGTAAAATAAGCAAGTATATTTAATATTATTGCATTTACATCCAAAACACGTTGCGGTATTTTCGCGGTCTATTAGGTATACATACACTACTTGAAATTACAATTGGTATTATACGATTTTAATGTAGGTACCCACTACAATGATTACCTAGAACCCTAGAATTTTAACAAAAAATCCAAAAAAATCAACAAGCTTAATAGCTTAGTTATTTGGTGTAATTTGTTTGGATTACTTACCTATCCCTCTTATTATGTACAATAAATAAAGTCATTAAGAACAGATTTGGTTGAAAATTAACCGTGCTAACAAATAAATATATTAATCCTTAATTTAGTCCCTTATAAAATAAAATTCGTTACCTACGAAATTTGTTTAAAAATATTAGGGGATTTTACTTTCGTATTTTTTAAATGTACAATTAAATACTGGTTTTTAACGATAGTCCGTTACCACCGTATATTCGTGCTATACAAAACTTTTTTTAAGTGTATTGTTTTTTTTCCATTTTTTCAGGTTCCATAATTCCAATCCTAAACAGAGAGCGACGCCCTTCACTTATAACCATCGATCGGCCTTATTATACTCGCCATCATCGACCGTCTATTACAATAGAACGTCCATACATTCATCAACCTCGATCCAGACGTCTCTCTTGTTTTTCCGAACGACCCCTCGGACGTCATCGAAATTTCATCAGCTTCGAACACAACTTTGATAGAAAACCGCTCGACAAGCCGTCCTGCAGCTACCATCCCACCATTAGCTTCGAAACGCCCATGGAATCTATGGAGATACCCACCTTACCGGTGAGCTTTTTTGCGATTAAACAAACATTAAAAGAAGTATTTTAAAACCTTCTCCGAATCAGGTAGCTTCAGAACTCTACTAGATCGTTTAAGATTATTTTTTTCCGCAACAGGTGAAGCTTCCAGCGCTACCAGTTTTTCCCAGTACGGGAGCCATTCCGAAAACGTCGCGCAGCTTCGAACAACCGAACATCAACCGGGACAAACCGAAACCCGATCGAAGCTCGCAAAGCTTGGATGTTACTTCTATAGATTTCGACAGGAGATGCTCGATACCCGAAGAAGATGCCTGCCCTCCCGTCTATATAAACTTAGACGAGACTAGGATAACTGCTCCTCTTTTAGAGGGGCTCAAGAGTTCTGATGTTTGATAAAAGTTTGTTCGATATATTTTTGTACTTTTTTCTTGGTGTTGCTTACAAAGAAATATATTCATTTACCAGAATAAATCCCTAGCTGGTAGTTTTTACTATTGTAATTATTATTCTTAACAATATTATACCAATAAAACTTACAAACAAATGTTAAGGCTAAGATACGTCTGTAAAGCAGATGAATGGGTCAATTTTCATCAAATTATTTTATGATTTTGCAGGATAAGTCCGGTCAAATTGGACCAAAAAATAGGAGTGAAGGTACAAAAATTCAAACCCAGCTCAAAATTGGTGGGATTGTTTAAAACACTATCATAAATGAAATCTAAAATATCCCTATCCATCCGATACCTGGTAAAAAATTTACTCTGGGTCATAAAACGGGTTTTTCGCGATTGTCGGCATAACGGTAAATTTTATCGTAAAATTAGTAAAAACAAAAATTGTAGCTAAGATAATTATCTATAAAAAATGATCCGATATTTTTTTGCCTAAAAGCCACCGTTTCTGAGATATAACAATTCAAAAAGTTGAAAGAGTTATAATCGTCATAATATGCACACGTTTCCACGCCACCTTTGTGGTAGAGTGGACTCGGCGCGTTTTTTTAACTTGGTTTTCCGTAGGCCTATTCCACGGATCTGTTGTTATTCTGTTTAATTTGAAACTATTAAATAATAAAATATATTGGCAAGGGTTGAAAATAATAAAAGCGTTGTGAATTAAAAAAACAATAGTTAAATTTATTCGTCTGATTCATAATTCTCTAATACTACTTCCTCTTCTTGTTTTTTTTATCCTTGTTCTCCTTCTTTATCTTGGGTGCAAGTAAATTGCCTCAATAGTAATACATCGCATGTCTCCTCAGTGGTATTAAACGAATCCTCAACTGTTGGTGATTCAACAATAGAGCACAACCGGCCTTGACAATTTGTACATCCTAGAGAACAAAACAGTCCAATTTTTTTGCAACCACATTTAGCAGTACATCCCTTTTTACATGTTAAGTAGACAATGTAAATAAATGGATACTGGGAAGAAAGAGAGAGTGGAACGAACACATAGACCGGATGAATGACGACAGAATGGTCAAAATAACTAGAGACAAGTCGCCCTTAGGGCGCCGAAGCGTTGGGAGACCCCGCATGAGATGGAGCGACAAACTTTCTAACAATTGAACGGCAGAGGATACGAAAAAAAAACAAGCAAATTGCTTACATTAAAAAAGGAAAAAGAAAAAGATCCCTTTTTTACAGTTGGAAAAAATTGTGTTTGGCAGTTTTTCCGGCGCAGGTGGGAGTAAAGTCTGAACTGGTTCTAATGTATTGTCGACCGACTTCCAACCCCATTCTTTTGGGTTTAGCTGATAACTAAGCCACACTTGAACTTTTTTTAATAATAATAATAATGGTGATTTATTAAAGATAATAAAAGAACAATGTATAAACAAAAAAATAAGGCATAAAATACCGATAAGTGCCTAGGCACTTGTTTCGGATACAAAAATAAAAGTATAAAAACATGGTACGGTTTCCACATCTCTAACTAACAGAATATACGTGTAAATATAAAATTAGGATACAAATTACTTCTACGTGAAAAGTTATAAACAAATAAATAAACATACATGTAATGATTAAAGATAAACAACGCTTTAACACAATATTACTAGTAACAATTGCTTTTTTATAACTAGTTCTCAAAATGCTTAGTTACATTAGACCTATCGGTATTATTTATAAAGAGTTTTTAAAGCCACAAATACTTCTAAGATACTTAATATTTTCTGGTATAGTATTGTATAATTTTAGTGCTATAAACAAGTATGAACGTTGATTACAAGATTTGTTCATGAATGGAAGAACAAGGTGGTGTTTCTGGCGAGTATTATATTGATGAGACGAAAGTGAAGCTTGTTGTTTACGTAAGTGATATCTAATACAGTAACATAAGTAATATAATTGTCTTATGTCCATTATTTTTATTTCAGCATGTAATGTATTTGATGGATACCTCGATTTTTTAGAGAAAATTAATTATAAAATTTTTCTTTGCATTACTTCTAGACCGTGAAGGTGATTTTTGTGAGCTGTACCCCAACTAGGAACTTGGTAATATACCCGTGAAAAAAGTTGATGAGCAGCCGCTGAGGTTGGAGGTAGACAAGCTAATTGTACTTGTTTTTTATTTCGAGTATTCTTAACGAAACATGCATATCGAAACTTATCGAAGCACGTAGTTTTTTTGGGAGCTCCATAAATAAAGAGAAGAAAGCGAATTCCGTTGGTGATAGCTTCTTGTGGAGTTGAATTACTCTTATTAGAAACTTCAGCACATTGAACTAAATCTTGTTTTTCAAACATTTTAAAAACTGTTGTTTCACCCCTCCTGAAAAATGCAAATGTCGTATCACAGATAGTTATTGCGTGTAAAAATTGTCCATGATTTTAACAGTTTTCAAAAGTAGATAAACTTTTCGATGAATATATTTTTTATCGATGTTATGCTTTTCCAGGTTTAAAAAAAATTAGTAGTTTTTTCGATAAAAATTCGAGCAGTGAGTAAAACGAGTAAGTATTTATCTTCACCTTCAACAATAGTTGTATTTGTTAAATTAAATTACTCTATTGCCAGTGATGTATATACGTGGTTTAACATATGACGATTACAACTAGGCTAGGTTTTCTGTGGAAAGCCAGAAAGTTTTTTACTCCTGATCAACTGTTGACGACGTACAAGGCTCAAATCCAACCTCTACTGGAGTATTGCTCGCACATTTGTGGTTCAACATCAAGGCATTCTCTTCGTCTTCTAGATTCCATTCAGAAAAGAGCCATTCGCTTGATAAACAGCTCAACTCTCACAGATACCCTTCACCCTCTAGAACATAATAATAATAATAAATGTCTTTATTACCAATTTTAAAAAAGAATTACATTTTGTTTACATATATTTAGGGCGAGATTCAGTTTGTATGTAATAATAAATAAGGTACAATATAACTATATACTTGGTATTTAACATACATCTGCTCTTCCATCTAACCCCAAAAGAAAGTCAAAGACAGCAAATAGAATAATGGAAAAATAATTTAAAATAATAGAAAAAAATAATAGTTTAGCAAAAAATTAGCAATTTTAATCCAAAAAATTAAATTATTGTTGAGAAAAATAATAGTCAAAGAGAGCTCGTTTAAGTTTATGTAGTGATGAGTTACTGTAATCGTGAGGTAAATTATTGAGACAGTTAACAATACAATAAGAAAAGGATCGTTTGAAAGACTCAGTGTGGTGACGTGGTATAGTTAGAGTATTTCTATGTCTTAAGTTTAGAGAATGTACATCGGTTCTGTATTTTATTTTATGATACAGATATGGTGGAGATTTTTCCTTCAGTAGCTTAATATAAAATATGGTGGAATGCAATTCTCGACGACTTTTCATGTGTAACCATTTAGTAATTCTGAATGTATGGCTGATATGTTCAAATTTGCGAATACCAAAAGTTAGTCTTAGGCATGAATTTTGCAATTTTTGTATTCTATTTATATCAAATAAATTTAAACAAGAATTATATAAAATGTCACAGAAGAAGAGTTGCAGACCAGTCATTTCTCTACAGATATTTCCATGGCAGATGCTCCAGAGAAATAAAAACTCTTGTACCACCATTGGCCGCATTCGGCCGAAGATTTCGGCACGCTGATCAGTCTCACCCATTTACTCTCAAGATTGACACTACAAGGACCAATCTTCATCAAGAATCTTTTTTTTACAGGGCTGCTACGGAATGGAATAAGCTTCCAAAATCAGTTTTTCCAAAGAACTATGACCTGCAACTTTTTAAAAATCGTGTCCACAATCATTTCCTTTCTATAATCCCTTCCCCTTCTAATAGTCGCAGTGCGGGCGGGCCGTCCGCGGCCCACACGATAGGTCTACCCTTTTTGCGACTATTTTCAAAAAAAAAAAAGAAAACTCTTCCAACTTTTTGAATCGTTATAACTCAGAAACGGTGGCTCTTAGAAAAAAAAAATAAAACATTTTTTATAGATAATTATCTGATCTAAAAGTTTTTTTAAAACTAATTTTATGATAACACTTACCGTTTTGCTGAAAATCGCGGAAATGCTCGTTTTTGTGACCTTCCAGGTATCTGATCGATGAGGATTTATTAGATTTTATTTATGATGGTGTTTTAAACAATCCTACCAACTTTGAGCTGGGTGCAAATTTTTGTAACCTCGGATGTCCAAATTTCAACGTTAAAATAGCTGGTAGATCGCAGAGATTGAATAGGTTAAATAGCTATAATATCAAGCAAGAATTATTTTGCTTTGAAAACTAGAGTGACTGATTGCATTAAGTATTTCAAGGTGTTTTAATTAAGATCTTTATTGAGGTGTATGCTTGAGTATTTATTACTACGGGGCTTTACGGTCGTCTGTAAAGGTATTGGGACATAACTGTTTTAATTAAGTATATAAGAATATTAGTACTATAATAAAAAAATAAATTGTGGTTTAAAAAAATAAAAAACACGCTTTTAGAGTTAATCAAACTGAAAAGTAAAAAATAATTCTTAACATACGAATAAAATTACTGACGAGAAAATTAATGTCACTGTCAAAAAAAATTTTATGTTAATCAATGTCACTGCTTTGTGTGACATTTTTAAACTAACCCCGCTTTTCGGAATGAAAGCTTTTAAAACAGTGTCATTAATTTTCTTGTTATAGTCCAGTCAAAATGGACAAAAATAAGTCATAACTTAGCCAAAATTCGCATAGAGCTGAAAATTGGCAGATACGTTAAATATATTATAATAAATAAAATGTCAGAAATCCCTTTTAATATTACCTGTGAAAAAAAATTTATTCAAGGTCAAAAGTACAAAATTAAGTTTTTTTCATTTTTCTCGAAAACGATTAGTTTTATCGTGAAAATAGATGACACAAAAGTTGTAGATCATATAATTTTCTACAAAAATGACATATATCACTTTTTCACTTACGACCTACCATTCGTGAGATAACGCGGTTTTAATAATTAGAAAATTTATATTTTACATAATATGCACAATTTGCAAATAATATGCGTACACGTCATCGGACGTTCAATATAAATGAAAATAAGAAACTATTGGTTTGTGTTGCAGAAAAACTGCTTGACACAATTTTTTTAAATGCAAGACGGATTTAGTAAGACTGTCAAAAAGTGGGATTATTTTGTTCGCCAGTATGCATCAATTGTCAGGGTCAGACATGCTCGAATATTGAAACAAATATAACAGATGAAAATATTTATGATATTAAAGAAGAGATAATTGATGCATCCCTTTTCTTGGAACAGCGAACAGAAATTCTGCAAGAAGAATAAAATAAAGACGAAGAAATAATTGTCGAAGTAGAATTGGACAATTATCTAATATACTACCATTTAGAAGAAAACAACCTATTCCACTATTTACATTTATTAATTCATAAACACATAAGCCGATACTCTCTTGTTATGATTGTTTCTACTTTTATATCTTCATATCACAATTCTAGATCATTCCACCTGTTTCTCCAAAGTTCGACGTGGTTCCAGAGGTTGCTTGACCTTGCCGGACCCCTTCGGCGGCCGACAAAGCAAAGCGGTCGAATACGGACCCTAGACGCGGCCGATTTCTCGGTTGCCGACAGGACCAGATTTGTAACAATATTATGTAAAATAGAAATTTTCCAATTATTAAAACCGCGATATCTCACGAATGGTGAGTCGTAAGAAAAGACTGGACCATTTTTGTAGAGAATTGTATGATCTACAACTTTTGTCTGACTTATTTTCACGATAAAACTTACCGTTTTCGCGAAAATGGAAAAAACCTTAATTTTTTACGTTTGACCTTAAATAAATTTTTTTGCAGCAATGGGGTCGAAAAGGAATTTTTAACATTTTATTTATAATGATGGATTTAACGTCTCTGCCAATTTTCAGCTCTATGCGAATTTTGGCTAAGTCAAATGTCCATTTTGGCTGGACTATCAGTCATTTTATTCCTATGTTAAGAATTATTTCTTACTTTTTTGTTTGAATAACTCTAAAAGCGTGTTTTTTAGTTTTTTTAATCTATAATTTAATTTTCACTTTTTAGTTCGATTTGTTTTACTCACTAAAAAAATTATGTATTAAATGGTGAAAGCACAAAAAAAATACATCGGGCGGGAATCGAACTAATCAAATTCTACCACTGAACCACCTTTTTTTTTTGTTTTACAAGAGGAAAATCTTTTATAGACACTCACTGAAAAGAGCTCGCTTCGGCGCTGAATAGTGTGGGACTCATTGAACGCTCGTTCAACGTTACCCACTAAAAAAGTATTGTTTTTTGGGGCTATTGTCTCTTCGTAGGAGACAATCTTACCCCTTATGTGGTGTTAGTATGTAGAAATGATAAATAAGTTTGGGGTTTTCAGTTTATTAACCGGAAAATTTTATTTTAGATGGGGGGGGGGGACGATACATTAAAAAATACAACTTTTGAGGTTATGTCTGCCCCTTGGATGACCTGAAATTCGATTTTATAAACGAATTTGGGTGTGAATTGGCTTTTTTGAAAAATGTTTTATAACGGTTTTTAACATATTCCGTGATCGTTTCGATTTTGAGGTCCTTGTGTAAATCTGAATTACGAATGTACCAGGGGTTTTTTTTTTATACGTTTAAGAATTTTATTTTGGAATTTTTGAATTTTTTGTCTTGTGGTTTTTGCTGCTTTACAAAAGGAAATGCAGCCGTAAAGAAGTTGTGGACGGATAATTTGTTTGTCGTTCACGTACCACTGAACCACCGATACAATGAACTGTGTTAATATTTGTTTTGCGCGCATGCATAGTTCACGCACTAGTTCTATCTCTCTTACCCTCATGCAAAGGTTCCCTGAAGAAATTTATGAATGTGTGCAAAGTTTAAATTAAATCTGATCGCTTGAAGTGGAGAAAAATTGAGGCCAAAGAATCAGTTACAAACATATATACAAAAAAAAAACAAACAAGATACAGGTGAAACTAATATCTTCTTCTTCTTTAGGTGCCTTGTCCTCCTCGGACGTTGGCAATTATCAACGCTATCTGAACATTGTCTACAGCTCGGCGGAACAATGTGGAAGTGCTTACTCCATACCATTGTTTTTTAGACAGGATATCTTTCTTCAACCCGGGCCTCTTCGTCCTTCGATCTTCCCTTCTATAATAAGCTTTAAAAGTAGATACTTGTCATTCCTTAAGATGTGACCAAAATACTCCAGTTTGCACTTTTTTAGTGTAAACAGAACTTCCAGCTGCTTTTTGAGGCGTTGAAGTACCTCGGTGTTACGCACTATTTTTACTCAGGAGATTCTTAATAGCGTTCTGTACGTCCACATTTCAAAGGCCTCCAATTTTTTGCACATCGCATCTGTCAAAGTCCAAGCTTCCATTCCATAAAACAGTATGCTGAACACGTAACAGCAAAGCATTCGGACGCGCAGAGGCAAGCTTAAATTTTTGCTGCAAAGTACCTTACGCATCTTCAGGAACGAAGCACGAGCTTGTTCTATTCTGGCACGAATCTCCTGCATGCCGTCCCACTTCTCATTTAACTAATGTAAGCGTGTTAAAAAGACTACAGACATACAGCAGGAAAAATTTAAACAAATAAAAATAAATAAATTTGTCTGTCTTTACAAAATGTGAAATCCAAAGATTTGTTTAAGGTTATTTTTACAATTAATTCGTTGTTTATTTCAATGATCAGAAATTAATTACAGTCTATATTGGTTAAATTAAATATAAAATTATAATAAACAAGATGCTTGTTAAAACAAATATCCTGACGGAAATGATCATACCAAAAGTTCAAAAATAAATAAGCTGTATTCAAATCACAACTTTATTTACACCATCTGTTTAAACATTAGATATTTTGAAGAAGCTTGGAAAAAGCAATAACGAAATTATGCATATCAATTGCACTTTATACGTTTTAAATGAAATTTTTTTATTTACGGTTTTGTCGTTATTAAAAGGATTATATGTATACGATTTACTCTTGGACACCTTTTTTTTTTTTTTTTTTGTTATTAAAATAGTCGCAAAAAGGGTAGACCTATCGTGTGGGCCGCGCATTGCGACTATTAGAAGGGGAAGGGATTATAGAAAGGAAATGATTGTGGACACGATTTTTAAAAAGTTGCAGTTTATAGTTCTCTGGAAAAACTGATTATTCCATTCCGTAGCAGCCCTGTAAAAGAAGGATTCTTGATGTAACTTTTACATTTTTTCAAACGTATGTATACAAATTTTAAAAAACAAATCAAGTTTATATTATATTACTTTTTTTTTAATTTAATTGGTGCCATAACGTTTTGTTTTTGTTTTTCATTTATTAATGTCGCATTTAATTAATTGATAACTTTTTTAATAATTAATATTGTGATGCAGTCTCCTTTGGATTTTAATTATTTTTTAACATTGAACTTTGATAAATAGTTAATTGATGTATCCTTACATTTATGATATTTCTTTCTTATTAAATAAAATACTTAAAATTTCTTTTTTAATTAAAAAAATAAATAGTTTTTCCCAGCAATATTTAAAAAATACGATTAAAAATATAATAGGGTATTAGACATTTGATTTGATTTCTTATTTTTTACAATACAATTTTGACACCCCATCATAAAATTTTTAATAATATTATCACCAGTAAGTATAATGTTTAATCTAATATTGTTTATTTTTATCTCCATTTTTTTTATTTATAAATATTTAGTGCGAGTTTGACACGGTATATAAAAATATTAATTACTTTTTTTTTTAACTCATTTAAGCAGGAAACAGTGTAATTTTAAAATAGCGTGAAAGAATGTAAAAATGTAAAATTGTTATTTGTATTGAGGCTCTTCAAAAGTGAGAACACTCACAAAACTACTGCTGTAATTGTAAAACAAGTTGTCTTTAGGAAAATTGCTTCAACAGAAATGTTCTTTAAAGTATGCATAAATAAAGAAACATAAACTGCTAACAATTGGTTCAGTCTTTTTGGTTTTTTTTTTTATGAAAATAGTCGCAAAAAGGGTAGACCTATCGTGTGGGCCGCGGACGGCCCGCACTGCGACTATTAAAAGGGGAAGGGATTATAGAAAGGAAATGATTGTGGACACGCTTTTTAAAAAGTTGCAGTTCATAGTTCTCTGGAAAAACTGATTTTGGAAGCTTATTCCATTCCGTAGCAGCCCTGTAAAAAAAGGATTTTTGATGAAGATTGGTCCTTGTAGTGTCAATCTTGAGAATAAATGGGTGAGACTGATCAGCGTGCAGAGTTCTTCGGCCGAATGTGGCCAATGGTGGTACAAGAGTTTTTATTTCTCTGAAGCATCTGCCATGGAAATATCTGTAAAGCAATGACTGGTCTGCAACTCTTCTTCTATGTTCTAGAGGGTGAAGGATATCTGTAAGAGTTGAGCTGTTTATCAAGCGAATGGCTCTTTTTTGAATGGAATCTAGAAGACGAAGAGAATGCCTTGGTGCTGAACCCCAAATGTGCGAGCAATACTCCAGTAGAGGTCGGATTTGAGCCTGGTACGTCGTCAACAGTTGATCAGGAGTAAAAAACTTTCTGGCTTTCCACAGAAAACCTAGCCTCTGGCTTGCCGACTTTGCGATGTTAGCAACATGGTCATGCCAAGACATATTACTGGACACCGTGACTCCAAAATCGAGATGGAGGGACTTGGTTCAAGGGTATTTCCGGACATTGTGACGGGATGATTTGAGGAATTCACTTTCTTGGAAAACGTGGCACTTTGTGTTTTTTGGGCGTTGAACTGAACAAGATTGTTCGTTCCCCACTCGACGATTGCTTTAAGATCTCTATTGATGGAATCAACCTGTTCCTGCCTGGTTAATGTTATATTTTTACAGAATTTTTTAAGACATTAATTAATCTTATATTACCTTATTATTGAGGTATTATTTTGACTTTAATTAATTTGCCTCCGCACACGGGTCGATTGGCACTCAAAGTATACGCGTTTTGAATTTAAGCAGAATGTAGGTCACATACGAACCACGCGATGTAATCGGACAGGCACCGTATCTGTCTCGGTTAAGTTCTTGTTGTCTATCCAAACAATTCGGTTCACCTTTTTTATGATGAGCAATTCAAATGAGAAAAAGGCTCTTATTTTTTTATGTGTCTTCTTCTTCTTCGACTGCTGTCGGTCTTCCACTACTCTTAAATTTGTCTGCAAGGTTTGCCTGTAATCTCTTTAATTTGGTCTATCTATCGTGATGAAGATTTTCCTCTTGACCTTTTACCTTTCACTTTGCCCTGCACGATAAGTCTTTCTAGATTGTCTTGATCTCGTTTGGTGATGTGTCCGAAGTAACCCAGAATGCGACGTCGGCAACTTGTGGATAATCGATCGTTGATCCCTAATTTGCTTACTACCGACACATTGGTCCGGTGTGCAGTCCAGGGTGTGCGAAGCATCCTCCACCAACACCACATTTCAAATGCATCTGTTCGTTGCCTGTCGCTCGACTTTATTGTCCAGGATTGAGAACCATATAAAAATATTGAAAACACTAAGGTGTTAACCAGGACTCCTTTGGTGTTTCTGGTTATGCAACCGTCTTTCCATATCTTGGAAAGTTTGACATTGCTGTCCTCGCTTATACTATCCGTCTTCTTATTTCTGTTTCGCACCCTCTCTTGCTGTTTATTAGCGATCCCTAAATAGATGAATTCTTCTACTACTTGAATTCTATTTTTATGTGTACCGTAGGATGACAAATAGGAATCAGAGAGTATGGGTATATCCGTACATAGAGCGGAATTTTCATTGTCGGTTGTTTGTTGCGACAAAAAAATTACAAAAAAAGTGATAAAAAAAAAAGTTTAATTATTATTATTCATTAGGAAGTTTTATTTTTTTGTTATTAAATAACCAATAATAAGATTTTTTTAAAAAAAACCGTGTGTTTTCATTGGTCACCCGATAGAAACGAAGTTCCTTACGCTATTTATAAATTTTGATTAAGGTATTTTGTAAAAAAAAAGAAAAACAAATATAATTGTTACTGATTCTCATACAAAATATATATACTATCTGGCAAGATTGGTTTTCGGTATTTTATTTGCACTCTGACGTTTACGCTTTCCATACTCTATTGGACTCTATACACATGATTTTACCATTGTCTCACTATAATTTAAATAGTAAAATAGATAGTTAATACTCAAATCACATAAACAATAAACGAATGTAAACAGTTAATACTTGTATCAAGTTATACAATTTTATCAACTTACTTTTCTAGATCTGCATTACACACATTTGCTGCAGTTTTAATTTTTAAAAACTTAATTGCAATAATAAAACAATATTCACGTATGATCTAACACAAAAACACAAATAACAAATGCGTTTTCACAAAATTTTCACGTGTCCGTACAACGTTGAGGTTATATGATAAAAAATTATTGTTGAAAAAAAACTAAAAAACCCGCTTTTAGAGTTAATTAAACTAAATAGTAAAAAATAATTTTTAACATGAGAACAAAATTACTGACGAGAAAATTAATGTCACTGTTCTGTTTGTCATACAAAGAACCCCACGCTTTTAGAACAGTGACATTAGTTTTCTCGTCAGTAAACTATTCCATTCTCCAAGAAAATTATCTGTCTCCGTTTTGATATGCCAAACAATTTTAAAATGTAGTTCGCAAATACCTTAATACAATTTAAAAAAATTATGTATTAAATGGTAAAAGCACAAAAAGAATGCATCGGCCGGGAATTGAACCTGGACAACCTGCGTGGCAGGCAATCATTCTACCACTAAACCACCGTCCCATTTCGTTACGTGACGATTCGTACTAAATTTCACCACCCGTAAGCCGCGTTAAGGACTTACGTTCCAAAAAATTCTAAACATTTGAGTGCAAACGACCCACGTGCGGAGGCTCTTAGTATTTTGAATCGACCAACATTGTTACGTTTTTCCGCGCTTTTGTATGGAGTTGAGGCTTGGACTCTCAAGAAAAACCACATGGACAAATTGCAGGCCTTTAAAGTGGGGTGCTACTTTAGGATGTGGCGGATTTCCTGGACCGATGGAATTACTAATGGTGAAGTGCTGAAGCGGATGCAGAAGGAGTGCAAAATAGTTAACACTAATAAAACGAGCAAACCTTACAGTAGTCGCATATGATGTGTAACATTCTACATCTCCTCTTAGTAATAAGCAATTTTTAAATTATATTTTAAAAAAGATAGGTCAGGTATTATTTGAAATGATTTTTCATGACGAACAATAATTCTTTTCAAAGAAAATTGTATTTTATTTCATTGACACTGACAGTCACAAAAATCAACCTTAAAATGGCCAAATGATGGCCAACTTTAACCGCGCGCTCATTCGTCAAATCACATGCAATAAAGCGAGAGCAAAGATGTTACACATTAAAAAAAGAAGGCTCCAATGTCTGGGTCATAGAATGAGAGGACAGAAATACACACTTCTACAACTGATAGTCCAAGTAAAGATAAGTGGAAGGCGGAACATTGGCAGACGCCGGTTGGTTTAATTGTAGCTATGTTCAACTGTTCAAAGCTGCAGTCAACAAGGTCCAGATTGCTGTAATGATAGCAAACCTCCGATAGGAAGAAGAATGTTGGTAAAAAATCGTGTTCAGGTCTAGACTCCTAAAAAAAAGCTAGCAAAACGTCTAGTATTTGGCCATTTGACATGATGACGATGTTTTTTATATAAAAAAAAAATAAATAACTATTAAATAATAATATTAAACCAAAAATATGTTTTAGCTTTTATAAATAATTTATAAAAAAAAACGCTTCTTTAAAACGGGATATGTGCATTTAGAAGCATCCACCTCGTGGTTGTGCTCTTCATATCCTTTGATGTCAGTCTCGCGACATACTTTTACAGAGAAAATAAAAATAAAAAGTTGGTGCAAGAAAATAACATTTAAGAGTTCTTAAGGCAATAGAAATGCTCTTTTTAAAGGTCAGGCGCTCTACAGAAAAGGAATTTATTTACCTCGGAGTATAATTTGTGAACAAATATAAGTTCGTAATACAATCACATGAAAGCGATAGCACATATCCAGTTAGACTTATTGTAAAAACTGGATTTTAAATTTTAGCATTTATTTATTTATCTCCTACAAGGGTTATCCAAAAGTTTCCGACCCAACAAAGATTCAAGATATTTTGATTTTAAATTTAGTTTATTTTTCTACATAGTATATACACTAAGGTGGATCAATAATACGAAAATTTTAATTTGGAATAGATGCTCTGTGACAAGATGTTAATGTTAATAACAACGACAACATCGCATGGGTTGCACATACTATTTTTTATTGCGAATGCGGGATAAACACAAGCATAAAAAGGGGCCCAGGCCAAAAATATTAATTAAAATAAAAATATAAACTTTGTAATGTCAACTTGACAGTTACGCGTTCGGCTGTCAACCGAAAGGTTATTTAGGTAATACCTAGCTAAAAAATTTTTTCTGTTAAAATAAGATATTTTTTATCCTTACTGTTTAAATAATCTGTTGAAGTCATTAAAATAAGCTTCAGGACTTTTTCTCCAATAACAATTTTAATGTTTCTTAAACTCTTTAATTTTTATATTTTTTTTAAAACAAGTTTAATGCTCTGGAGGAAACTTACCTTTTTTTAAGTATTGATAAAGTTGTAGCTATAAAAGTATTTTTGTTTTCTACGTTGTCCAATTATCCAAATATTTAAAATATTCAAATACTTTTGGATCATAGTCATCTCTTGGTTTATATTTATGCAACAAATAAAATTGTTTGATGGTAATAAATCATGCATTACAGAATTGAAACGACATTACAGGACCACAGTTTTAAGATGTGTTTATTGTAAAAAATAATGGAAAATATATCATTATTAATTAAAATAATACGGTATTTAAAATGTTTTAAGCTAAGTTAAATAAATTAAATTTTATTGTGCAACTAATTTCGATTAAAAGCCATCTTTAGGTGTATAAATACTATACGGATAAAATAAAAAGATAAATCATTCATAACAGAATTGCAACATGTCATTACAAGACCAAAAAGCTAAAATATGTTTATTGTAAAAATCAATGAAAAATATATCAGTAATAAAAAATATAATAAAATATTTATATAATATTGGAAGAAGGTAATAAATAATGCATTACAAAATAAAAGCAAAATGGACATTACAAGACCAAATAATTATCTTAATAGTTTTTTTTATTATAATCGATAAAAAATAAAAGATTAAAAACTTAAGCAATAAATTATTTACACTTTCATAACATTGAATTATCTTATTTTTTTGTTACACTAGTTTCGGTTTAAAATCATTTTTAAGGATAATTAGCAAACACATAAAATTATTGAATAGTTATCAATATTGTATTACAAAATTAAAGCAAATCATTACAGTAACAAAGTATTAATAGTTATTTTTGTGCAGTGCAAAAAGAGTATATTCGTTGCACAACGCATGCAGTTTGCATCTCAAGATGAAACAGCTGCAATCATGCTGAATGCAATAAATACGGTAATGCTTAGAACAGTTCTAATAATAAACAGTTCACATACATATACATATAGTCACCCCTTTTTTCTGTAGTGGTTGAAAAAAAACTATTTTTTGCCATTTGCTACAGTTCTTACACACGTCTTTCGTTTCTTCAACTTTTATTAGTGCTTTTATACAAAGCTCGTTGGTTGCTGGTACTATTAACCTGCCCTTTTTAAAACAATGTCGATCTGATCCATATATATATATATATATATATATATATATATATATATATATATATATATATATATATATATATATATATATATATATATATATATATATATATATATGAACGCCGAGATCGACCTCTACCTACTTGCCCATTCACACTAGCCTTAGAAATCTGTTTCGTTAATCTTCCTCCATCTATCCTCTCTACGTGTCTAAACTATCTAAGCATTCATTCACTCGATCTGATCAATATATGTACGCCAAAGTCGACCTATACCGACTTGCCCATTCACACTCGCCTTATTAATCTGTTTCGTCAATTTTTTTATCTATCCTCTTTACGTGTCCAAACCATACTAGCATTTATTTACTTCGGTAATACTTCTCATCTTCGCAGCAGTGCCCCATTTATTTATTTCTATACCCTTATTTTTACTTGTTTCACTTTTTCTCCTTCAATCAACACCTCGCAGTTTGTCATGCTTTTAAAAAACGTTACTTTCACCCCTTTGATTTTTAAGGCATCATGCATAATTTTAATCGCCTGCAACTAATTCTCAGATGATGCTAATATGACCTGATCAACGGCGTAAAGGAGGCAACTGATCAAATCATTCATTCAAGTTAAACTAACGTTATTTTTATAAAACTGGTTATTTAAATTTTTTGAGTTTATATCGCAATTAGAGCAATTTACCATTGACTAACAAACCTTATTTCGAATTAATTTTTAAATTTTGTTAAATACTGTTTAACAGATTTATAATGCGAGTGTAAATGGGCAATTTGGTAGAGCTTAACCTGTGCGAAAGAATCGTGATTAAATCAAAATTGTTTTAAAGATAGGCTCCATAAAAAGTATCAGCAACCGACGAGCTGACGAAATTAGAAGAAGCGAAAGACGTGTGTGAGAACCGTAGTAAGTGAAAAGAAGTGGTATCTGCCTACCACTACGGAAAAAAGGCGAGATGTAACTGTATGTATGTATTTATTTACTTTATGTCATACTAGTTCATTATTGTGTTTTTATTACTTAGTTACCAACTATCTAATGTCGTACTTTATGCCCGTGCGGGCATAAAGAGAAATTTTTTTTTGTTTAACTTATTTTTAATAACCTTTATTAATAAAATTACAAACGGAATATAGTAATATATGTAAATATTCGATGAACCTTATTTTGACGAATTAACATAAAATTGGCAGTTCTGAAATGAACTCGGAGAAAATGTTTTAGCGAAATCGCCGAAGTATCCAAGCAACACTGTTTAATTAACATTTTTTTACGTAGTTTTCTTGCATCCAATTTAATAATTTTTCGAATTCCATGTTGTAAGCTTCTTTAGACTTTTTTGGCAACAGATTTTCAGTTGCTTTCTTTGCTTTTTCAATAATTTCGTCAGGAATTCCAAAATTTTCGTACATGTTAACTTCTAACTTTGATGCATATAAAAATTATTGTGATTTATGACATTTACGTTTGTCAACATTCACCTAGCAACGATGGTGTCTACTATGATAAAATGGCAATGTTATTAATTTAAACCGGATTTTTTAAAATACTGATTTGTATTGAGATTGGATTGCAATAACGAACTAGTATGACATAAAGTTATGTATGTACCGCGGGCATAAACAGATGTGTATACCCTCGTGCGACTTACAAACCCTCAGGCCAGAGGCCCTCGGGTTTGTAAAACGTCGCCCTCAGGGCACAAACATCTTTTTATACCCTTGGTACATAAATAACTATTTTGGCACGGTAAATAGCGCAAAAAGTGTTTTTTTTTATGAACTTATATAAAAAGTATTATTGCGTGTGTACACAATTCTTTTCGGTAATCAACGGCATATTGCGTATTTTCCTAGTAATTATCTGGATCGTTAACATCTTCCATTTTTTATATTGTCTATTTGGTCACCATTTCCACTTCATGGATGATAAACGAATGTTTAATATTTCCATTATTAATGAAATATTGATCCGTTGTGCCGAACAAAATTAATAAAATATTGTGTTCTACTTTATGAGACGTGGATATAAAACGAAAAAATTACTATTTCGATTTGCTCAATATCTACTTATTAGCACAGAGGCATGACCGACAATAAATTTCAAAAGGGGTTAAACACACTTAATCCACAAAAATATTGAAAACTAAATGTAAATTATTATTTTTTCATTAAAAGACAAACATTGTGATAATAAAATTTAACTGATCATATAAATCATTTTACTTAATATTTTTAAGCAATGAAGTTTATCCGACAAATAACATACATACATATAGTCACGCCTTTTTCCCGTAGGAGTAGGCAGAGACCACTTCCGCTACGGTTCTTACACACATATTTTGCTTCCTCTACTTTCATCAGTGCTCTTATACATGCTTGTCGGTTGTTGGTACTCTTGACCTGGCCTTTTTTCAAAACAATGTTAATCTGATCGAGATATGTTCGCCCAGGACGACCTTTACCAATTTGTCCATTCACACTCGCCTTATAAATTTGTTTCATAAATCTTTCTTCATCTATCTCTTATCTCACTATTCTTTACTTCATCCAACCGGGTCACTTCGGCTATACTTCTCAGACTACTCATCTCCACAGCATTAATCCTATTTTCATGCTTCTTCTGCCACACCCAACATTTACTACCATACATAAGTATGGAAACCAACACTCCTCTATGCACAGCCAGACGTGCCTTTTTGACACTTTCTGGGTGTTCATAAAGCTATGCAGTGTCCCATTAATTTGTTTTCCTGCCAACACCCTTCGCTCAATGTCACTGTCATACTTTCCATCTCTCGTAAACTTTGAACCCAAGTATACAAACTTATTTACTAGTTCCACTCTTTCTTCCTTAATCAGAACTTCACAGTTTGTGATGCTTTCTTTTCTTTTAAAAACCTTTACTTTTGATTTGCAAATAACAATGACTTCATTAAATAAATGCAACCCTGGAAACAAATTTCAATTGGGTTAACATCACACTTTTTCTTTAACATTGAGAAAAGTCATTTGCCAGACGTGTATCGCAAATTCCGTAGATAAAGTTTTATGCAAATCAGAGATCGGTTATTTTAAAAGTTATTCGTTTTTATAATGAAAAAACAAATGAAATTCCATTATAAGAAATTAGATTATGTTTTACGTCTGTTTTTTAAAACTTTAATGAAAACTACCCAGCTCGGGATGATAATAAAAAATTTACTTATTAAAATAAAAATCATCTCGACAGAAATTGGATTTTTATTCTAATAACTCATTTGCATTAATACTAAGACATAGATTATACTTTGTGACATTTCGTATATAAGGTGCTTTCATTACAAAACTAGCCAGTCCAAATAACTTTTTATTTTGCGTAAATGTAATAAAAAAAACACCTGGAATTTTAAATCCAGGAGAAGGTTTAAAAATGTTATTCTGCTGTTTTTAAGTGGCATCCGTTTAACATGTCCCACCTCTTCTTTAAAATGTTAAATTGCAACCCTTATCTTGTGATACATCAAATGAAAACCCAAAAAAATGCAACAACAATTTATTTCATCGATTTATTTTGCAGAAATTATAACATAAACTAAAATAAAGTTGATTAAAAACAGCTCCTTAAATGTATTTACAATAGCTGTTAAAAGTGTGCTCCGTTATTTTGTAAGCAATAATATAACCTATTTTCAAATTCTTATTACAAACTTGTTGCCAATATTTTAAACCAAATTTGCGTCTTTTTGTATTTTTTGGGACATTGTTTCACAAAATTCAATCCTGCAGTCATTGTCGTCTTCACTAAGCTCATAATGAATTTGTATTTAATAAGAAAATAACTTATGCAATTTTAACATTTTTTGTAGGAAAAAACAAGAATATTTGTCAGTTTTGACGCTATTAGAATGGAATGGGTAGGATCCATAACAAAATGATCCAGTACTTCAGTTTGTGCACTTCGTCGAAAACTTTGGGATTAATATTTATTTTTTAGTTTTCCCTAATTTCCTTAATAACACTATAATGGTTTGGTGGCCTATATTTCGACAGATAATAATTGATAATAAAAAAATCGCGAATAATTATATTCACAAATTTAAAATTCGTAATAAAATTGGTTGCGTTACTATGAAAACGTATTAATGTTGAATTGTCAAACTTGACGCATAAAAATTGTAGGAATTCTTATAGTTCTAAAATTGTTCCTTCAATTTTCAATAATTGTACTAACTGTCAAATAACTGTAAATATAACAAACTAATTTTAAAATGTATTCTGCAATGCATTGAGATTTTTAAAATGTAAATTAATTCCTTACAAACAACGTGTTTTCAATCATTTATGTAAAACACTAACAACCATTTCCTTACAGTAAGGAAATCTTGACTTTTTCTTTAAGAGATTTTGTCTGGAATGTCAAAATTTCCTAGCGATTTGCGGAAAATATTATTTTTATCCGTTTTTGCAGAGATTATACCATTTTAAATTACTTAAGATACAAATAATGGCTTATTTAAAATAATAATTTTAAAACAAGTAACCAAAATGACAAAAAATGTCAGATAAAGTGACATCTACCTATCCTCATATTTTTATAGTCTCATGTTTACTCAAAACATTTGTTGTTATTAGTAGTAATACCCTAGGACATTGATAATAGACGAGATAATTTTATGACAACCGAAAGATCGTTCCTTGTTAAGCTTTCGGCTTCGGGCTGGTACCAAGCAACAAGCTTGAGAAATTTGTCATAAAATTATGAGGCATTTGTCAATGTCCGAGGGATATTTGGCAGAAATTTTTTTTAACAAACATGATAACTCAACACAATAAAACATTTATTTATTAAAAGTACAGTTGGTGAAAGTACAATTATTATAATGTAACTTAATCTTGTTGTGGTGTTCTTGATCAAGATTTAAGTATGATTTTATGGAATTTTAATTGCTATGACCAGTTATTCTCAGCAATTGTTTGTTGTTTTTCTAATCACTTTTTGCTAATTCACTAACAGCAGTTGATCTATTCGAGTGATTTGTTATCTTTTTGTCCTTAACATTCAAGCACATTGCCTTAGCAGCAGATTTAGTCCATTCATTTATTGTATTTCTTTCAACGGGTACTATATCGTACCATTTTTCAGTTTCATTTTTTCAGTGTCGATATGGTTTTAAAAACAGTCGTAGTTAAAGAGTCATCATTATTTTTCTGGATATGAAAAAAATCCATCAGACAAGCAACCGCCTTTTCTTCTCGCCACGCTAATTTTACAGCAGCAATATGGTAAAATTTACGAAGTATTTTCATCCCATAGCAATATTATTTTGTTAACTTTAGACAAATTTAACGAAACTAAACTGGACTTACGTTTACATGGATCTGCTTGTAGTTACTTCCTGATTGCATCGCGGGCATCTCGGACTGGTTTAAATACTATATTGGTAAACTGGTCAATCATAACTTTGATACGCTTTTTAGTTCTTTCTTGGATTCGGCGATTAAAACTCTCGATCCAATAACCAAACAATATTGATTTCAATACAATAAATTCTATTTTCATTAACCACTCAGATATTCAGTTAGCTATACAACTTTTACAACTATATAACTATTTACAATTAATAATTCGTAAACTCATAAGCTAATACTGTTTTCTTGTTGTAATTGTTTCCCCTTTTATATTTCCGATATCACAGTTCCAGATCATTCTACCTGTTTCTCCATTATTTGACGCGGTTCCAGCGGTTGCTCGACCCTGTCGAACCCCTTCGGCTGCTAACAAAGTGAGCGGTCGAATACGGGCCTTCGATGCGGTAGATTTTTCGGTTACTGACAGGACCGGATTTGTAACAATATTATAGTCATTTCAGTATTTTTCTGGCAAAAGTTTACTCAAAACGTTCCACATTGTCTTCACCGTTGCTTCTTTAAATTCGGTCCCGTCTTTCTTTCTCATATTGACTGCCCAATCTTTTAGAATCAACGCCAAATCTTCTAAGCGTCTATTTTTCTTTAATTCATTTTATCATTTGCAGCAAAATTTCATAAATATTCCTTAAATATTTTTGTGACTGTAGGTTGTATTTTTGGGAATTTTTTCTTTGATTAGCGCATTTATACTTTGAACATTCGCATTGCCAAAACGTGACATTTTAAAATTTATTTGGAATGAAATTGTCAAACTCAATCGTGTTGTCATAGTAATTAATAATTGCACCGAATGAAATTATTATCAGTGTAATGACAAAATTTAAATTGTTGTTAGAACTGTCAAAAAATGTTCACCAAAATAAATCGATAGATAATGTATCACAAGGTAGGGGTTGTTATTTGACATTTAAAAAATTCAATTTGCTTCATGTTTTTCTTATATTTACGCAAAATCAGAAGTTATTTGGACTGGCTGGTTTTTAAATAAAAACACTGTATAATTTCGCAACTACATAAAAACCCTTAAAAACTTTATGTACTATGCCTTCGAAAAAACTCTAAAATTAGAAAGCTTTAAAAATATATTCTAGCACAAATATAAAATATAACATAATAATATATACCTATCTACAAATAAAAAATTATTAAACTAACAATTTTAGTACGATATAATGGCAGTAGCATATCATTATCGTGATTAATAATGCATCATTGAAAAATAATTGCTGATTTTGCAATAATCGTTTTTGTTTAATATTAACGTCATAATTGTAAATAAATATAATAACTATTTTTAAAAAAATAATTTGCAATGGTAATGGAAATATCACTTAAACTCTATGTAGAGCATTGTTTCTCATTCTGGATATGGCAACCCTGGAGGGTCGAGTTTAGAAATAAAAAGGTTCTTAAAATTTTTGGCAAATTTGTCACATTAAGAATGTAAAACTTTGATAATTTAAAATAATATAGTGGTAAGAGTGTTAAATTTTTTAGCTATTTAAGGTGTCTTGATACTAAAAATGTCGAGAGGTCATGTAAACGAAATTTTTTTTATATAAACTACTATATCATCCACGCAGGGTTATTAGCAATACAAAATAGATTGATGAATACTTTATATATCCTTAAGATATATTATATTATATATTTTTTAAACAGTTTTTAATACAAATGTAATTACAGTTATCCTGTAGTAAAGACTTTAAATTTTTTTTCAATAAATGATTTTGTCTTTCTTGAGTAAATAAGGGACAGTCAATTAAAATATGTTCCATAGTTAAACTACTTTGACAGAAAAACAAATAGGTTTTAAGTCACCTGCTAATAAATATTTATGTGTAGCTAATGTATGATCTATTTTTATTCTGGATACTATTTCGTCGATCTGGAATCACAGTTTTCCACAGGAGCACTGAACTTTTTACTTTCGATAATTTGGAGGTCGAACGGTTCCATTCAGACTCCCACGCACTTTGCACAACACTGATTAAGTATGGTTTAAAATCCAGATGAATTGATACCTGGATATCAACTGCATCGGCTCTTGATACTGCTAATTTAGCTAAATTATCAGCTCTCTCGTTTCCTTCTATTCCTGTGTAAGATGGTACCCATATATACATACATATAGTAACGCATTTTTCCCGTAGGGGTTGGCAGAGACCACTTCCTTCCACTTGCTACGGTTCTTAGACACATCTTTTGCTTCCTCTACTTTCATCAGTGCTCTTATACATGCTCGTAGGTTGTTGGTACTCTTGACATGGCCTTTCTTTAAAACAATGTTGATCTGATCGAGATATGTTCGCCGAGGTCAACCTCTACCGACTTGTCCTTTCACACTCGCCTCATAAATTTGTTTTATCAGTTTTCCTTCATCCATCCCTTCTACGTGTCCAAGCCATCTAAACATTCCTTTATCTATCTTTTTAACCACATCTTCTTTTACACCACAGCGTTCTCTTATCTTACTATTCTTTACTTTATCCAACCGAGTCACTTCGGCTATACTTCTCAGACTACTCATCTTCGCAGCATTAATCCTATTTTTATGCTTCTTCTGCCAAACCCAACATTTACTACCATACATAAGTGTAGAAACCCACACACCTCTATGCACAGCCAGTCGTGCCTCTTTTGACACTTTCTGGCTGCTTATAAAGCTATGCAGTGCCCCATTTATTTGTTGTCCTGCCAACACCCTTCGCTCAATGTCACTGTCATACTTTCCATCTCTCGTAAACTGTAAACACAAGTACACAAATTCATTTACTTGTTCCACTCTTTCTCCCTCACTCGAAACTTCACAGTTTGTCATGCTTTCTTCCCTTTTAAAAACCATTACTTTCGCTTTTCTTAAATTTATACAATTTATACATTACCCATACAAATCGAACAGAAATATTTTTTGGTATATTTTCCCCAATTCCTGTTTTATGAGTTAAAGAACTGGATGCTTTGAATACACTTGTTTTAGTCCTGTTATGGCGCTGAGAGAATCGGTGATTATTATGTAACAAAAGATGTGTGTAAGAACCGTAGCAAGTGGAAGGAAGTGGTCTCTGCCTACCCATACGGGAAAAAGGCGTGACTATACGTATGTATGTATGTAAATTTCTTTTCATTAATATATTTAAGAGCGTGAAGTATCGCTGTGATCTGCTGCATATACTGTTAATGTGCTAGCCAGTTTGCATACAAAGTTTTTGTCGGGAGCAGTTAAAGCAGTATTTAAGAATCTTTTTGCAATATCTAATATCACTGTCTCATTACAGGTTCATATATCTAAACGTTGGATGATCACTGTTTTTTCGCTGCATTAATTTTTTTATTTTCTCGACCAACAGAACACCGACAACAAACATCTGGACGATTTGGTTTGAATTTTCCGAATCAGTTTCGACGAAAATATTTATTATTTCTTTATACATAATTAAGTTAATTTCAAATACCAATCGTAAATAAAACTTTTACCATTATAATTTAATGTTATTTTTATTGGCTGTTAATATATTTTATTACTTTGGCAATAAAATATTACTTTAAATATGTTTCTTTATCAAAAACAGTTCCATAAAACTAATAATTTTCAGAATAATAAATGCATAAAAATATATTAATAAAAAAGTGATACTTTAAAGTGACCATTTGCCAAAAATGTTTGATGGTGTTAAAGGCAAATAAATCGTTTTAAAAATTAATTTATTGCTTTACCAAAAAGCAAAAGTTTTAATATCTTTAGAAAACACATTTATTTACTAATGATCCGCAAGAAAGTTACTCTCAAATATTTACCAATAAGTAAGATGTATAATTGTACTTTGTAAATTCGCCTAAAGGGTGTCTTATTTAAAGATGGTGATACGTTATTTCTATTTTAAAACAATATTGTAATTTTTGCATAAAAAATGTAAACCATGTTTACACTTTTATACACTCACTAGCGGACCCGGCAGACGTTGTCCTGCCTGACTTTGACTTGCCTGCTTTGGAAATATCACTATCAAACTCATCGACCCCGAAAACTATGAATTCGACACTATTATCGGCATTTTTAATAGTTTTTATATTCCATCCCCATCCCTTACCCTTTTTATGGGTGCTAACATTATTGGGAATGTAGAGGTGCTAACTAAAAGTTTTTTTATGCTCAAACTTCTCTGGTATGTACTCAGGGTATGTATGTCAGGGAGAATATTAATTACATTGTCATTAAGGGGATAATAAGCTTTATAAATATTTGATCAGGACCAGCAGCTTTAATGGGTTTCATTGTTTTTAAGGCAATTTATATTTTAATATTTTTTAGTATACATTGTTAGCTTTAAACACTGGCTTTAGAGGTCTTTTGTCATCGAAGAATTTTAAAAGCTTTGTTTTTCACCTCTTTAGTTTGTCTCCCATATTAGTTGTTTTACGCCCATTTGTGTCCTTGATTACATTACTAGCCGTTTTGATTTTGTTGCATCCAGTCAATTTATGTGCATGTGGAAGCACAAAATACGAAAAACGGCCTATAGAAGTGTCGAATTCATAGTTTTCGCAGTAGCTAAGTTTGATAGTAATATTATGTGAGCATGTTGTCGTTTTCTCTTAAAACAATGTCCATACGTTTACGCGTTTCCACACTACAAAGAAGTGGAGTAACATTTTATGCTGCCTTGAATGCTTAATCTACAAATAAAAGACAAAAAATTAAAAAAAGGAACAAAGCTTAATTAAATATATTATAAAGTCAGGTTTTACTCCCATTTTTTTTCTCTGAAAATAAATTCTCTAGATTTATCTTGATGGAGTTTCCACCCTGCTGATTATCTCGTTTAGAGCTAACAGTAATCTAACGAGTACGCTATCGCAATAAACAGCAGAAGAGAATGATCTGTAATTCAATGTTCCTCGCCGACACAAAGCCGGGGAAATAGTTGTGAATGTAATTTCCAGACACGTTCTTTTTCCCTATCGACTTATTTCGAAGGACTGATTCGACTAGACATAATAATCTCACTTCAAACAGGGAACTGCATAAACTTATAAAACCATGTGAACAACTAAAAAATAAAACAAAATATTTATTGTTCCCAAAAATTTAATCTGTTTTTTTTATTTTTTACTGACTAATTAGTGCTGTAATTCAAAGGGTTTTGTTTTCTGTCTCTTAGGATACGGATGGCATTGACGTTTACCTCGTGGAGCAGTTGATGTTTATAGCTCTTGGTAAATTTAATTGCAGTTTGTTTAACAGTCTTCATTTGAAGGTCCCGATAAATGTCACCATTACGGCAGTACCAGGGTCTATCGATGATGTTTCATGAAACCTTATTCTGGAGTCGTTGGATAATTTAAATGTTACCTTTGCTGGCACAACTCCAGAGTTGTATACCATAAGTCCATAAAGGTCTTAATATTTGCCTTTTTTCTACTGTCCATCCATTACTAAGGTTAGGTTAGGTTTAAACGGTAGTTCAAAGGGAACCCACTTAGACCTTTTGACCCGTTGTGATACTGTCATGGTGCCTTTTACCCCTACCGTGAGAACCAATTGGAACTTTTAATAAAAAGTGTAAGGTCTTCAATGCTAACTGAGTTAAGATCAGATAAGTCATCAAAGTTTTGTTGCCCCAGTATAGAAAACCATTTTCTGCATTGGGCAGGGCAGTGGTAGAGAAGATGTACCATTGTCTCCTTCTTTCCTCATCTTGATAGGTTTTACAGAAGTCGTGTAGCTCTGCGATTCTTATGCGCCGTGCATGAGATCCACCTGCTCATTGTACTGTTATGGCCACGATCGCATTTCCAATGGACTCCTTGGATAGAGTTAAAACTTCATTAATTCGACGTAGATCTAGTTTAGGCCAAATATATTTTGATGATGTGCATGTGGGTTCATTTTGCCACCTCGAGTTGGCTTTTTGAACTACTTTGCTGTGTAGAAGGAGCCAGCAATTTGCAATCGGTACTACTTGCTGAGATGAGACAGATACAGCTGGGAGGGTGGTGCCCTCTCCTGCTAGCTCGTCCGCCTTACAGTTGCCTGGTATGTCCCTGTGTCTGGGTACTTATACTAGGTGAACTCTAAACTTAGTTGCTAGCTTATTTTAGGCGGATCGGTATCACACCGCTGCCCTAGAGGTCAATTTGACTGAGTTCAGTGATTTGATAGCAGCCTGGCTGTCACAAAGAATGGACATTTCGCTGAATTTTTGTTCGTCGCGGAGTATCAGTTACTAAATATTGGCAATTATTTTGGCAATTATGGTTTTATTTGTTGCTGCTCTAAAGAGTTCTGTTGTGAATGTTTTAAACCAGATCTTTTTATCCAATATATCTTGTTATATTTAATAACAAGTTTTTACGTTTTCTTTAAACATGAGCTTTCCTGCGAAGTCACACAGCTTGGTTCATACCTGGGTATTTTGCTTTGTTAACATAAGGAATTGTTGATTCTAATAAAAAAATACATTTTTTGATACGCTATCTTTTGCTCCAGATACTAATCTGGTCAATAGATGTTTGTAACTTTTAAGCAGCTTTTTCGTTGTTATCTCCTACGACCATAATTACCGTGTTATCAGCGAAAATAGCTATTGTATGGTTAAAATTAGGATATGTCACTATTGTATAACAGATCAAAACAGCACTGGGTCAAATACGCTAGCCAGCGGTACTTCTGCCTCGATTTCCTTTAAATCAAAAAACGATTTCTTGTTTTAGTATCTCTCTGACTCTTAAATTTAGTATTATTGTCGTGAACGGAGCACTTCCAATTTGTAAAATAATTCTTTGTGTCACACTCTATTAAGGATTTGTACCACTTCAAAAAGTTTTTTACTAGTAAATAAAAAGTTTTGGAAGTTTTTACAAATTATTTTAGAAAAATATACTGGATGTTTCGTAGGGTATAAACCAAGAAAATGTCTTTAAAGTATTTGACGTATCTTTGTTTTGCAATAAGACACTCAGTACGAATAAAAATAAATATAACCTTATAATTTTCAAAAAATTTTCATCATTGAAAAATATATTTATTTTATTTATTGCAGTTTTAAGACGTAACCAGATCAGATCTTCTTAAGATTGTCATCAAAAAAAATGTGCAGTGTTGTCCATCCGTTTTGTACAAAACTTACTTATATTTGATGTTGTAGTGAATATTATAAACCTTATTAAATTATTGTGATATGAACGTTTAAAAAAAATATTTAATAGGACCAATTAGATTACGAATCTTCTGAATTTTGTTTGATTTGTATACCAAGCAGGTGGATGTTTATTATCTAAATTGTCTGTAAAGTCGGTTTACGGACGATAAATTTACGTGATAACGTCATAAGAAAACATTGATGAAAAATTGCACACTTTTTTAAATTAAATTAAAATATTATTACTGAATTATCATTATTTTGTATAAAACACAGAAGGAGTTAATTGAAATTACAATTTACAGTTCAGTGTAGGTTATGTGCTGCCGCATCGGCTGATGGAGTGGAAGCCGAACGCTTAGACCGATCGTGCACTCTCGCTTGCACGCTCGGCTCAGGCGGAACGTGACAATGATTCATGCTTTTTTTAACTTTCTGTTTATTTTTATGATGACGATGCCTTGGATCCAATAGTAGACTTTGCGACTGATCTTCTTCTTCTTTTAGGTGCCATGACCGTTTAACGATCGTTGGCGATCATTCTGGCTATCATGTTTGCAATCATTATTTTGTTTGTAGCCGCTCGGAAAAGTTATATAGTGGTGACACCAAACCACTGTCTGAGATTTTTGAGCCAGGCAGTTCTTCGTCTGTCGGGGCGTCTCTAACTATTAATCTTACCCTGTATTATAAGATGTAGAATGTAATACTTTTCTGGGTGTTTCATGATATGTCCGAAATATTCAAGTTTTCGTTGTTTTACAATATTGACCACTTCTTTGTTTTAATGCATTCTTCTAAGCACCTCCTCGTTTGTGATCTTTTCCACCCAACTTAATCTTAGCATCCTCCTGTACAACCACATCTCGAAATCTTGTAGACGTTTGAGCGTGGCTTCTGTAAGTGTCCAGCTCTCGACTCCATACAAAAAAACTGGAAAGATATATACTCTAATCATCCTTATTCGCAGGAAATGGAAAGATCGTGACTGGTAAAAAGTTTTTTTATGAGAATAAATGTTGCCCGGGCATACTCAATTTGTATTATGATTTCAACTGATATATCCCAGTCCTCGTTTATCCTGCAACCAAGGTAGCTTGCACTTGAGACTCTGTCTAATTGTGTTCCATTGACGTAGACACTAGCAACTTTATTATGAACTCCTTTGCTTATTAGCATGTATTTGGCTTTTGCCGTGTTTATTTTCAAAATTAATACTTCTCAAGCTTTATTCACCCTATTAATAAGTCTCTGTAGGTCATCGATGGACTGCGCGAGTATTACGGTGTCATCCGCATAACTTATGTTATTAAGAATTTGTTCATTTATCACAACTCCCAAATCCATGTCTCCTAGGGCCTGCCCAAATAAATCTTCAGAGTATAAATTAAAAAGGAGTGAGGAAAATAAACATCCCTGTCTCACACCTTTCTTTACTTTAACATCTCCCGTCCGGTGACCGTTAATTCTGACTTTGGCAGACCGGTGCCAATATAAATTACCTATCAATCGGATATCTTTGTCATCAATACCAGTTGTTTTGGGTATCTCCATAAGTTTGTAATGTCGCACTTTGTCAAAGGCTTTTTTAAAATCCACCAGACACACGAACACGTCAGAGTCAACGTCTTAGCAGCGCTGTATTAGTAATTGAACTCCAATGAATAATACCCAAGAATACTTTAAGGAGTTGGCTCATCAAGCTAATGGTACGGTAGTCACTACATTTTGTAGCATATTTGTGATATTAACGGTACGGGCACTCATCGTGAACTAAAGTGCGCATCATCTCCTTTGACTCGCGCTCAAAATACCGCCATCGAAGCGAGCAACGAGGCGAGTAGCGAGTATACCGTTTACATATTCGTGCTCGCGCTGCGTCTCGCTATTTGTCCAGCTACTCGCGCGAATTTGTAAACGCGGCCTAAGACGTTATCACGTCAAAAACATAGAGCGTACAGAAAAATGTTGCTTGCTTTCTCACCTGCTTGGTGGCTGACCAATTTTTCATTATAACTGAAGATATTAAACAAAATTGGAAAAAAAGACCAGCTAGAAATCGCAACAATTAATTATCAAGATTTTATTAATATTGTTATTATAAGTTGTGATGTGTAGAATTCGAATTTAAAATTGCAAATAATTATCAAAAAACGACAAATATTGATTTATTGGTTACTTTAAATAAATTTAAATAAGTTGAACGTAAGAAATAACACGAAATATGCCAAATATACAAGAATAGTTCACGAATTGTTGTACCTAAGAATGAAGTAAACACATGGTAATAATAAAACTAATTTATTTTTTAAAACAGTCACCTGCAACGTTTATACACTTGGTATATCGGTGTTAAAATGTTTCAAACTCTTTTGAAAAAAATTTAGAACTTTGAGTCTTCAGCCATTCATCTACCGCCGACATCACTTAGTTTTCATCAGCAAAGCGAATTTCACGAAGATGTTTTTTTAATTTTGATATAGATGGTAGTCGCTGTGGGCCAAATCTGGAAAATAAAGGGGTTGCTCAAAATTTTCAAATCCCGCATTGTGAATGACAGCCATTGCAACACGACTTTTGTGGGCCGGAGCGTTGTGAGCACACCTCGACTCAATTTTGCTCTTCTCCTTTCTTTGATCGCTTCGCTTACCTTTGGTATTAAATTCGCATAATATGCACCTATTATGGTGCCCCCACGCAGTAAATTCCAATTCCCAAAAAACTGTAGCCATGATCTTACCAACTGATGAGATAACACGAGATTTTCGATGGGGGAAACCCCTATGCTGCCATTCCATGCTTTGTTTTTTGGATTCTGGATAAATTAATGAACCCATGTTTCAGAAATGTTTGCTTAAATTCATCGGAATTACCGTTTACGATCTCCAAAATTTGTCTCTGCTGCAACCTGGCGAACACGCTTCTGGTCTGCCGTCAGCATTTGTGGAACCCAACGTGCAAAGAGTGTTTGAGATCCAATTGCTGATTTAAATTTTTTTTAAGGCTTATCTATAGCCTTGGCCGTAATTCTTTGGTCATTTAAAACCATGTTATGGACTAAATTTACATTTTCTTTGGTTACCACGGTTTTGGGAGCTATTTGAATATATATGTTGACAGGACTCTCTTTCCAGTTTGAAATCTCGTGACCAGTTTTTGATTACCTGGTACGAAGGAGCAGAGTCACCCAATACTTACTAACCTAACCTAACCTACCATGTTCTTATAAATTTCTTGCATTGATAATCCTTTTTTTACGCACCCTTTTTCTCAATTTTGTCCATTTTTATAAAATCACGCACACCTCAATGGAAAAAAAATTATGTTTAACATACACGAACTGATACGTTGATGCTAATTGGTACACACCAATGTCATACAATAAGCTTTTGCCTGACATTTTATTTACGTTTGTCATTAAACGCCAACTAAGTTAGGAACAACGATTCGTGAACTATCCTCATATATTTTAATTTTGATAAAGAACTGTTAACGTCTTAATTATAATTAAATAATGAATAATTAATGTCAGAAAACTGCCACAATTTATGCAAAAACTATTTTTTTACCAAAAATGTTTCTAAATTAATTAGATTTTGTGTTAGGTAAATTTGTCGGACCCTATAAAGAACACAATTATTGGCAAAAATTATTTTTAATTTATCAATAAATAATTAAATGGTAAAATATCAGTCAAATAAACCTAAAACAATGCTTATTAAGGATTATTCTTTGTATTATTCGAATTCTACACAAAGCGGTGATAAACTTAGACCAATATCAATAATTACATATTGTGGATTTAAAGAGTGATAGAAAATAGATATAATTTATGGATAAAGTTTAGAAAAAGAATGTTATTGAAAAGTTTATAAAATATACTAAACGACATTATATTAATGTGTTACATTGGTACTGACTTTGTTAAAGTAGAATGAAAAAAATATCAATAGTTTAATAAAAAATTGTATCTCTAACAATTGTTTATTTACATTTTTTAGATTTTTTTACAGCACATTGACGCAGAAACAAGTCTATGATACTTTACTTACAGAATGGATTAAAATAATACATTAAATGTAATTTTTGGTGCTAACCTACCCTATTGATTTGAATTTATATAATTTGGTATAAAAATGAACTATAGGTATTTAATTTTCTTACCGACTATGACTTTGAAAATATGTGCGTGTCGCATCTAAGTAAATTATTGTATAAGTATATATCTAAGTGATCCATGTAAACGTAAGTCCAGTTCAGTTTCGTTAAATTTGTCTGAAGTTAACAAAATAATATTTCTATGGGATGAAAATACTCCTGAAGGTCTTATTCGAGGAGGTTGAGGCAGTTGCTTCTCTGGTGGATTTTCTTATATATATATATATATATATATATATATATATATATATATATATATATATATATATATATATATATAGTCATTATTTTTTTTCTTGATATGAAAAAAATACCATAAAAATACTTAAACACGTATTACAACAATAACACATGCAATATTAATTATGATGTGACCAGAAACTGACCTGAAAAGTGTCTGTAAATCCTCATTCACTATAAGAAACACCACTGAAATGACTGTAACTCATACACCGCCTTTTCCAACAGAAGAATAAAGTAAATGTAAGTTGGTACTACTGAAGATTCTGGTGGATGATTTCTTATTATGACCATAGATGTCTTTATTATGTAGACTTTGTTTTTCTATTTTCTATTATATAAGATGTACATTGAATTCACAATGACCATGTCGTTTTGTTAAATGTGAGCATACAAAATACGAAATCGTAGTACTAAAGATTTCTGGATATAATTTAAGATATTTAGAAAAATAAGACTCAGGTAAGTAAAAATTAACATAATTATAGATTTAAAATTTTAATTTTTCTGCAAAAAAAATATTTTTTTAGTTAGAATTTTTGAAAAACAATGGAACAAAAAGAAAAATTTAAAAACCAATCATAGCAGATTGTACCACAAAAAAAACAAAAATAATATTTATTTAAACCAACATCAGTATGAAATTTTTTTATTGGAAGTAAAGGCAGCAAAATTAAAAGAAAAAAATAAAAGTAATGTAGATTACCACCGGCTATAAAGATACGATATAATAGTGGTAGGAAAGAAAAAAAAATTAATAAGTCCATTAAAAGAAGAGGGTAGCATAAAATATTTTGCAAAAATTGAAGAAACTTATGGAATTATACACGATGCTCATTTGGCAACTGGCCATGGTGTCCGAAACAGATAAGTAAACAAAATTAATAACAAATACAACAACATTACTATTGCATATTGCATATTGCATATTATATAATATGCAAAGAAAAGTATGTTTTATTTGTTATTTAAATTTTTTAATTAAAATAATTTTCGTTATTAAAGCCTTTTGTATTATGCTTATTTAAATAAAAATATTTAT
This sequence comes from Agelastica alni, assembly GCA_950111635.1. Taxonomy (NCBI): domain Eukaryota; kingdom Metazoa; phylum Arthropoda; class Insecta; order Coleoptera; family Chrysomelidae; genus Agelastica; species Agelastica alni. The sequence continues at coordinate 3,674,248 of OX467710.1, forward strand.
ACTGCAACAACATTTTTAATTTATTTGTATTCCAACTTTTCTTAAAACATAAAGGTAAGAGTATCTTGCTTCCAAAGATGGGGTGTTATACACGATTATACATTGGATGTAATTCAATACCCGTCGCGACACATAGTCAGGGGAGTAGTTGTTATCTGATGTACAATCGACCCACACATATACCTATATAAAAATAGGTAATATACAGCGAAAGTAAACAATCAGTTACACATTTTTGCATCTATTCACGCTGTCGAAAATACCTTTATAATTGACTGTACTAACACTACAGTTTTCTATAAAAATTTTACATTTATATATATATATATTTATATATATATATATATATATATTTAAAACTTTTTTTTTACTTTTTTGTAAAAGCTTTCGAAATAATTTTTATTTCTTCATTACTCTGAAGTTACTACAGTTACTCTGAAATCATGGTATAATAATGGACATTTTTTTTTTTTTTTAAAATATACTTACAGTATATGAGTTAAATATAAATTAATATCCAGAAAATGAAAATTTTTTTTAACAGTAGTTAATGAAAAGTCAATATTAAGTTGTTTAATGGAAAATATAAGTAACTTAATATTGACTTTTCATTAACTACTGTCAAAAAAAAATTTTCATTTTCTGGATATTAATTTATATTTAACTCATATACTGCAGGAATATTTTTTAAAAAAAAATTGTCCATTATTATTATCTGATTTCAGAGTTACTGTTGAAGAAATAAAAATTATTTCGAAAGCTTTTACAAAAAAGTAAAAAAAGAGTTTTAATAAAAAATAGCTGTATCCCCAAAAAAATTTACATTTACAATTGTATTCAGCTACAAAAAAAATTGTAATATATAACATATATACATATATAACATATACATATATAACATATATAACAAAATTCTTAATAGGTTCATTTGAATTAATTTTGTGCAAAATTGGGACACTGTCAGCAATCGGGGCATTTACCTTACTACTTATAATTTCATATCGTTGCTCTAATTTTGTTTAGGAGTTAATATTAATGATTCAGTACAATGCCTTTTAAAGAAAATGTCAACAAAATAAACAAAGGTATCCTTTTATTCAAATTATGCAAATACCCAATGTGTTATTGATATCAGTTTAAGTAGTCTATAGTAGTACAGGTACACATCTCTATAATTGAAACTCGAATCAAACACCATTGTAAAATCACAACAATGACTCATCCGCATGATAAAAATACAAATTAAAATACCTAATTTAAATAGCGGTTGAATATATTTCCGAACTTCGCGTCGAGTTTTGCCTATCCACCTATTTCCTAGTCTATTCGTATTAGCTTTATCTGTCAAATGACAATAAAAACAAGTCGACCAGATGCTAAAATTATCAACACGCGTAAAAGTTCAACACAAAATGTGTGTGATAGTGAGTGACGCGTTACAAACCCACTGTTCGTTATTGTATTAAAGTAAGTATTGTTTTCCTTTTTGTTTTTAAATTCAAATTTTAAAACGCTAAAACGTTAAACGAATACGTAAGAGACAATTTTTTGTTACGCAACTTAGAACTGATAAGATTTCAAGCAAAATCGGTCAAGCTGTTTTTTATGGTGAATAAAAAAACTGAAAAAAATGGTAAACTACCTGAATTTTGCAATTTATCAATTATACTATTTTTAATACAGAATTTTAAGATCTTTTGAATAATATAATTATTGCATGTTGGGAATATTTGTATAAACAATATTATGACATTATTTCATAAAAAGAGATAGTTTTAGAAAACAAAAATAGGAATTAGAGACTTTTAAACTTTTGTCAGTATTAAAAGAAAAGCATTGAAGACGCTATAACACTGAAAAATTATTGTTAGTAATAATCAAGCATTCTTTATAACAATTGAATATTGTTACTAACAAATGATTATTAATTATAATAATTAAAATAAAATTTCAATTGTTGTAAACAATAAATATTGTCATTATATTTTTTATACAAATATTCCTAACATGCAATAATCATATTATTTAAAAGATCTTAAAATTCTGTATTAAAAAAAATTGTATACTTTATAAATTGCAAAATTCAGGTAACTTACCATTTTTTTCAGTTTTTTGATTCTCCAAAAAAAAAGCTTGACCGATTTTGCTAAAAATCTAATCAGTTTTAAGTTGCGTAATTATGCGTCAAATGCAATTGGTCCCACATCGATATAATTTTTTGTTCTCGAGATAATCGAGACGAAAACTAATTCCGAACGCACATACGAACATACGTACATACACTCACACAGACGTCCACTTAATTACTATTGTATTCGACTCTGGGGACCTTAAAATGTGGAAATATGTCAAAATTCGGGATTCGCAAAATCGGACCCATTACTATAACTTTCCACAGGAAAGTTAAAAATATACAGGGTATCCCTTTAATAAAACAATTATTTTTTGTACTTCATGACACATAGTTCTGCGCCACATGTGCGTGCCGGCGCCGACCTCCAGGTATATAATGGGCATGGTAGGGTGTAGAAAATGCTCTAAGGTGTGGGCAGCTTCACCGCTGGAACCTCTATTGCCTGATGACTTCCTTGCTCTTGGACGGCGTCGTTTTACTGCTTAGAGATGTTAAATCCTTTGATAACTCAGTCGATAACTCGCTGGCTCGATCTGTCTTTTTACTACTGTAGGCTAACGGATTTACTGCCTTTTATCGCCGTAAAATGGTATTTTCCCCGTAAATGAAACAAACACGTGTCATCGATAATATATTGTTAACTTTAATACATGGAGCTTACAGTTTAAAGCCTTTAGAATAATTTCACTGGTTGCTAGCTTTTGTTTAATGTATTTTACTTGATTATAGTTATATGCATTTTACCATGTGGTTTTTTAAAGTATTGCTCTGAACGCTAAAGGTTATACCTCGGCTGATAATAAGCGAAAGCGAAAGCTGCATTGCTTGAAGTTCGGAATGCGAAAGAGAGCGAGAAAAAGAAGCCCGGTCAGTAGTGGTTTTTGTAAACCGTCTTCTATCACGTGATCGTATGCGCGCGACGATTTTGAAGGGATACAAATGCACGTGCTCTTTTTTTAGATGTTTGAATTGCACGGTTGTTTATACGAAAGCTAATTTCCACGTAATGAATGCGTGACTTTTAGTTGATTTTTGTCGGCGTAAGGGCCGTACGGAGTAGTTTTAAAAATCAAGGAATTTCTCAAAGAGGAATTGTATGGTTGGAAGTACTGATTTCCAACAACATGGTTACGTCATATTGTAAAAACTTTTTTAATTTCCTTTGTATTTTTGTGGTTTTTTTCTAAATCTGCAAGGTAATGAATTTTCAATAACATGTTAACGAAATTTTAGTCATAGCCACATAACTTTGATAAAAAACTTTTTTATCGATAGGCAATGATAACGATGATAATTTATAATGAATAATTCTGTGCCACATTTTTGTTTTATTACGAAAAACTAAAATGATGGCATTCTTTGTTAGTTTGAGAATTAAATACCTGGGAACATTATGTATTTACCTACACTCGTTTTTTTTATTTCTTATTAATTAAAAGAACTGATTGTAGTCGCAAGTCACGCGTTTATTTTTATTTTAAAATGTGTTTAGTTTTTAAGTTAATTATTACCAGAATAGTAGTATACATTTTTGTGTACCCTGTTGACTTTTGTTTGTTCACTTTTTAACTGGTTAAATAAATAATTATCTGCTTTATTTCTTCGAGTCGTCTGTGAGTATTGTGGCAATTTTAATTCTTTGATAAGGAAACATCGTTTAACAATCTTTTTTTGAAATTCTGACTTTTATTTTTATTGTCCAGCTCCTTCTTGACTAATTCCTAGGAACCCCCTCGCAAAAAGTTTCATAACCTGAAAAAGTAGAGAACCTTTAATGTATTAGGAAGCCATGCAGTATTTAGGCACCTTAGGGTTACGGGAAACCCTTGTCAGAATAAAAGAAGAAACGTTTTCCTAAATACTATATTTAATTAATCGAACATTGTTACTAGATGTTTATTTACAATTGTTGAACTTGACATCGACGACGGCGACCTAAGTAGTTCGCGTATCAACCGGTCATGTTGAAATATAAAAACACACAACTCTTTGCTAGACGATTTTTTGTTTAATAAATATAGTTAATTTGTAAACAATGCGTGTTGACATTGACACGTTCGTTGGGTTCAAATAAATTCTCATGAACGGTCAACTGAGTGCGTTGGGCTTTCATTAACCCTCTTTCCATGTTTTCCTGGCTCAGGGCACTACAAACCACTCATTAGGTTTTTTTTTTCACCAATTTGGATTATTGAAATAAATATTTGACAGCCAATGACTACCCTTTGCTAATGTTAAATTAATTAAGTGTTGTTATGTTTTAACTAAGAAAATTAAATATCTCTTAAGTGGTTAAATTTAGGTTTAGGTAATACTGATACCAAATGAATTGGCTTAAAAAAATACAGCAAAAAATGTCATGTTCTATTTAAAGTACGCAACTTATAAATGATTTAAATTGTGCATGTTGGCGGTTAAGTTTAAAACACCCTGTATGAAAAATCAATGAGTTGGGCACATGAAGTTAACGGGCAAGTGCTTGTTGTTTATTGGTTACAATTTCACGTCACTAGCTTTGTTTAATGGAGATAAACGATTCAATATGGACTAAAAATATCCTGGATGGACAGAGTGCGCAATGTGGATGTACTTACAAAAATGTCCAAAGATCTCGAAGTCATGCTCACACTTAAAAAACGAAAATTGAAATACTTTGGACACATTCTCAGTAACGAAAAATACAGACTTCTCAAACTAATAATAAACGAAAAAATCGAAGGCAAAAGAGGTCCCAGTCGTCAAAGAATATCGTGGAATAGAAAGTTACGACAATGGTACCTATGGTAAAACCACGACAATTTTCTTTAGAGCTTTATTAATACAATCAGCCAACAATACTTAAAGCCGGAAGAAACAATGAAGAGGAAAACATAGATGAAAGACAGTATTCTTTAATTAATGGCACACAGAAAAAAGGAAAAGACGAACACAAGAAAATACAACATACTTGACAAAAAACTCAAAAAAGATTCAACAAGAGCTCACGATGAATGGTTAAACAGGAAGTGTTAAAAAATTTAGGAAATAACAGAAAAATCTCGACCACTTTAATCTCCATAGAAAGGTGAAAGAGGCAGCGAGACTATACAGAACGAGAACTTACGGAAAGTTGGTAGATGAGAAAGGGCAAACCAACACAGATATAAAGGGAGAACTACAAACATGGCAAAATTACATAAAAGAAACTTTTCGAAGATGAACGGCCAGAAGTGGAAATATCTAAAGACACCACAGAACCTTCCATAACAACAGAAGTTCGTTAATCCATCTCTCTAAATAAAGACGGAAAAACTCCAGGTCCAGATTAAATGCAACGAGAACTTCTCAAACTCCTAGACGACAAAAGTAATGATAAATTGATTAAAATATATATATATATATATATATATATATATATATATATATATATATATATACATATATATATATATATATATATATATATATATATTACTGGAAAGATTCCCAGAGAATAGCTCAAAACTACCTTTATTGCTATACCAATGAAATACACTTTAAGACGATGCAATAACTATCGTACCATAAGCCTCATGAGTCAACTTCTTGAACCTTTTAAAAATTCCATACATGAAATTATACTCGAAATGTGAAGAGTATATGAAAGAGATTGAGATGTGCCGGACATGTAAAGAGACAAGACCAACGTGTCGGAAAACTGATGTGGGAAGAGATCCCGGTAGGAAAGCGGCTGCCTGGAAGGCCAAGGATGCGGTGGAAAGATAATATTGCAGCGGACTTACGGACCTAATTGTCCAACGACCAAAAGAAATTATGATGGACCGCAGCAATTGGAGGCAAATTGTAATGTCAGCGAAGACCCACCCCGGGTTGTAAGCTACAGAGATAGAGAGAGAGTCATTGAAAAGGTAGAGACTACAACATATTACGGTCTGTTGCAGCGTATCCTAAAAGGAAAGGTGCTTGGAATGAGGGGACCAGACAGAAGAAGGATCTCATGGCTTAAAAACCTGAGAACTTGGTTTGAAACCTTCACCGCGGGTCCATTCAAGGCCGCAGTTGATAAAGTAATTATTGCCAGAATGATCGCCAACGTCCAGTAACGGACAGGCACTAAAAGAAAAAAAAGAAGATTAACTATACTACTCAATATTTTAATAAACAATTATACAAAGTAATATGCAAATGTTTACAGAAATACTGATTAAATACCTCGTCATATTATGTGTTAATATGTTCCAATTTGCCCAATGCATCTTGCTCAATTCCTATTAATATTGCAAATATTTTATAGCGGGCAAGGCAACACGTTATCGTCATTTTTTAAAACCATAAACTTATTTTTAATTTTTAACTTAATGGCTTAACTATACCTAATCGTTTTATAAAGGTTTCGAAAAAAAATTTTAATTTATCAATGCGCCTTTTAACCTTGTTGGCGTATTTTACTTTTAGTGAATCGATTATATAAATGCCGTACTAATCAAATATTAACATCGAATTTAAAATAACAATTAAAATTAATTTTCAATGTGGATACGCATTAACTTTGAACTACTTCGTTAAAATTGAAACAGTCGACTTAATGCAAATGTAATTTAACCTAACGTCTAATATACGTCATTAATATAAATTCTAAACATTCATTCTCGAGTTATTGCTAAATATACAGCTTGTCTCCGAAATTTGTGACAGGTTCTATAAAACAATACGTTTTAGAATTGTAACTCTTTTTGATTTATTTAATTTTGTTTTATTTCGATCATCATGTTTTTCAGCATATGCAGTTTTAAAACTTAATATTGAAAACCGCGGACGACCCGCACTGCGACTATTAGAAGGGGAAGGGATTATAGAAGGGAGATGATTGTGGACCCGCTTTTTGAAAAGTTGCAGGTCATAGTTCTCTGGAAAACCTGATTTTGGAAGCTTGTTCCATTCCGGAGCAGCCCTGTAAAAAATGAATGCTTGATGTAGATTGGTCCTTGTAATGTCAGTCTTGAGAATAAATGGGTGAGACTAATCAGCGTGCCGAGTTGTTCGGCCGAATGTGGCCAGTGGTGCTATAACAGTTTCTATTTCTCCGGAGCATATGCCATGGAAATATTTGTGGAGTAATGTCTGATCTGCAACTCTTATTCTATGTTCTAGTGGGCGAAGGGTATCTGTGAGAGTTGAGCTGTTTATTTACTTACGCTTAAAGAATGGTGGTGAGCTGATTTAATGAAAGCTATCTCATGTAACAAAGGTTATTTTCCCCAAATACTTGTGACTGCGCCAAGCATTTTTGAATGGACGCGAATTTACGCTAACAAATATTAAAAGAATGATAAAATAGTGGTAAATAATTTTTCAAATTTTATGGCCGTCGTAAGTTGGAGATAATTCTAAACGTTATACCATCGCGAGTGGATGGCATCTTCGGGAGATGTAGTTATGAAGGCTTTTCTAAAATTAACGGTTTGTGATATTAGTGTGTCATGATCGCAGGTTATCTACGTTTTGGTAGGCTAGGGCGCATTTCAGGATTGTTTAGGAAGTGGTCATGTTCCGAAGATTCATTTTGCTTATGTTTGTAAGGAAGCATTGTTGTATATTTAAGTACCGGTACCCATGTCCCATTGAGTGTTTCTTCAGATCTATTAAAATTCTGTTGCTGTTTATGTATTTCAATCGCCTCTGTATAGAGCCTTGGGTAAATGTGGTGCACAAAATTTTGGTGTCCTCGAATTTGATTATGTGACTATCATTATTATGTGTGTGCTTCTGTGCTTCGCGACGGCAGATTTTTCTGTATGTCCAAGACGGTAGTTGGCTTTGTGTTCTTTGATCCTGGTGTTAATGGACCGTTTAGTTGTTTCAATGAATATATATATATATATATATATATATATATATATATATATATATATATATATATATATATATATATATATATATATATATATATATATATATATATATATATATATATATATATATATATATATATATATATATATATATATATATATATATATATATATATATAGAAAACTATAATATTATTATAGTAGACTATAAACATTTTTCGACAGCGTCAATAGATGGGAAAAATGTATAACCGGGTGGTGCTTGTTAAAGAGTATAGATGTCGTCTGGCGCTTTTCGCGTAGCACTTCATGTATACTTGGTAGGAGTAGGTAGGAGATAGACCTACCCTATGCTGATGAGGGGCAGCACACCCCGAAACCGGTCCATAGGTGGTTACTTCGGATGGATAAATTTAATAGTTCCTTCTCTTACTTAACAAGCATCTGCATATTATTACCCGAAATGGGGTATTATACACGATTATGTATGTAGCTAGCCTACTGGACCACCTTTTTAACCTTTGTTGAAGAAGTGGTAGTGTACCAGACGACTGGTGCAAGGCCGTTATCGTGCCGCTTTACAAGGGAAAAGGTTCGCAGCAGGACTGTAAGAACTACCGAGGTATTAGTTTACTGAGCATAGTCGGCAAACTGTATGCAAAGATATTGATCAAAAGAGTAACGAATGAAACTGAGAAGATGATATGGGATGTGCAAGCAGGATTTAGAAGAGGAAGGAGATGTATGGATTAGGTCTTTTCCTTACGAGGTATAGTCGAAAAATTCTTGGCTAGAAGTCACAAGGTCTATTGCGCTTTTATAGACTTGGAAAAGGCCTATGACAGAGTGGTAAGGAGTGAATTGTGATCTACGTTGTCTATGTATGGGGTGAGTGGTAGTTTAATACGAGCACTGCAATCACTTTACGAGGATTCCACTGCTTGTGTCAGGATAAATGGAGCTTGCACGGACTGGTTTAACATCGAAAAAGGTGTGACAGGGATGTGTGGCTTCGCCATGGCTGTTTAACTTATACACAGACAATTGTTTAAAAGATCTGTGTACATGCTGTGTGTACATGCATTGGTCTTTGAAATAAACATTACAGTTGTCAGTATTTATTTTTCCTATTTTTTAGCAAGGTAAATTAAAATGATCTTTAAATTGAATAAATAATTAAATAATAAAAATATTACACACATGTTTAAGTTCACATTAGCTGTTTGCTGGTTATATATTTTTCTGCAAAATAATACGAATTTAAGGGTTACAGAGAATTTCATTTGCTGCACGATCTACTAAACTTTTCTTTTAAAATAGATAGCCGTAGTATTACAAATACATTACAAAACATTCTCTTTCGACCTTAACGGTTGAATTACTTTTAGTTTAGTTTTGAAATATATTTAAGTTAGTGCTTTTGACATTTCAAACGTACATGTGTGCGGTGTGCTCGTGATATTTTGGAGATAATAAAGTTTGGCCCTTAGTTCCACTCAAACGAATAGCCTTAGCGCAAACTTCCTTTTCAGTGGCCACTGTGCAGTATCGTTGCGGCCCGGCTGTACACCGATTTGAAATGTTTCGTTGAAAGGTGTACGTGGTAACCGTTACCCTTTTGTTTTCACTAGTAATACCACTAGAGGTCAAATTATTTCCGGAAATTTTTTAGAGCTCATGAATATTTTGATATTTAAATTTTAAAAATATTCATGAGCGAGAAAAAATTTCCGGATATTAATTTCACTTTGCGTGGTATTCGGTAAGAAAATTCCACACCGAATTGTGGTGAAAAATGAAATATTTTTAAAATTTATTTTTCGATTCTCAACAATGCAAATTATTTTCTTTATCAAGTCACCAACGAAACATAAAATGTGTAGTCGACTTTATTGTTGAGTTGCCATGGTAACCAAGTAAGACCCTAACCTCGAAATTATTATTTTACTTTTGAAGCTGTCAAGTGGCACGACGTGTTTTGCTTCGGTCAAGAAAGCAGAGAAAATATTCGCCGGGAGATTAAGCAGTTGATACCCGCGATTACCACGAAATCGAAGTCAAGCGTATGGAGGCAGTTTACAAACTTTTGCGCAGAAAAATCGTATAATTTCAATAGAGCGAATATACCTGTGAAAGAATTGGCGCTAATTCTCGAAGACTACGGGTTTAACATGCGAAAAAAGAACTACGAAGGTTACAAGGTTTTATGGAATTTCACAGCCAAGCAGATGCAGGAATATTTTTTTGAAAAAATTCAATCTTTGACATACAATGTTTCAACGCAAGAGCTGCAAAAACTGCTAAGCGCAGGAAGCTACAAATGGATCCAACCAAGAGAAAGGAAAGTTTATCTGCACTATCAGCAGATGAGCTGAGAAATTTTTTTGAGTTTTGGGACGAAAACACTCCGGAAGGATTGCAGAAAAAGTTTTACCACGTTGCTGGTCATGAATTGGCCTGGAGAGGAAATTTATTTATTTATTTATTTATTTACACTGTTCTACAGAAAAAAAGATTTACAATTACAGAACAAGAATAAAGTAAACATTTGCACAATAGTACTAACAATAAAAAAGCTTAAGAGTAATACACAATTTACAAAATCAGACTAACATTAGTAGAAAGCTTAAGACCAACACAACATTATTACTGCTGATAATAATAGCTCTTAATTTGCCTCACATTTCAATAGAATATATCAAACTGGTCACTTATAAGGTTATAGTTGCTACACATAGTATGAACAGGAGAGTTTTTAAGTATATTTGTTCGTGGTGTGGTAGTGTAGAATGAGTCGGTGTATCGAGATGCCTGACGGGGAATTTTAAAGTTTATCTGATGTAGTAAGCATTGACATTTAATTTCATTGTTAATTATTTTGTGTAGCATAATGACACTAGAACATTCTCGTCTTCTATCCAGAGTGAAAAAGCTATGTCTTGACAGTAAACTCTCGTGTGCCGTGCCAATTAGTGGATAAGTCCGATCTACTTTAAAACTTAGGTATTTGAGAAAGCGTCTTTGGATTGCCTCCAGTTTATAAATATGCACTTGATAATATGGGTTCCAGATAACCGATGCATATTCTAGCTTTGAAGGAGCGGCAGCTCAACTTGAATTTTTTGTGGAGGAAATTGACAATAAAGGGGAACCAACAAGAATGGTCTGTTATTGTAAACGTCAAAAAAATTTCAGTATAATTCGCTGTTGGGTATCCCACGGAGAAAAAAAATTCCACTAAAATACCTCCGTTGCCGTGGTGGTCTGTCAAAATAACGTATTTTGATTGGTTCAAAATTGAAGGTGTGGAATTTTCACCACAAGATAACTTCATTAATTGTTTGATTTCATTTTTTTAGTTGTTTTTAGTCCACACTTTTGTCACGTGCCTATTTTTTCCTTCCACAGTTCTATAGTTTTGTATTCATTATTGCATACCGTACTCTGTGGTAACTCGAATATATCATTCGTTGTAGATAATGTTGCATAACTTGTAGGGGTAAGATTCGATAGTTGGTTTGCAATTTCTGTGTGGATGGGACTGGATATCCCCACGGACGAGGCGATATTGATTTGACGTTTATTCCGCGCCATTTTTCTTGATTACCGATATAGGAGCGTCAGTCGTTTGGGGAGCTTCATCGAAGTTGGAGGTGTTGGTGAAGGTTGTTGGGGACGGTGTGTTAGCACGTGTGCGGAACCTCTATGGGATTTTTTTCATATCTGGCTGTATTTGGGCCATCTTAATTGGATTTTGAAGAAAAACCATTTGATTTTCAACTTGACCATTTTGTCTTGCCTTTGTTGTGGATATTTTTGGAGTTTTGGTGTCGAGTTGAATAGCCGTTATCGGGATTTATTTGAGGGAAGCCATTGTTCACTAACTGGTGCCGCCCCATAATCTAACCAGCCCCCGGAGTAGTTCAGGAGTAGCACAGGAGTAGGCCACAGGAGTAGGCCACAGGAGTACATGTGAATTCGCATACCCAAAGGTTATCAGTGATTTTTTTTTTAAATATATAACGCAGTGACTCATTCTGACACCACTATTACGTTCTGTTCCAGTTTATTAGTATAGTACATCGTTGGAAACTATTTATTGCATTAGATAATATGCCAAAACTAAACTTGGATTATAATAACCTTCTCAATAATTCTTTATGTCCAAGTAAAAATATATTTTCTTCCTACTTATTTGTAAATATCCTACAATCTTGATATTTTAAAGGACAACCATTGTAAAAATATTTTTAAATGAACTCTATTGTTTTGGCAGTGAAAATCTTTATGTAAACGGTTAAATAGTGAATTTTCTTTGCCTTTATGTAAATGTTTGAATTAGTGTTATTAATGAGTTAACTTATATATATATATGTTTTACCTTTTGTTCTTTGCCTTTATGTAAGCGTTTGAATAAGTGTTATTAGTGAGTTGATTTATATATGTTTTGCTTTTTTTTTGTAACTTGGTAAAGTCTGTTACTCTTACTTCTGTTTTGGTTATTTTATAAAGTTATAAATTTTACATTTTTGGTTTGTTTTAGCAAGAAAATTTTACCATAGCTGTTAATTTCGACTACATTTGTTATGATGTTGCTATTGAGTTGTGTACCTTAATTATTTATTGTGTGAGTAAAGTATCCAACATATTTTTGCTATAATTTTATTTATTTGGTTCACCATAATCTTAGTTGTTTATCTTGTGGTCCTGATATTGCCTATAAGATCTAGGGGTTTCCGGCTTATACCGTCAAGTCGGTGGCGCAGCTCACTTTTATATTTTTTTCTTCTACCCTCTACGGCTGAGCTCGGGCATAATTTGCCAGTAGAGAAACCGCTAGCAGAGTACTCTTTAGAGAACGAAAAAGACGTGGCACTTTATTCTTTTGTTCTTTAATACTAAGCAATACGCCATCTGATATAATAAACTCGCATCAATATAACGTAATGAACAAGTGTGATTACTTTGTGTTTATATACCCTGAAGCATTTGTGCAAAGATTATAGTAGTTTAATAGTGACTAATAATTTTCTAATAGTGAAAATGACCAGCAGAGTAAATTGTTGTGTACCTGGATGTAACTCAGTGTTTGACTTTCCATTATTTTCCAAATGAGGGTCAAATAGTTAAAATAGGAAAGAGAGTTACCAAAAACATGAGAGTTTGTTTTAAACATTTTTTGAAAAAATTTCTAGTGATTGTGAGCATTTTATTTTCTTTATTTTTTGCGGTTAATAGAATTACCTATCAATCTGTCAGGGGGCTATAAAAAATTTAACTGAAAAACACAGCTATACCAAGTTAAAACTTACCTGTATCCAGCATTATTACAAAGTCAAAAAGTCTGAAGATGGAAGAGGAAAAGAAAAGATATGGAAAACTTATTGAAAGAAGACAGGCAAGTCATCTTGTTGGTTATTTTTATTGAAGTCAAAAGTAAATAAATACTTATAATTATCATTGAAGTCATGTCATCCATTGATATTATAAGGATCACTTTTAATAGCACTGGTCTGCAAACAATAAGATCTGAATATTTACGTATCATCCTTTTTTTCTTTGACACCACAAACAATAATATGGTTTGCTGCAAGAACAGCTTCACCCTCCACGATGCATCGACTACTTGGAGTAGCAGCCAGATAAACAAAAATTCAGGACAATGGTAGAAACATATCTGAATTCCTTCCAATATAAAATATTAAATTTAATAACGTTCAAATATTAAAATTTTCACTAAATTGTATACTTCCCTTAGTGAACACATGGATTATAGCAAATGCAACGACACTTAGCGTTAAAAATATGTTTTTTGACGGAATGACAGTGCGGAAAAATGAAGGTTGAAATTTTAATTGGTGGTTTTGTCCTTAGCTCCTTCTACCAGATTTGTTTGTTATTCGGTGGCAAAAAGTTTCGCATAAAAAAAGAGTTCGCTAATTTTAAATATTTATTGTACGACAATAAACATATTTTTATTATTTATTGTATTGTTTGGTTAATATATGTGTTTGTTTGACGTAAAAGTAAAAGCTAATCATTTTTTATTTGTTAAAATTTACTTTTATTTAACATATGTTTTGATTGTTGGTCGTTGCTCTTGCTTGCTCATTAGGACGTGAAATAAATTTTCAAGGAACCAATTTTATATCACCAATATTTATATTTTTTTATTGCTGTGTGCTGTTTATTTAACAAGAAATTCTAAAGGTAGTCACTACGCGGTACTTGGCAAGTAACTTGACTTGACACTTGGCAAGTACTCGACAATTACTTGCCAAGTACCGCATACTAGGTTAGGTATCATGTGAGTGGGGCGTGGTCGCTCCTCCACCGCGATCCTTAGTAGGTCTATTGTGGCTCACCCCTAGAGGCTACAGTTCACCGCACAATCCAGCCCTTCTTACGAAGTTTATTGTTGTATAGGGTGATCTTTTTTTTTGAGATCGGTAGGTTCTAGGTTGGTGTAACCAAATAAGTTGAACCTTATTGTTCCCAGGCCGGGGCATGAACATAGTAAGTAGCCGCTTTTAAGGACACTTTAAGGTTATTGGAAAAGGCGTGGGGGTGAGCGGTGTTTTTTTTTAATCTGTGTCGGTCGAAGTTGCTTCTCTAACACTGCGGCCATGTGTCTTCCTGCACTGGAGGATAAACTGCCTGGAGGGTTAAATGTTTACCGAATGCCAGCAACCTACGGATCAGGTCTTCGCTAGCCAAGAGGACTCCAGAGCAGCGATTCCTAAAGTGGTCGTTATCAACCTCTTGTTGTCAAGGATCAACTACCCATATGAAACGCGTTGGATAAATAGGGATAAATAACTATTGCCAACTTTAAACAAATGTAATTTTAAAATTGAAATGAATGATAATAAATAATTTTTGCAAAATATATATGTTTTGTATCCACCTGATTATGATTTTTTTTTTGGTTAATTTTGATATGTATTTACACATTCATAAAAATGTTAAACATGGTATGCAAAGTACATAAAAATCGCTGACTTTTAATAATGTGGTACAAAAGTACTATGAGAAAAAACATAACCAAAAAAGTGCGCTTGTAACGTTATTTTAATACTTCATAAATAAGGTGATAAATCATCTACGTTATGGAGTTTTTTAACTATAAGCATCTTAAACAGTAAACAAGGATATAAAAGAGTAAATTAAATCTATATCCAAAGGAACAAAAGTATTTGGAAAACAATGATGTAAAATTTTTGTTGTGGAATGAAGACACATTAGCATAGCATATAGTTTATTTTTTAAAAACTGATAATATGGAAATAATCAAAGGATATTAATTTATAGTTAAATATTATTAAGTTCGTTAATTAAGTATATTGTATTTTTAACCCAAAATGTATGTCACTGTATTTAATGATGTTTTTGCTATAGCACAAAAAAGCATGATAAAAACAAAAAACAAAAATGTTTTGGTTAAAATTAATTGAAAATATGCTGCTTACAATAAAATATCTTCGAACAATTTCCATGTTTGTAATGTGTTCATTTGAAAGGGACCCATCATAAATATTTTAGAAATGCAACATATTAAAAAGAAATACCGAAATACGTCCACTTTTAACTTGAGAAGGACTCTTTTTAGCGATAATTTCATACACGTCAGATTCACCCCCTTCCTACTGAAAATACCCCTTACATTTTTACAAATAGCGTTAGGTATCAAGTCATACCTCATTTAAAAGGTCCCGGTAAGTCTCTATTTAATCATATTATTTTGCCTTTGATAACAGCCTTCCATTGTTATTTAATCGTTGTTTAAAATTGACTTTCTTTAAACTTTTCCTGTGCCCCACAAAACTGCATCCTGTTACTGTAATTATCATTATGACTGTTTTAATTGTCAACATAATACGGGGGCATAGGAAAAGTTTAAAGAGAGCCAATTTTAAACAACGATTAAACAACAATGCTAGGCTATTATCAAAGGTAAAACAATATGATTGAATCGAGATTTACCAGACCTTTTAAATGACTTGATACCTAAAGCAATTTGAAAAAATTTAAGGGATATATCTAGTAGAGAGGTGGTGAATTTGACGTTTATAACAGCTCTAATAAGTGTTCCTCTCAAGTTAAAAGTTGACGTTCTTTGAAAAATTACTATTAAAACGGCTTTTACCAATCCTGCAGGATAGATAAGTGATTCCCGACCACCATAGAAGCAGGAGTTCCTCAGGGAAGTGTATTAGGACCGATCTTATACTTACTTTTTACAGCAGACCTACCAGTGACCCGAACAACAACTGTTGCTACGTTTGCAGATGACACGGCAGTATTAGCATCCCAATATGATGCAAAAATGGCATCAAGGAATTTACAGAACAATCTATACACCATTTAGAAATGGCTCAAAAACATTATATATATATATATATATAAATATATATATATATATATATATATATATATATATATATATATATATATATAAATATATACATATAAATATATATATATATATATATATATATATATATATATATATATATATATATATATATATATATATATATATAGTATATATTCGCCATTCTTAAGCTACATAAACTAAACTGGCTTATAGGCAGAAGCTCCCAACTGAAGACAGAAAACAAAATCCTTCTATATAAAACAATACTGAAGCCAATTTGGACGTATGGTATTGAATCATGGGGTACAGCCAGTAATTCAAATTTGGAAATCCTTCAAAGATTTCAAAATAAAGTTTTTCGGACAATTGTCAATGCGCCTTGGTATATGCCAAATCATCTAATCCAGAAAGACTTACAAATTCCGTCAATTAGGAGCGAAGTCAAAAGGTTTAGTGAAAAGTACAGGAAGAAAATGACGAGTGACTTGTTTGATATAAGAGGTGAAGCGCGTAGATTAAAACGTTTCAAACCTAACGACCTAATAACTAGGTTTTGAGTAATATTTGTTCCATGTTGTCATAAATAGAGATTTTAATATTGTATATAGATAAAGAGAGCTTTTCAGTGGAAAAGTGCTCTACATGTCATGTAATAGCCACATAATTTACATACATTTAAAAAAAGAACAAATTGTATAATACTCATGGAGTTATAAAAAAAAAATGT